>QUSF01000007.1:22134256-22217379 GCA_003676055.1 Chloebia gouldiae | reverse complement strand
GCGCGGAGCCGCCGCCTCCATCGAGCCCCGTGTGGGTGCCGCAGCCCGGCCGCCGGCCGCAGCCGCTGGAGGGGCTGCCCGCGCCAGCTCTCCCCGCCGCCTCCCTCCCCCCCAAAACCGGCCCCTCCTGAAAACACAGTGCCTATTAAGTTGCTGAAAACAGCAGATTTCCACTGATACTATACAGATAGAGCTGACCATTAAATCGCAATTTTACATCCCCAGGCAGCAGTGGCTGCTGACAACCTCTAAAGCTTGTAATCCCATTTAACCCCCTCCTGTCATGAGCAGGCCCACCCTTTTGGAATAATGCAGGCCAAATTAAACCTGACACGGCAACAAGAGAAATAAAACCCCCTTTAGCTTAAAAGTCATGCCACAGTGGGTAACCCTGACCTTCAGCTTTCCCGCTCCCTTCTCTAGGGAGCTCCCCCCCGCCGCTGGCGTTGACAGAGGCGGGAGTGGGGAATTGCAAGGCGGCTGGATGGCCCTGGGGACAAATTAAAGGGAATTTTGCTAGACAATAGAAGGAAATTTCACCTGAAGGGTTTTCTTTCCTTCCTGCTTTTACAAAGTCTCTCTATAGTAATAAAAAATAAGCCCTGATCACTCCTTGCCAAGTGCTTCCTACCTGACCTGACCGCCAAAGGCCATCCCTGCTGGAGCGGTCCCAGCCTGTTTTCCAGCCTCCCTGCCTCAGAAAGGAACCTCAGGTTTTCACAACCCATGGCTGGCATTTAGTGCCGATTTCAGAAGGAAGTTGACCACTTCTAAGGTCCTTTAAAACAAACACCTCCCCCCCCCCAAAAAAAAAAAAAAAGAAAAAAAAAAGAGTTCCCTTTCTAGCTCAGACTCCTGACTATGAAGTTCTCTGCTTTGTTAGGAGAGGAGGGGAAAGGCGCTGGCAGAGTGAGACTCGTCCTGCATTATTCACACACAGCTAGTCCAGGAGTACAGGGGGAGCCTTCACCTAACCCAGGCAACATTGTGCTCATTACTCTGATCTCATTTGAGAAAATAACGCTGTTTGTTTGACAGCATTTTTGAAAATACTGGACTATACGGACAAGCCTCTATAAACGGCATACATCCCTATTACAGCACCAGCGCTTGCAAATGTGGAAGATGACCTTTCACACTTAATCTACACACAAGCAGACCACCACAAGTTGCTCTCCAGTTCTCCTCTCTGTTTACTACCTGCTGAAGAAAAGAGCCAAAAGTCAGAAAGCATCTTGAAGCAGGTAAAGGCCACATTGCCACTCTATCTGCATTTTCTTATTTCTCTTTTTTTTAATGAAAGGTGCAGTGGGAATATAGTTTTATAGCCAAATTACAAGCCAACACATTTTTCTACCTATCCATCCGTCTACAAATACACGTCCGTAATCAGTGCAACATGCCCTTGCCATCCAACACACTTTTCTCAGCACTCCCCCACCTGCCCTTATTTCTGTATGCTGAAGAGCATGTGAACAAACGCCTTCCAAAACAGAGCTATGCCTGCAGCAGGAGAGGTAGATCCCTGGATCGAGTGGAAAGTTTGCTGCAGAAGTTTGCGAGCTGCATTCAGTGAGCCTCTGCAAGGGACCCTGTCTGTACCACACCACTTTGCCCGTAACTCACCGAGTCACTCTCCCAGAAGCCCCACAGCAGGAATGAAATTGCAGCGCTTCTAAATACTGGAGCACTAAAAGAATCAGGCTCATTACCTGGACACATGGTTCCTCATTACTTCAGTGCTTCAGATGCCACATACCTTGATGCTGCAGATCGACTCAAAAATTTGAAGTACTCCTTCCTGTTGTTTCCCCCTTTCCCTTATTCTTTCTTTCATTCATTCTTAAAAAAAATTTAAAAACCAACAAAAAAAAAAAAGGATGCTTGACTAAAGTTAACTTAAATTTGTTAGGAATAAAACTGGTATAAATGTTTATTTCGACTTCCTTGTGCAGCAGTGTACCGAAGCCCAGCCCGCCCAAGCCTCTTTAGCAATGGAGTGGTTTATTTAATTTGTCAGTATAATAGAAGCAGCTGAGTGAGAGACAGAGAATGCAGTGTGGTATAAAAGAAACAAAGGCTAAAAGTACCACTATTTTGATTCCCTTTTTAAAATTACTTCCAAAGTGTGGTATCTATTGTGAAGAATAATGCTGAACAAAGCACAGTGTCTTGGCAATATTCACAGAGCTCATTCACAGAGCCAGTTCTGTCTGTACATTCAGAGGTAGAATACACTTATAAATGATGCATTGGAAGGACTATAGTTCCTATTGTATTCCCAGTGTAAACAAAAAGACAGACAGAAGCTGAATGGCATATGGGCAGCAGGGCAACACTTTATTCAACCATTCCAGCACCATTGTGAAGGTAAAATGGGAGTTCTCTCTTCAAATCCAGTGAACACATTTTGGGTTAGTCTAACAATTTATATATATAAAACACAGATCTGGTTGTATTTTGTATACTCCTGTGGAAAAGTGATCTTTAAAGCAATCTAAAACAGGGATTGCTGTCAAGTTTTGGAGGTCATTCCCAATAGGATTATGTAGCCTCTGGAGAAGACTGTCTGAAAGAGGGTCTGTGTGGTGGCTATGGAGGTGGGTCCTTGATGCACAGAGCCAAAATGGCTTAAAACATCAGTAGCAGAAGCTGACAAGGAGGCCGAGGTGCTCAGGATCTGACCTACCTGGAAAAAGATATGTTACTGGAAGGGGCATTCTTTGTATGGACTGGAGTCTATCCTTCTTTTCCCACCATTGTGCCCTGTTTGCTAGGCTGCAAAGAGTGTCTAGTCCTGAAAAAGGAGATTGGAAATTGGAAACTTTGCCAGATGATCATAAGTTGCCTTTGCTAAGTCAGGCATTGTCCCTGCTGAACAGTTTATGGTCAGAGAAAGCCTCTTCACTTTGTCTGAGGGGAAGACAAAACCACTCCTGTGGAGGAAATATTAAAATTAGATGTGTCCTTTCTGCCCTTGCTGTGTCAGTTGATGCCAGGAAGTTTTATGATCACTAGCTCCTCTCCCTCCCTTTATATTTTCTGCTGTCACATAAAGGCTCACATGCTGAAACTACTCACAGGATGCAGTCTTTCTGATTCATTACATTCAGGCAATGCCTGTGTCTGTGTGATACAGCATATCTGCTGCACATCACACTCCTTGGTTGCATTTGGAGGGATTTGCGTGAGTAGGGCAGAGGGTCTCTGCCTTTGCTTTTTTTTTTTTTTTTGTCAGTCCTGTTGCATTTTCTTACTGCTTACCATGGGTGATCACTGACTGCATTCCAGCAACCAGATGAGTAATTGCATATTTGGTTCTGTCTGATGGCTGTTTTGAGTTCAGTACAGCTGGGGCCAAGCAGGATTTCACACCTGTTTCAAGTCGCTGGTATTCTCCAGTAGTGTCCTTTGGGAGCTGAGGGAGGGTTCCAGTTGGTTTGGGAGCCTGCCTGACCTGTTTTGGAATTAAAAAGTCTGGCAGAATGTGCTTTCTTACAATATGATGGAGATTTTGCAAGTTTCTGCCTTAGATAAATCACTGTCTTATCAAGATCTAACACAATCATATAAATATAAGAAGGCTTCCAATGAGGATTACTCAGCTTGATCCCTAAAGCTGAGTGCAAGCCTCTTTTTATGAGTATTTATAGTCTTTAATTAAAATAGAATCTGGAAAGTCTGTGTCCCTGAGCACTTTCCTAAATGCTTTGATTCTATTCACAGGAAAACAGTACTTGGATTAAAGTATGTTTGATGTTTCCGGGAAAGAATTCCAACAAATACTATGTTTTCACTGAGAGCTGCTGTCTGCCAGAACTGATGCCAAGAAACCCAAAATACTTTAGTGACTGTAGTTAGATGTCAGCCTGATTACAGATGTTTGTGTCCTCCCACTAGGGTTTTTCTCATGAGGAGCAGGTTAGCAACAGTTGAAGCTGTTAGAAAGAGTTTCCAGCTGATGTGGT
The DNA here is from genome assembly GCA_003676055.1 of Chloebia gouldiae. Taxonomy (NCBI): domain Eukaryota; kingdom Metazoa; phylum Chordata; class Aves; order Passeriformes; family Passeridae; genus Chloebia; species Chloebia gouldiae. The sequence continues at coordinate 22,213,411 of QUSF01000007.1, read as the reverse complement.
ACCATGGTCAGAGCTTCATCCAAAGTCTGTCAGTGAACTTCATAGACCCCCTTGCATAGCAGCGGGTCCTAGGCAGAGCCCTAGGCAGAGTAGGTAGTGGCATTGCATATGGCTGGAGAAGTGGGAAAAAACAAAGGGTGTGCCAAAAAAAAAAAAAAAAAAGAATGAAGTGTGAGTGATCAAAAGAAAAGAGCTTGGAACTTGAAGAAGACCTGGAGAGACTCACTACCTTTCAGAAGGCATGTTCTTTTGTTAGCTTGATAGAAATTACATCATTTTGTGCTGTAAATTAGAGATGCCGATGGATAAATTTTGTCTATTAGAAATCGACTTTGACATTTAAAAACACAGAGCAACGACATACATATGGAAATTCACAATTTTTGAGTGTTCTTTGCTCAGTACCTCAGCTAGGCAAACATACTTCTATTCCAAAGTGTTGTGGTTTAACACCAGTTGGTGTTAGTAAGTAAGTACCATGCAGTCTCTTGTTTACTGCTCCCTCTTCAGTGGGATGGGAACGAGAGAATTGGAACAAACATAAAACTGATAGGTTGAGATAAGTGCAGCTTAAAATTTGAAATGAAGTAAAATATGCTAGTATTATTACTACTAGTAGTAGTAATTGTAATGAAAAAGAAGATAAAAAAAGATAGAGGAATAGAACTCAAGACAAGTGATGTACAATATAATTGCTCACAACCCACTGACTGATGCCCAGCCTGTTTTCAACCAGCAATCAGTGGCTTCCAGAGAGTTAAGCCCAGTTTATGTACTGAGCTTGGCATTCTCTGGTATGGAATATCCCTTTGTGCAGTTCAGGTCAGCTGTCCTGGCTGTGCTCCCTCCTGACTTCTTGTGCAGCTCCTCAGTGGCAGAGCACGGGAAACTGAAAACTACTCAGCAACAACCAAAACATCAGCATGTTATCAACATCATTCTTGTGCCAAATCCAAAACACAGCACTGTAACAGATACTAGGAAGAAAATTAACTCCATCCCACTTGAAACTAGGTCACTGAGAGATTATTAAAGACTAACAGTTGCCAACTGGACACCACAAAATGAAGGCCAAAAAGTTATTGCTAAAGACATAGGTGTGTCTTTAGAGGTCATAAAATTTGGACAGGTAATACAGACTTGTCAGACACATCACAATCAGTGATGAAAAATTGAATTTCAAAATAAGACAGACTTTGCCAATATTTTCAAAATCTGTCACCCCTAGATATTTCAGAAAAGGCTGGTGAGTCTTCACATATATGGAACCTCTGCACATTTCTTACTTAGAAGGAGTAAGTATGGGCTAAGTATCTATACAAATAGGTTATTTTTATTTGGCATGCCAGTATACATTTTTTTCTGTGGCTATGCTATGAAAATTAAAAATAATCTCTTTTTCCGTCACTTATATTATGACTGCAGGATTCCAATAGTAATCACTATTATAGCTTAAAATATTAGAAGTAAAGATGAAACCAACGCATAATATCTAAAAATTGTCAGTTGAACTAGGTATTATTTGGTGTTCTGGAAAGAGGAATGAAAATCTGTGTTGTTTATTTTGGACCACCAAAGATTCCTGTTAAGGCATGAGGAATTAACTATAACCTGGTACAGAGTAAAAAATGTCTGATCAGCTACTACATCACTACCACTCAATATGTTCTGAAAGACAACATTCTTTTTATGACTTTCTAGCACTTAAATTCTTCAAGATGTAAGTGAAAGCCCATAGCAGTTGTTCTTTTTGGAAGCAAAAAATGGTGCTGAGAACAGGCAATAGATTTTAGATGCTGAATTTCAGTGACTGCCCTAGCAGTCACTGAACATCTTATTAGGGTACTGGTAGAAATGTAATATTTGGAGAAAACATTAGAGGAAGACATTTCATGGTGAAGATTTTAAGTCTGTATAGGTAACCTGGTTCTTAGAAATGTGTTTTTCAGGGAACAGAAACAAAACTTCCTGCTTTGTATGTCTGATTAAAACCAAAATAGTTTAATTCAAATTTAAGCTACTTTCTATCTACAAAAAGACCAGGAAAAATTTAGAGAAATAATTTTTTTGGAGAAATTGCTTGGGGATTACTTTTGAATTACAAATACATTCAAGAAAATTATAAGATGATTGAAAATAATTCATTAATAGATAAAGACTGAAATAATTTAATACATTATTCATGATATATTATTCTCTCAGCTCCCTTGTTGATGACCTTCTGGTTATGGTTTTTTTTACATTGCTAGTCGAAGCTATTCTTTAGAAACGAAAATCCAGAATTCTTGACATAGCTGAAATAATAAAATGTGGACATCATTGCACAGAAAAAGCATGTTTTATCTTTTGCCAGTGATTATAAAACTTCTTGCATCATGTCAAACTGGTGTTAATTCTGATTTATATCACTGTAACTAAGATTAGAAAAGTCTTTTCACCTCAGAGTTGATACAGCTTCCACTTGTTTTCCTTTGTAAATTCATACTTCATTAACAAGTTCCTCAAGCACTGTTCTAAGTAAGCATTTAATGGTCTAATGTCATTTCATTCTGTATAGTTTTTATCAGCACACAGGTGAAGACACTATGCATACTGAGTAAACAGGTAGTTTCAGGAGGAGTGTCTGGGTGAAAACCTGGCTTTCCATGGATTCCTATCCTACATTCCTAGAGCACCATGCTGTAAGGAGTCTGCTTTTCCTTCCTGTGTCCTGTGACTTCCCCTCCACAGTGGCCTTAGCCCCTCCCCCGGTTCACAAGGAATCTCCTTTCCCTGGTGTGCATACAGTTCTCCACAAACTCACTTTTACTATATATTGACCTGCCTCCAGCATTTCTTAAAATGTCCCAGACTTTTTAAGATCCCTGATAAACCTTCTACAGATCACCAATTCCTTCAGTTCCCTCTTCTGTCTCCAACTACCAGCTGAACAAGAGGCAGCATGTTGTGTGGGTGATTCTGTGCTGCATCTGTGCTTATTAGCTTCATGGTGTTTATTTACTGCTTTCTGAAGAGAGAACATCTGTGCATATGCCGCAATCTTCTGTCATTGGTGGGTAGGGATTGATTTGGATTTCTTGCCTCTTCATAGTGGCTGCGTTCCTTGAAACAAGAAAAATTAGATATCTCTGAGACACTCTTGGTTAGAATTGGCAAAAGCTAGTAAAGATGGAAGGGAGATGTATATTTGAAGAGAAAAAATACATAAGGCTACTCATTTTCTCATTTAATCAGCTTAACAGGTAGAGAGAATTTGAGGCTATTAAGTGCATCATCTTCTATCCATTTGTTTCTCACCTCATTTTAACTCTGTCTTTAAAGTTTTTTGATCTCCAGTAAAACAGAATAATAGATGGAGCAAACTTGGCTAGTCCTCCATCCTTCACTGAGCTGTCTTGTAAATGAACACGTCATTCAAGGTTGTTTTTTTGTTTGTTTTTTTTTTTTTTTGTTTTCATCTCTTCTGTCTCCCCTAATTCCCTTCTGTCTGTGACTGTTTAATAAAGTTTTTTATAGTGTTTTTTCCTTCTTTCCTAGCTACATTTTATTAAAATATCTCTCTTCTAATCCTTTCTATTGCTGCCTCAATTCATCCTTTCTTTATTACAGAATGTGGATTCTTGTGCTTTTATTCAATACGTAGCTGTTACCTTACTTTCATTTTATATCCTTGCAAAGCATTTTTCTATTTTAACCATCTATATTCTCTCCCTGCTCCATTTTTTTCTCCATTTTTTTATTCCTTTTGCTTATCCTTTAGTTTTCTGTATTCTTTCCTCATCCTCCAAGACCCATTTCGTATAGTAAACATCTGACAGGTAAATATTAATGCTACCTTGTATGCTCTATTTGTTAGATTCTTGTTTGAAAGAACATTACATTTGTTTACAAAATGTCTGAATGTTACCGGCTGCTGAACTAATGTGAGCAAGTTTTCAAAGTTCTCTCTTCCACAAGAAGACTGATTCCTTACTTCCTATAATACAAAAGTAAAGTAAATTAAACTGAGGATTATAACATTTTTCACTTACAAGATACTTTTCTCCCAGCTATTTTTATGTAGATGGGTAAAAGTAAGTGCAACAAGTCTTACCTTTCTTGATGTGAGAACTCAGATTGTATAAGAGCCTAGCAGGAGGGACTTTTCTGTCCTAAATTCCTATTCTAACTGTGTTTGACCCCACACTGGTCTTAAAAAAAAAGCCAAATCTGCCACAGGTGGCAGCTGCTCAGCCTGATGCACTTCTGAGTCATTTTACTGGTTTTACATGCGGTCACAAGTGAGTTAAAGATGTGGATTTATGGGAGATATTTCTAGACCTGATATATGGAGTGGCAGTCTTTTCTAGACAGATTGGACTTGTACAGATTGTCCTTCAGTGTCTGAGGGCAGAGGTAGATGTTTGCATCTATGTGTTTCACCATGCTGTTGCAGTTTTTTTTTCATTGATTGCTTTTTATGTTAGTTATCTTTTCTAGAATGAGAATTTTCTCTCTTACACATCATCTGCTCTGGTGTTACAATAACAGAAAATCAGAGGTAAAAATACTAAAAGTTGTTTTCATGGTAAAACAGAACAATTTTATAATTCCCCATCTCCTTAAACTATATTTACTTTGGGAAAAATAACCACTTTTCATCATTAGAAATACTAAATTGTTAAATACAATCCCAAAGAAATCTACGGGACCAAAACCCATTAGTATTACACTGGGCAAATGTGATGGCAGGTTGCACTTCCCCGAGGCTCTAATAGATGCCAATAGTCAAACAAAGGTAGGCAGCTGAGGATGCATCTAAGGATTTGACTGCAATTAATCAGTGTATACATTGAAGCAGCAATGTAATGTTGATGGTTTTAGCAAGGCTACTATTCATTGGGCTGAGATAGCTGTATATACAGTTTAAGGTCTGCTGAGGTGCATTTAGAGTGGAGTCTTGCAGAGGAAAACACAGTTTGATTTCCATGGTCTGCCTTGTCTCATCTTTGCACAGAAAATAAAGGAACCAAGCAGCAAGCATCCTTTTCTAATCATGGATATGTTTTCTGGACACTGGTTTTCCTCTTAAGTGCATAGAAGAAACTCATTCCTTCAAGTTGTGGGGCTTCAAACTCTGCTGTGTATGCTATTTGGAATTGCCTCAGTAAGACTGTGGTACATGCTAGAGATGTAGCTTCTTGGTTTAAAAATTTGCAACGTTCCCTGAGTCATTACTGTCCTTTCTGGCACACCCCATGGCACCTGCCTCTAGTGGCTATTTGTCAAGAATAGTGACAAATAAGAATTCTTGTAAAGGTGGGCTATGAAACAGTGGTTTTGCTGAGTGAGGACCAGCAGACCAATCACCCAGAGCACTCTTTGTGCTGCTGACACACCGTGGACTTGCAGCAATTCTCTTCTTTCTGCAGCCATGTTGGCAGTTACTGGAGATTGTTTAATACAGATTATCCAGGAGAGGCACAAAAACCATAATTTCTGTTGTATTATCTTAAACCTGGAGTTTGAAAAGAAAAAAACATGTAATAGTGCCAATTACTGAGCAACAGTGCTTCAATAAACAAGTGGTTGTGGTTGGTGGAGAAGTGAATTTTAAAAATCAGGGGCAAGTGATGGCAATAAAAGACTTTTTAAAAAAAGGTCATGTAATTGCTTTTTATTCCCTAGAATGTGTTCTCTTAAGTTTACCTTTGCTACAGTCATTGATTAGAAACATCATACATTTTAAACCCAGGAAGAGCTTATTGCAGTCAGGTGTTACGACAACTAGTGTAGCACAGGAGGTCAGCTTTATAGAGTAAGTTTTATTTGGTCTGATAGATAATATTTCATAAAGTGTCAAGTCTTAAGTAAAAATATCCAGCACCAGAGAATCAGCCATAGCTATGGATTGTTTGAGACACTAGCTATGTTTATTGTTGAAGACAAATATGCTGTTCTTAAACTATTTGTCAAACTTTAACTTTGTACCCTGGTATTGTAGGTGGAAGAGTTCTGTGCTAGCATATTTTATTTTCTTGTGTTTATACATTCAAACTGTCATCAAGTCACTTCTTAACCTTCTTTTTTCAGTTAAACTAGTTGAATTTCTCTAAGTCATGTTTCCAATTTAAATATCCTTGTAGTTCCTTGAATTCCATCTAATTTGTTCTCCTTTTTCTTGAATTGAGGACATGACAACCAAGCAGAGGATATGAAAAGCAATCCAGCAGTCCTACTTTCTTCTCTAATTTCTTTATGAATTGAAGGTATGTACTAGTATTTAAATTTAGTAGTGGACTGAGAGTTTCTATTCAGTTTGTTACCCATCATGACCCTTAAGTCTTTTCCAAGTTTTTCCAAGTATGGAGAATTCTAATCTTCAAATAATCTTCCAGCTCTATCTTATGGAAGAACTGTCATTTGCTACCAACTCATTTTCATCTTCAGGGCAGATTTTTTACAATTTTAAGACATCCACTAATTTTACGCTGCCATGAGCTGTCCTGTCCAGACTATCTTGTAAAAGAATCCTGCTATTTGAAAGACTTCAAGTGTCATTCATGTTTGATGCACTGTCTTGAACTTTGAGAAGGGACCTGCACTCACTGTGAAATATATTAAGAAAGCATTTGGCTGAATGTTGAGTGTCTTTAATGAGGGATTGGCCAATAGTTTGTGACTTCTATGATGTGTAGTCATCCTTTTTAATGACTTCCTGCCCATAAAAGCTATCCCTTTTCTGACAGTTTCTAGCCCTTCTGTCCATATGTAAAAGCTCAAGACCTTCCACAGGACTTTGCCTCTCAGTTTTTCCAAGTCCAAAGTATAATTTCCCCAAACATCTATTTCATAACTAACCACTTCTTCACACATTGTTTTTGTTTCTATCTGTTCCCCATTCCTTTTGTCTTCTGTTCCAGTCCCCAGAAGATCTTCCTCTCCTCACTTCCTTTCTTAGTCTGATAGCATCATGGTCTGGAGGAAAACTGAGTTAGGAGAGGCTGCGTAGTCAAGGAATGGAAGAAGGAGAGCATGGAGAGATGCTCTTCTGGAGCCAGCTGAAGTGATTGATCACAGCACTCTCAACTGCTTGTCTGCCAATTGAAATGCAGCTCCGAGAAGAGCTCAGTGTATGTCCCTGCCTCAGGCAGAGAGAATGAAGTTAGCTCAAGTTTTAGCAGCTAGTGCTGACTAAAATAACCTCATCTTGCCTGGGATTAGGATTCACATACTTTACCTGATTTCACTATGTCACCTCTGGTGCTGGTGTGGAAGCAAAACTTTGGGGATGGCAGTTTCTGAAGCCAGTGTGGCTGCTGGCAACGGGCGTCTGAAAGAATTTGGTCAATCTGAACTGTTTTACACACTATACTTTTACAATTCAGCCTGGATGTTTTTGTGTGCAAATGTTTTCGTACTGGCTTAAAAGTATTTATATTTTTGGTCTAGTTTGGAGTTAAGTATATATATTCAGCTAATAAAAATAAGGTTAAGTTTTAGTATATTCTCAAACTGAATTGCTGTATTTGATATAAACTCCTACAGCACTGTAAATGAATGAAGAAAGAAAAAGTAACAGAGATTAAATGCATGAAAGTATTAATGATTGAATGAAATGAAGACAACTTTTCCAGTTTAACAAAGCAATTGATCTAAAATTCATGAGGGGAAATATGTGCCATTCTTGAAATTATAGATTATGTACCAATTTAATTAATGAGATTGATCACAAATTCTCTTTGAAAGAAGGACTTAAGACTGTGTGTGAATGAATGCTTTCCTTCAAGCATACCAGCATTGTTGTTGCTTCAATGCTTACATTGGGTATATTCTTATATGTTAGAACACAGCTGCAGCATGCAGCACTGAGTCTAGTTACAACCTGATGCTGCTATAACTTTATGTTGTCGTAATCTTAATACAAGAAAATAGTAGAGAGGTTATTAGTCTGAATAACACAGCCCAAAGCATTTTAATAAAATAAAATTTTTATGTCTTCAAACCAAATTAAGTTAAATTGATTGTTTAAAGAACATCTAATGGGATTTTTTTTTCCTTAAAAATAACTGATATTATAAAATATTATACATTCTTTGTATTTTTAAGGCAAAAAGGAATTTTTACTCCATGGAAGAAGCAGCAGATGATTTAGCCAGAATGGAAACCAACCAAAATCACCACAGAGGACAGGAACCCAAATAATCAAATTGTCAAATAAACAAAAGTAAAGAGCTAAAAGCATGAGGTTACTATAAGCTATTTTCTATAAAAACCCTCCCACTCCTTGAAAGAAGAGAGAAAAATCACTAGTCTCTTTATAGAGTACATCAAATCTCATTTTGTTCTAATGTGTTAAAGTGCACACTGAAAAAGGCAGAGTTGACTCCTGGGGAAATAATGTTAAATCAGTTCAGAAAAACGAAGTTTGGAAAAAGACTTTCATTTTCCTTTTAGTATTGCAACAAATGTATTCATCTGCCTAGGTAATCTGGCATTTTAAATAACTTCACTCTTAAGCTCTGTCAATTTGATCTCCCAAGGTTAATTGATTATTTCTACAACAGTCTTGCCAGAAAAGATCAGAGCTCTTACATCTTTCCATTAATCCTTGCTGTTCAGGGAGAGGGTGCAAAATGAGAGTACTACTATTGGCTTAAATCTTTGCAGGTTTCTTATTTCCCCCCTCCCTAAAGTTTTATCATGTCTGATTAGTTTCACATCACGGCACTCCATTTCATTAGTTTCACTGACATGGCATTTCAAGTAGGGTTCTAATGATGGGAACAGCAAATCTACTGTCAAGCATCCATTGCTGGTTACAACCCAAGAGCCCTAACCCCCTATTAAAAAGGGTGCTTGAGTCAAGGGTAGGAAAGGAACAGTGTAAAATTGAATTTACTGGGAGAGAAGGCAAAAAGTTTTGTAACATCGCTCTCCTAAAAATGGCATTCAGCATTTTGCTGCGGTAAACAACCATCAGCATGCGACACAGCCTCTCCGGGCTTTTCGAGAAGAGACAAGCTTTATCAGCAATTGCTGTCACAGTCCTTCTTTGTGGTGGCATCGGCAACACAATGGGGGATTAACCCTCACGCGACGCAGTGTGACAACTCATCAGTTGAAGAACAGAACCTGGTCAAACGGCAGCTTTTAAATCAGTATTAAAACTGCTGGCATAGACAATCCCTTAAAAACAACTAGACAAAAGCCCTGCTGCGGTTTGTGGGGAACCCTCGTTTATTTGAAATGATGGCAAATTGTGTTTTCCTGTCTGGAAACAAAAATATTTCCAGCCCTTCAAAAGGCTGGAAATAATCAGAAGACAGAGATTCATTTCTGTTATCAGCCCCTTCTCTTTTTCACCTCTCCTCTCCTCTTCCCTTAAATTTGTCTGGCAGTTACACCTATAAGCTGTTTCCCCTTCCTTTTGTTTTGAATGAAAATGAAGATCTGACTGGCTTAAAGAGATGCTGCTTAAAGAAACAATTATCAATGGAGGTAAAAGTCTCTGTCAGTGGCACTGTTGTGAATGGAAATTGCAGATGGTAAAATTACCAGTCTGTAGCTGGTCAGAGCTGGTCACCCTTCCAGGATGTGGGAAGGCTAGCAAGGTGTGTCATGTTCTTTGCTCCTCTTAGTTGCCAGCTAAAATCACTACTGCCTTAAAATCTGATAAAAGGGGCCACAGCTGTTTTCAAGTAACGCTGGAGGTGTCACAATCAGCAGGATTTTATTAGGTTTGGTGTATTAAATGATACAATGAAATACTAATGACCATCTCCCTTTGCAGTGGTTACCCTTAGATCAGCAACAGCAAAGTCATTTAAAAAGATCCAGGGCACCAAAATTAAAACATGTGTAAATTAAACACATGTGAAGTGCACAATATGTGGCAAATTAATACAGAAAATACTGAGAAATGTGCATCTTCAGGGTTTGCCTGCACACCATGATGTGACAGGTATTATTGCCCTTTGTACAATTATTTAAACCCTGTAGGAATTCCCAGTGTCAGAGTATGTCAGCATACTGTTATTAGACAAGTTTAATTAGGATCTACCCTGCTGCTCCTAACAAGTATTTAATTAACTTCTAGGCAGGGTAATTAGCTTTAGATTGTGGCTGATTTTCTGCCTCACCTTCTGTTGACACTTGGCCTACTGTAAGGCAGCTTGCTTTCCTGACAGTGTAATGGATAGTAGCTTTGGGAAGACTAATATCAAGGCTGACTAGTCTAATAAAAAAAAAAAACAAAACCAAAGATGAAAAGAAAAAAAACAATGACTACCAGGTCAGGGTCCAGAGGAATAAAAAAAACCCAAAAAACCACTCACCACACAAGCAGGCAGAAGAGCTTGGTAATGGGAAAGAAGCAATCTGATTTTAAGCATTGCAGGAGAATAGAGAAAAAAAGGGTGGTATTGAAAAATCAAGCAAAGCAAAAGGACTCGAAAAATATTTATTTCATGTACTTCTTTAAACTGGATAAAAGATGAAGCTTAATTCCTATTTACATAGCACTACTGAGGTGTGCCTGTACCTTTCTGAAAAAGTCTCTCCAATATAAATGAATACTTGAATCCCTATTCTAAAGAAATATGCCTTACTTCCCATCAGCACAGTAAAGAATATGCCTCAAAGTGAGCATTTAAAACAATTAGCATAGACCAAATGGACCATAGCAAATTGGTCAGGTCACCATTTAACCCGTTGGTGGCTTCTTGAAGAGCTCTGTGATTTCCAAGGGTGTAGCTTTTGATATATGGTATGCTATTTTTCTACGCAGTCCTGATATATCATTAAAAATAATGGGACTGCATTCAGTGCCACAGCTACGAAAATTTTGGGGCTAGAGGGAGGGAACACTCAAGAATTTAAAACCCTTTCCCTATCATTAGGACAAAAGGGTTATAATTCTCTTGCATTTTGAAATAAGAATAATTTTTTAAAAAGTATTTTAATTTTTTGCTGAGTGCCCCAGGTATCAAAGTGCTGGTTCTTCCAAACCTGCCTTCAATAGAAATACGCCAGCATTGCTCCAAAGCATTCCCTCTTGCAGAAATACTGCAGTTGGGGTTTCCATCATTGTTAAAGCAGGCAAATGTTCTTCCAGTCAGGCTCAGCCTGACTATATAGATTAGCCCAGAAGTATCCAAAAAATCACCAAAATATTGTTTGAAGGGGGACCCACATGTTTCACATACATATTCATTATAGCACTCCAGGTGATTTACACAAACTGCTGTTTGTTTCATATTTCTGCAGTGGCTCTGCTCTGTGAAGAGGTGGCAGCACTGTTGAGCTGAGCAGGGGGAAAACCAGAGTTAGGACTGCAGATCCAGTGAGGATGGTGTGCTTGGTATTTCTCACTGAGGTTTAAGAAATTTCATCCTGTTAGCTGACCATCTCCTTTGCAAGAAGGCCAAGGACTGGACTGCAGTTATAATGAGATGGTGAAAATGATATATCTGCATCCCATTTGTTCCCAGGCATGAAAAGCTGACTCCAAGACCATAGAAAGCAGTGACTGAGGGCTTTTAGCAGTCACTTAAGCTAGCAACCATAATTTTAGATCCTTTTAACAATAGCTAACTTCCTGCTTGTTGAATAATTACACTAAAATAAATTCTGAAATAGATATTTTGGTTGTGGTTTTTATTTTTTTTTTTCTTGGTTGTTTTTTGTTGTGTTATTTTTATTTTTGAGATTGCAAAGTTTGTACTATCATCAGCAGAGAAAACAGACCTCTTGCATCTGAAATAAGGTTAAGTAGGAAATGCCTTAGCTCGCTGTAGCCTTCTTTTGATGTAGAACTCTGATTTTATGCTATTCTGTAAAGCAAGAGTGTAGCTGGAGTTAGGTTCAGGACGCTGGGAGAAACCTATGTAGCATTTTGTATGTGTTAAAGAAAACTCTGTGAAGTAAGCCTCTCTTATACCAGTAGGTCTCTTAAGAAAAAAGGAAGAACAGGAAAAACTAGTCAAAATGTTCAAGGATTACTAAGGGTACACAGATCACACTTCCCCTGTCTTGGGCACTTGTTCAAGTGCACTTGCTAAAAAGATTTTAAGGGTGTTATATCAGACTTTGACAATGGAAATTGTTGAAGGAATTTTAATATCTTGGGGTGGGTTGACCCTGGCTGGATGCCAGGTACCACCCAAGTCTCTCTATCACTCCCCTCCTAACTTGGATAGGGAAAGAAAATATAACAAAAGGTTCATGGATCGAGAGGGACAGACGCCTAGTAGGATAATGAAAAGTAAAACAAAATCTTAAAAACATTTTCCTCCAACCTCTGCCTGTTTCCTGGGCTTAACTTTGCTCACAATTCTCTACCTTCTACCTCCAGTGGTGCAGAAGGATGGGGAATGAGGGCTGTGGTTAGTTCATCACACGTTATCTCTGCTGTTCCTTCCTCCTCATTCTTCCCCTGCTCTATTGTGGGGTCCCTCCACAAACTTCTCCAATGTGAGTCCTTCCCATTGACTGCAGTTCTTCACAAATTGTTACAATGTGGTCCTTCCCATGGGGCACAGTCCTTAGGAAGACTGTTCCGGAGTAGGTGTTCCATGGGGTCATAGGTCCTGCCATCAAACCTGTTCAGTATGGGCTCTTCTCTCCATGGGTCCACATGTCCTGCCAGGAGCCTGCTCCAGCAAGGGCTTCCCATGGGGTTAAAGCCTTCTTTGTGCATCCACCTGCTCTGGTGTGGAGTCCTTCACAGACTGCAGGTGGATCTCTGCTCCAGTATGAACCTCTGTGAGCTTACAGGCACACAGCCTGCCTCACTATGGTCTTCACCACAGACTGAAGGGGAATCTCTGCTCCAGTGCCTGGAACACCTTCTTTTCCCTTCCTTCTCCACTGACCTTGTTATGTCCAGAATTGTTGCTCTCACATATCCTTGCTTCTCTCTCCAGTTGCAGCTGTGCAACAACATTTTTTCTTAAATTTGTTGTTTCAGACATGCTTCCACTGTTGCTGACAGGCTTGGCCTGACTTGGAGATGGCTGAAATTGGCTCTTTTGGACATGAGGAAGTTTCAAGCAGCTCCTTACAGAAGCCACCCTTGTAGCCCATCCACTACCTTGATATGGAAATCCAATACATATCTATTTCCCTATCCTTAGGATGCCTGCAGCACCACAGCATGAGTCAGAAATGCATACTGTCTGCCTGCAAGCACCTATGTCGCTGCACAGATATAGCAAACCTTGAAGATCCTCGAAGTTTTGCAAAATCTGCACTTTGCTAGAGCTGCCCATTGGATGTTGCCACATCCTAGTTGCCCAGGAAGGCAAGTTGAACTATTTGACTGTCAGCTCTAGCATGGGCTAATACTAGGCACCTATTTGACATGGGCTAGTACTAGGCACCTGTACCATGGCTAATATTAGCACTCACTTTATTAGACTCTTTATTAGGTTTCTGTGTTGGAGTGGGGGGCACAGAGATGACTGACTACTGTGAGAAGACACCAGGAGTGTTTGAATGTCCCGATGTCAGAGACAGTCCAGTCACCTCCAAAATATTTTTTGTTTCTGAATTGCCTTTATCTCAACCCTACATGTTTGTATTTTTGTTTGTTTTTTTGTTTTTGGTTTGGTTTGTTTGGGATTTTTTTTTTTGTTGGTGTGTGTTTTATTTCCCCGCTATTTTATTTTCTTCCCTGTCCTGATGATTAAGGGGACTAATGTAGCAGCTTGCTGGGAACTTGGCATCCAGCCATAGTAAACCCACAACAATTCCCCAGGGCAATGAATACTCTTGGAGAAGTGGAAGATGACCTCAAGGGTGTGCCATCATTTTTCAGTCTAGATTTCAGGAGCAAGAGAAAGAAGAAGTGAGAGGAACCTCCAGGTCCCTTTCCATGGCACTGCTCTCCAGCCTCTCATTCCCCAACCCTCCATGATGTCATTTTCTATCAGCCAAATACCCATTATATATTTTCTAGTGGAACCATCATAAGTAAGAGATTAATGGACCTCCCATAGCAGATAGAGGTATTAGACGAGTATTTAATGAAACTGATTAGCAGGGCTCCCATCCCAATAATGACTATAACAAAAGGCAGTTTCTTTGCAACTGAGTTCCTTTTATTTTTTATAATTCTGCAGGTAAGGATTGCATATCCAGAGAAGCTTTTGGATAGCATGATGATGGATCCCTGCCTGTAGGTCTTGTAGACAAGACAGGCAGCTAATATGTTACAGCTTCTATGTATAGTATAGTTCTCAAACCAAATGGCTATTCCTGTTGTCTGTCAAACATTTCAAAGTAGACAAATGTGTGTGGGTCAGTGTTCATGAACATACATATCTATAATCAAGATGAATTGCAGAACTTGAATGAGGCTGGTTAAACATTTAATTTAATTCTTTTCTGAGAGCATGAAATGCTCAATTTATCTCACAACCTCCTTGGCTGTAGCTATCAGGAGCACTAATCGCACCACTGTGGGATTAGAAGGAATTGGCTGTTTCTCCTTGCCTCATAAGACCCCAGAGGTGCGATTATCTCATGGTTACCACACCCCTGTTGTGTCTCACTGCTTCAGAAATAAATGAACTGTTAAATTGACAGTTATAAATGAAGTTCCTGCTGACCAGCTGACTTTGTGGCTTTTTGGAAAAAAAAAAAGGGAAAAAAAAAAGAGAGAGATACTAGAAAATAGTAATTAAAAAAAAATTGTTTTCTAATTATTTTGTAGCTTGTTTCCTCCTGAACTTGTACTATGAAATTGGCATGACAGAAAACTATCCTCCTGCCCTGTGTTCCTTGCCATGAAATCTGATATATAGGAACTCAGAAAGCTCAGCATGAACAAGCAGAAAAACTAAGCAAAAAAAAATGACTGTTAGCTGTCAGAAAAAAGTCATTATATAGAATGTATTAGTAGTTCAAATGCATCAGTCACAGGAGACTGTTTGTCAGGTTACATCTCACCCAGAGCAATGTATTTGGCTTTTATCCTTGTGACAAATGATTTCTCAACTTCTGTACTGTTGGCAACCAGCCAAGAGACTAAAGTGACTGTAATATGCCCCCCCTCCCACTGCTGTTTCACCCAGCAGTGTCTTCAGCTAGAAAGTTCAGTCTCTCCTCACGTGTGCATGTGTCCATGGCCTGGCCACAGAAATCCCATAGCCAAGCTCAGGGGACGGAGCAGCAACTCCCACAGGAACTATCCAGTTGTGCTGTTAACTAAAAAAAGGTACTGGGAGAATAAGAACAAATAGATTTTCCTTTTCTCTCTCTGAATACCTGTGCTGGTATTAATCAGTTTTGTACTTTTTCCCCCTAAATACTGCAGATAACTGGAGGACAATTTGCCAGAGGAGACCTTTTCCCTTCATTTTCACATAAACCCATGCCTGCAGCATGGTCACTGCTACTTTTGAAGTCCATAGGAGTGCACCTTGTTAAGGAAGGCACATTAAAGCATCCTTTAGATGGAGATTCTAACTTTTAAGATGTGTTTTTCACCTTTTAAGTGGTTCTTGTCCTTTTTATGGGATCCACTCCTTGAATCATGATTACAAATTGGGTGATTCCAGCAGAGACAAACTAATGCCAGATTCAATAATATGTTGCTCTGTGCACTCCTACCCAGTTTTCCAAAGATGGCACTGGGTAGTTTTGGTGATCTGCTGGAAGCTCATTTTGCTTTCATTATCCATCCTACCCTACAGGTATTTTCCACTTGTTTTTCCCACACTTTTTTCTTTTCCTTGTTGACTCATACCTCGTTGTCATCTACAACACCATTTGCAGTATGACCTTGTAAATATTGTTTAGGAATCAGACTGCTTTCTGTACAAGAACTGTCACTGAAATGTCACCTAATGGAGTTTGGTCAGTTCGCCACCTTTAATTCAGACCAGAATGGCCCTATTTTATGGATAAATCGAGATCCTTCCCTCTTTTAGTAGACAAATGGTCATTTACTTGTGGCATTTGCCTTCCACTTGCAAAGTAATGCAATCATCAAAGGAGAGGAAATGACATCCATTTCATGAGTATGTTATGCTGACAAAGCAATGTAAAAAGGTTTTGCTGAACATCATAAGTTGTGTCTGCTCTATAATCAGTTATATGGACACCTTTCAGCAGAGCAGAGAATCTGGTGTAGTGGACAAAAAGGCCTATCTGCCTATGGAGCTATGGTTCTCTACAAAGTGTCTACCAGCGCGGCATCCAGGCAGTCCCTGGGATTTACTATGGAAAACAGACCCCAAGAGATCTAGTTAAGGGAAATGGGCATTGCATAAAAACTTGCAGATCTGAATTTCCACTTGAAGGTTATTTCTTGCTGTTAATCTTTCCTTTTCTCCTGCAAAGCTTGTTGCTTTTGCTTGGGTTCTCATTTTTTACTGTCTCCTCAGTTAAAACATAAAATTTAAAGTGATTGGTTTGGGTTTTTTTACCCTTTCCATAACAAAAACTATTATGTGCCTTTTAGGTAGCACACAGCAAGTACTAACATATATATTTATGAATTCTCTATATACATGCATTTTCTGAAGCAGTGATATATGTATCTAGCACCAGTTATGGCACTGAGCTGAAATATTTAAGTGCAGCTTTTGCTTGTTGACATGTCTCTAAAACACTAACAATATTGTACTGTTGAAGCAGAAAATTATTATTTACTTTTTTAAAGAGAAATATATGTCTGCAAGAATTACAGTTAGCTACTATCATGAGTTTTAAAATAAGATACTAATTTTAAATACTTGGTGATTGGCATCTAATTGAAATGCTATAGAAATAAATAACATTTCTTTGTTTATTGTGGGAGATAATTGTATAGAAAGCATTTTTTCTTTTCTTTCCTTTACCCCCATTTCGTCTGTTCTGTATATCAGATATATTAAAAAAACCCCAAACCTAGTTTGGGGAAATGATAAAGTCTTCCTATTGCAAGTGAAACAGCTGATTCCCATATCTGCACATCTTTATCCCATCCAAGTAAGGCAAAGTCTGGTATATTCCTCCTAGCAGTGCCAAACTTATGGCAATATCTTGCTGGCAGTTTCCAAAATGTGTTGCTGATCCAAATTTATTGCAGCTAAAATTAGTCTTTTATTTCTGGAAGTCTCTAAAGCAATCTTAAGGAGAGTAGCTTTACCAAGCTAAAATAGTCTTTTTAGAATGTTATTTTTTTCTCTTACATTTCTACTTATATTGTAAGGTTAAATGAGATTCTCAGATAATCTTATGACTCCAAGAGCTAGAATACAAGGAGCATCAGAAGGCATGGGATACCACTGTAAAAGCTGTTGGTGCTGTCAGTTGAAATACTGGCAATGGGAATAGAAATAGGTTGTCAGAGGAAAACCCCACTAGTTTCTTCTCTTTCCCATCCAGATTTTAATTAACCCTTAACAACCAAGATGTATTTATGTCTGCATGAAAGAACAGCCTTGGACTTAGGGAACACTGAATTCATTTTGTTTTCATGCCATAACTCTTCTCTGTTAACATTTAATTTCTGCTTCTGAAAGGATGCACAGTCAAAAGGCCTGTTATTTAATAGACCAGCTGAACTGGTCTATTAAAAAAATCAGAATGAAATGAAAAGTAACATTTCTGTGTGGAAGTGTTCTCATGTCTCTGTATGAAGATATGAATGTGTATGTGAATGCACACACTACGCTTCATGTATTTAAGCTTGTCAGTATTCAAATCTTCAATGAGACATTGGGACAGTTTACTGAAGACTGTCTGGCAGCTTTTTTTTTTTTTGAAATTAAGTGAATTCTCTGCTGAATGCTTGCTTTTGTATGTTTTATCTGTGGATGCAATAATCTCTGATTTTGCCAGACAGTATGGCTGCCAAACACCTCATGAGACTGATGGATTGGAACATGCCTAAATCCCATGTTGTTCATCTTTGAAGAGCTCATCCTCAGACTGGAACTGGGAACATTACAGGAGGCCTTGAAGAGGTACAGAAGAAAAGTGGCAGTAAAATCACTAAGTGTGCCTGTGTGCTTAGGGCTTACCAAGTGGTGAAGAGAAGCAATTCACATACAGTGAAAACTAAAAAGGAGCTATCCTCAGTTTACCAAAAGGAAAAGAAAAAGGAAAATGCAAATAATTTATTTTAGTGTAGGTGGGAACCACTGAATGAGGAGAAAAATACCTTTGGATTGGTGGTATATTTTGGTAATATTTTGTCATCAAGATCTTGTCACAAGATTCTTTTAAAAATATATGTGTTGTATGTGGCCAGCTGAACAGTGCAATGGTTATCAGTGTGGTTATTTGATGCAACAGTTTCCCCTGTCTGCTCCTCAGATTTCTCTGACATTATCTTAGGGATAGAACTTTTCATCTGCTCTGCTCAGGACTGCAATGTTGAGTACAAATTGGACAATAAATGTGTGGAAAAAATCTGCAGATAGGACTGGCAGAGGGTTCACAGTAATTCCATTGGTAACAGTCCTTCACCTTATCTCTGAGAGAGTCAGACACAACCTCCAGTGGTGTCATTCTGAAAAAAAATGCCACTGTCTTGAGGACGTTTCTTTTGGAGGTAACACATGGATGAAATATCCACCAGTCAGAGGAGCTGCTGGAGATGGGAACAGTGGAGCAACTGCTTGAGAAGGCCTCTCTGACAGCTGGTGAAAGCAAGTTCTGCCCTCAGGAGCTGCCCGAGGGATGTGGGAGGCTGGGATGATTGCATAGTTCCAGTGCATGCTGTGACAAATAGTTCCAGAGATAGGTTTTGAAGGGCTCTGACTTACGCTGCTTACACCTCTGTTAAACACCATAGCTCTGTTTTAACCACAGGAATTAGTCAGCAGAAAACACATACTTTCTTGGAGCATAATTATCTTAATAGTTCAAATTAGCACCAGGAGAGAAAGACCAGAAGGCTTTGCAATTATCTTCTGTTTCTCTTTGCTTTAAAGTAAAAAAAAAAAAAAAAAAAAAATTAGAAAGAGAGTTATTAAGTCCTGTGTAAAGCCCTGACTCCATGGAAGATGGCCACTGACATCACTGAGATAGGACCTCCTCACTAATATCTAATAATTATTTTATAGTTCCACTTCGATATAACTTGTAGAAATGAATCTTGTGGTTATTAGATTAAATTTACAACTTTTCCAGTTGCAGAAGTGTTTTAGGACATGTAGCTATCATGGTCTGCTTACCACTATATTTTCTGAGAATAATGATGTGTTGAGGAGTTAATTAGAAGTTTATCCCATCCCCCCCAATAGATGCAGCTAAGCTTGTTTTCCATACAACCATAGCATTTTGCTGAGCAATGAAGAACTAAAAAGGCATTCTTTTAAATAGCAGGTAATTTTATAAAAAAAAACTTCACATTTTAATTGTTATTTAATTATGTTGTCTCATTAGTACTGAAGAGTAAAGGATTGTGTGAAAATTTGGAGCCATTTTGGATCTTTGTGTGATCTCACTGATCACACAGTAATTAAAACATGAGATTTCTGTGAAACCACTCTATAAGGTCTTGAAGAAGTTACAAGCTTTATGTTTTACTCTTACTGATATTCTAATTTTAGTAAGCCTTCTTGTCTTTTAGGACAGATATTACGAAAGAAGCATGAAGACCTGAGTATCTCATTTCTGTGTAATTTGCTAAATTTACAGGGAGATGGAAAATTCAACTCAGGGAAAAATATGTAAAAAATGCTTGTGATAAAATTACTTCTATCCCTCTTATCCTCCTACCCCCAACCCCTCCTAGCTAGAGACAATCCTAAGAATAAATTTCATTCTAAGATTTCTTGCTGGATAATATGAATCACATATGCCATATATCTCCTGTAAGAAACTCCAGGTGACTCTACTGAAATGAATCAACCTGTATGCCATGTTCGCAGCTCTCCTGATTTAGGTATTGCAGCCCATGGAGGATTAAACTATGATCAAATGTATACATTTCTGTAACCAGCCATTTCAAATTCCTTGAATTGGTGCATTCTACATAAATAAAAGGACCTGATTTTGTGCTTTGAAATCAGTCCTTTGCCTTCTGTTTGCTGCACAATGCCATCTGACTTCTTAAAAATTGACTGATCCTTTTTCTTCATCTGCACCTGCTCTGCTTCAGAAATATCACTTAGGGAAATCTTGGGCTAGTTCTCTCTGCTATGACGTTAGCTTTGCCTTCAAGAGCAAGGAAGATGTGAGGTAAAAAAAAAGAATGTGTAATCCAAAACAAGGAGAGGGAAGTGATTCATTTGAACAATCAGCTCATTTCAATTTCATTTGACAAAAGAATGAAAAGGCTCCTAGACCAGTGTGTTGGCAAATTTCTTGAAAATAGACACATTAGCTGCTATCATCAGCCTACATAGGCTGTACATTTGCACTACCAAACCACTTAAGTAGGTGCTTTACTTTATGTTTTTTATTGTTTTACCTACTTTGTTGAGACAATTCAGATGAATAAGTTTAAAGATCCATGTAATTGCTTTAGACTGGAGCTCTATGAAGTGAATTTATTTTTTGTGATATAAGATTCAGCCTGCATCATCCCCAGCATTCTTTTCTGGAGTGAGATTTGAAAACTGCTATACCAAGGAAGTGCTACTGGTTACAAATTCATGAGAATAATGGACAGAGAGGCACAAAAAAAGTAGAAGGAAAGGCACCATTAGGTGACAATTAAGATCTGATGATGTCAGGCTCTCTCCAGGACTCCATCAAGACTTCCTGAATCACCTCCCCTTCTGATTTTGAAAGATGTGTAACATGTGTCAAATTCCCAGGTGTGTCACTAGTGTGAAGAAATTTCTTTAACTGGAGGTAATTTATTATTTGAAGTATAAAATAAATTTGCCACTTACTTTTCCACTGTTTAATATTGTTGCAAGGTACTAGCTTCAAAGGTAAACCTTTTTGCCAGGATTTTTCCTACACCTTTTTTTTAGAAATCATCTCACTGTTATGAAGGGTTTGGTCGGTGTTTGATACCTATTTTCTTGAATTGCTCAGGTAAAGGGGGAAAGTGCTGTGTGCAGAGGTGAGGCACATCTGGGTTGCCTCAGGCTCTTGTAGTTTCACCTGGAAGGGAGAAAGAGCCTGGATTTTCACTGAAACTGATATTTCCAAAGTGTTTACACTTGGCCAGCCATGCCTATCATGGCCAAGACTGAATTGTGTAACTGTCTCCCAGGAGATTCCAGGACTAAGGACTTCACATTCCAGACCTTTCCTTGACAGGCAGATCTCAGGAGGCTAGACAAGTGAATAGGGAAGCCAAATCAAGAGGCAGAACTGCCTTGGTGCAATGTGTGAGCAGTGAAGAACTGCTTTCCCAAAGGATCTTGTAGGAATAGGAGAGAGAGAGAGAAGGTGGACAAGGATGATAGGAACATAGCTTTGTACAAGGAGAGGTTAAATAGACTAGAGCTCTTTTGCTTGAGAAAGAGATGATTCAAGAGGTTTATGGTTATTGAGTGAAATAAAGACGCTAAATGGAAAATTACTATTCTCTATTTCTTTTTATACACAAGCTAGGAGGAAACAAATAGAAGGTCTGGGAATAAGTTCAAAGAAAGTAAGGAAGAAATTCACTGTAGAATTAACTAATAGAGCAAAAGAGTGGAATGCACAGAAAATGTGGTTATGCAAAAGGTCGTTAGCTTCAAGGATTAGATAAGATCGTGAAAGGATAATTTGTCCTGGGTAATTACATTTGAGAATACCTCCTCTGCCTTAAGCTACTTCTGAGCCTGAGATTTCTGAGAGGTATGAGGATGTGAACTCTGTGTGAATTACCCTGGCCTTAGAAAGAAAGGGTTCCAGGAAGAGGAAAACAAGGATAAAACAGTGCGATTGACAGATGAGAAAATGCAAGGTGCAGATCACAGGCTCAAAAGTGTGCAACTGGGAAACTAGAAGGAGGCTAGATAGTTCCCACTGCTCCCTGAGCATATCTGAGGTAGAAATGGGTGTTACCCTCTCTGCAGCTCCAGTAAGAAAAGGGAACAGAAATTGGTCCTTCCCAAACTTCCTTCTGCTGATGGTGTGAAAGGCCAGCTTGGCTGAGGCCAGGAGGAAGTGATGGGATGGTCTTGGGGACTTTTTTGGTTTCTGAGAGGGAGAAGAGTAAGACCTCTGGAGGGAGAGTCCTTCTCCAGAGTCCCTCAGGCTGATCCAGTACAGCTATTTTCAATCTCTGCACCTGCAGTGGCACTGCTCTAGCTGTGATGCTTTTGATATGGTGATGAGGTACCTTCAGGTAAGTAGAAAAGCTGTCATGAAAGTTTGTCAGAAAAGACAAAGACTCAAGAGAATTTAAGAGTATAACTGAAAGCTGATACTATCCCTTTATACAGTTTTACATTCTCTAAGTAATATGTTCATAAACAAAATCTGTCATTTCATTAGATGATGTAATGTAGGGTTAGCCTTATGTTAAAATGGCATATTTGCTCTACTATAATTTATGGGTTTTTGCTCGTTTCACAGGATCATTTACCTCTCCTTTCTCTGAGTTAATTCTCAAGATCCTTATCCTCCAGGTAAAAAAAGGATCCTTTTTGGTTTTTCCTCACATGTGGTAACATGCTGCTGTTGCAATCCTGAGGAAGGACCATTCACTCAGAACTTCTCCATCCTCCCGTCTTCAGGGATCAGGCCAGAGAGACACAGAAAGATGGAGCTGTACTACCATGAGTGGTAAAAATTATTTTACTTGATAAGTGTGAAATTACATCTAATTACAAAGTTAATGTAAGTGAATGTCATCAGATACTTACAGTGGATAATGACATGATATTTACAACTTATAATGATCTTGTTATTATACTGTATGTAAAGATATTATCAAAATTTCTTCTGAAGTTTTCTCCTTTTTAATTGGCCTTTTCATATAAAAGAAATTATTTTAAATGCTTTATAATATTCTTTGTGAATTCTTTAAAGTCAAACATATAGGTTTAAAGCATTATTAAAGCCTTGGTAATATCATGGCTATTTACTCTTTTAGGTTTTTTTAATGAAAATAGAAAAATGCAACAGCTCTTTTTAAGGTGTGATGCAAGAAAGCCTTTGAAAAATTCTGATTTCCATTCTTTTTATTGTATACCACTTGAAGAAGTGAGCAGAATTGTTAATAGGAGGCAGCATGTGGGCAAAGCCTTACCTTCGGTAGCAAATGACCTTGGAGCTATTCTCTTGGGTAAGTAATTTTACTTTTTCATGCCTTGGTTTCCCTATCTGTAAATGGGCAATGATATTTCACTTCATCTTTAAAGTACGTCATAATATATGAGTGAAAACCAACAAATATCACATTGAAAAGAAATTAAGAATTCACAGAAGGAATGGAGACAGATTTTAATTGGAATGAAGGCGCTCCACTTTAGTAAACACCAGCCTTGCCTAATTTATGAATATTGGTGCATGTCCCCTACCCCCTTCACACAAAGCTCAGATAATTGGTCTTTGTTCAGCGAACTGTCTATGGGTTGGAATAACAGCAGGAGCTCCCTTTGTGAGTGCTTTGGGCCCAGCTCCAAAGGTCCTCTCAATACTGGTGTATTCAAGGCTGCTGCAAACATGAGGCCTGATTCATGTCACCCACGTTACACCACTTCTATGCCAGCATAATTCCATTTAAAGTGATGGACTTGCTCATGCAGCATAATACTGAAGTAATTCACCTAATTTTAGTGAAATTACTCTGGCATAGAACTGGAGTCAAACAAGGACTGATTGGAGACTGTAGGGCTTGAATTTTAATTGTTTTCTGAAGTCTCCTGTGTATAAAATGCTGTATTCTGACCTGTGAGCATTTGACACCTTCTCTGCATGGGAGCAAGTGACCTCAGTGAGAAGGCCAGTGCTTTAATCCTTCTCACCACTGCCTCATTGTCTTTTTTTTATGTTAGGATCAAAAGGGCCAAAAAGTGGTTGCTAAGCTTGCTGACAGCACAAGAGAGTCATCCAACATGCCAAGTCTCCTTTTTCTTTGCTCCGGCCAGTAAGCCTTGGGGCAGTTAGAATATAGTTGAGGCTCTATCCAAATCAAAGACTGTGCTGCAGCTCCAGGAAAGGCAGAATCAGTAAACAGGTGTCCTTTGAATTCAGAAATGGAGGTCTAAGTCCATGGGAAGCATGGCTGTCCTCCAGTGCCTTTCTGTTGACAATGACGCAAAGAAGTCATGCAGAAGCTCTGGTTTTCATCATTTTACATCTTTACTATAGTGTAATAATGATGCCTGCCATGTAACATAGCCTGAAGTGGCTCAGGTAGTTAAAAAAGGAGCAAGATAGAGATAGATGCTAGAGAAAACTGTGGTGCTTAGCTTAACTGGTGCTGGATGTCCAAAGCAGAGGTGGTTACCTATGAACACACTAAGAGATATTAGATACTACAAACTAGGTAAGGCTGAATAACAATAACTTGCATAAGGCTGACATTGCCATGCAAAGCATGAGTGGGCACAGCATGAAAAGGGAGGAGAGGAAGGAGGTCTAGGTATGGCCATCACCATTCTGAGGTTGTGGTCTGAGTGATCATTAGGTTGCTTCATCCATTTAGACCTTTCTCAGCAAAGGAGAAGGCATGCTTATGAGAATGGAAGAACCTAAACCACTGGAAATTACAGATTTAAACCCTTGTAGAAGCTAAGAATCAGGGATAATTTCTGCATCAGAAATGGAGATGAAAGATGAAACAGAAAAATAATTTATAAATGATTTATCATCACAAGAGGACAAAAGATAAAAATAAGACAGGCATGTTCAGTAGGAATAGTGTTTGAAACACTAGGTCTGCTTGTTTGCTTGGTTTTGGTTTTTTTTAACAATAAATTTAGAGCAGTAGTGGAAGAAAAAGATGTTAAGTTAGATTCTGAGGACAGAACACTGCAAGAAGGCTGCAGATGTTTAGATATTCTCTTTTGTCAAACACCAGTTTGAATCCAGGTAAATTGTGGAGTCGGCTCCAATACACTCCCAGAAATACTGCACCAGAAAAATGTTCTCATGACCTCAGATTTTATATTGCTGATGTACAAGGAAACAGTATTAATTCTAATGAACGACAGAAGAGTGCTTGTATGCAACCCAGGGAACACAAAATCTCCTGTAATTCATAATTTCCCAACCAGTTATAGACTGTAATTTCTATGGTTTGGCACTCACAGCAGGATATTAAAGCAGCAGGATCCATCAAATTGATGGTACATTTGATCACAATGTACCTTCTTCTAGGGAAGGCAGGAGTGCTGGCAATGCTGTCCTCATTTAGCAGCCCAAGATAAGAAATATCTGAATAAAGAATATGCCAAGAAGACAACATGTTTGATATAGACTCTCCATGTGTATCTTCTGAAACTACTGATGTGCAGATGTAGTCACTGAAAATAAGACAGTGCCTTCTTTGATGACTGGGGATATTATTACATGGTTTATCCATTGTGCAAGGGTCCACTCCTATAATGTTCAAAATTATTTCCATAACAGAGTGCTATACTATCATCTTCACATCTTCGAGTGGACATAGCGGGTTTCCATTTGTGCAATGAGAGGAGATCATTAAGAAACATGCAAAAGAATGGATGAAAAAGAATGAAGTAATTCACAGGAACGATAATTCCATATTTTCTGCATATCTGTGGAAGCCTGAGCATCTTTGAAACCTTTAAAACACCAAGATGCAGTCTTCCCAGTTGGACCAGAAAAGAAAAGAAAAAAAAGAAAGATTACAACAAACCTGAAGTAATGTCCTATATTTCCTAAAGGTTTATTAACCTAGATCATAAATCATAATAGAAAGAAACTAAAGCCAGCACTGTTTCAAAATCAGAAGTTCACAACACTAGTAAGAATCTGAGAGGTCTGCAAAGGGATATAAATGGAATCCATTCACCTGGATGGCCAGTTCAGTCCTGGAACTCAAAGGGTCCCACTGATTCATTTGTCAACACAGGATGAGCATCCAGTTTGACCAGGAGGAAAGTCATATGACTGAAGGTGTGAACTGCTACCAGCAGATTAGCCAGAGCCTCTTTATGCATTTATCAACTGCCTAGGTAGGGTTCTGAACATCAAAAATACTGATTCATGGAGTACACTGGCACTGGCATCAAATCAAGGAGTAATGAGAACTGAGGGGATGTTGTCTGAAGGCAGTTACAGAAGTACGAGCAGTGGACATGGTAAAGATTGCTTGAGGGATGGCTTAAGAAAAGACCATGCAAATACTCTTTGAAGAATAGCTGCAACTCTCATTACAGCTTTCGGGAAAGTCTTCAAGAAAGACTTGTAAATAATGGAAAAGGAGACCGAATTCAGAGGGAGACAATGCCTAGCATAGTAGATTTTCTACCCAGAAGAATGTGTTGGCCCTCACCCACTCAGAAGTATGAGGCTGAAGAGAAATTATGGGCAGAATTCTTCAGGATAGGGCTAACAATGTCGTGTTCAGTATTTTCTTTGATGGACAACTACAAGAAGTGGGAGCAAATTACCACATTTGTTTACAGAAGACCAGTGTCAGAGAGAAAGCTTACTTATGAGGTTACAGCATAAATCAGATCAATTCCTAGGGACAGGATGAAGTCTAACTGGAACACTGCAAGACCATGTGCACAATGCATACAAATAACCAGATTTTCTTAGCTATATAGCAAGGAGCCAGACCTGTTAGAAGCAGAGATGATGACTATTAAGTTACAATGGAACCTTGTATAGAAGGGAGGGTATATGGAAAGCCATTAAGTCACCTTTATGATGCAACCAAGAAAAAAGAAAAGACAAATATTATTCTACCTGTAAGTTTATAGGTTTTGAGTAGAGATGGAAATGATGAATGTAATTGAACAAGATACTTCTGTGATAAAGAACCTATGCTAAATGACCTGAGTTCAAATCTTAGCAGATACGCAGGTTTTCTACAGTAATCAGGAAAGGACAACCTACTTTGCAAGAGGAAAAAAAGAGCTTTGTTTGTTTAGCCAAAGAAAACAAAGGTCGAGAGAGGGAATTTATTGTGCTCTACAGATATGTCAAGAGAATAAACATCAGAGAAGAGGGAAAGTATTTAACTAAAGAACAATATTGACACAAGAATAAAAGGCAGTAAACTAGCTAGGAATTCACTTAGGCTAGAAATTACAAAACAGTTGGAAACATCAGGCCCATAGGACTTGGGAACAATCTTCCAAAAGGCTGTCTGGGCAAAGAATCCCAGCCACTTTGCAGATAGAGACAGTGATCAGTTCATGCAATAACATCTGCAGTGCAATCAACAGTGAGAAGAGGGAATTTCATTTGATGGTTCTGAAGGCATCTTTGAATCCAGTGCTAGAACATAGATGGCCTATGTTAAATTCTATGCCTCAGCTTTATAATTTGATAATACACAATATTTAAATTCTATTTATATAAAGAATACATAATATTTTGCATTTTATATATACTCTAGTAGTTATGATATAAACTTGTTTATAATAGATTTTCTTAAAACTAGTGACTGTGCCTTACAAATACTGACTAAAGTTTCCAGAACCCCTGAAAATCTAATATAAGGGTTTGTTCGCACCTACAGTATTGTCTTAAAATAATGGGTTGAGAACTAAAAATCACTACAACAAGAATAAATCACTACAACAAGATTTCACTCAGCATTTGATGTCTTAAGTATCATATTTTTCAGGACACAAAGCTTGCAGGTGGTAGATACAAAAATACCAAATCCAAGCTAAGGGGAGCCACCTTCATGTTCAGTTTTAGTTTATTCTCAGCAAATAAAGCTTGATTCTAACCCTTCATAACAATCATGTGTAAGTAGACACTACTTGATACTGGCCAGAAAAGACTGACTTGGCCATTTACTGTAAATCTATGTTTTCTGGCTGCATTATTAATGAAAATATTAATTATAAATTAGAAGCCTGCTGAGTATGGACAGAGAACAGTGAGAAATGGAGAGGCGTCCAAAGGAGGAATATGATCAGTTTGAGAGCACTCCTTGCTGCAAAGTGTGGCTTGGCTGAAAGGTGAATCTCAGTGATTGCCCTGGGTTCAGACCTCCAAGTTTTGCTCTGTCATGGAAGAGAAAGAAGCTGATCAGTTTCCTGTTGCTCCCAGTTAGGTTTCCTCCTGGCAGGGGGGTTATGCATCAAGCCTTCTCTACATTTTCCTCTGACAGCTCACCATTTTGTTTCCAACATCTCTATTAGCAGCAAGATTCTTCCCCTCCACAGTTTTAGCTTCAACAGGTGCCAGGACTTCAACTGGTCAAAGTACAAAGATATATTCTTTCCTAAATTGTTGCTATCACAGCCATGACTATCAAAGTGTTGCCATTCCACTTCCTAGGTCAATTCATGGCATAAATACCCTGTCAAAGGCACAATGATTTATTCATTCCCCTCAAAGATAAGTATCATATGGTGGGGCTCATTATATGATTGAGTTCAGCTTATTTGAATGATTGCATTGCTGATGGTGGATGCAAAGGGAGGCATCAGAGTTCTGGGAACTAGACACATAACACCAGTGTGTTTTTTGTGGGAGCACTTTCACTTACACTCTAAATCTCAGGCTTCAGCTGGATAATTCATGTCAGCTCCAGTAAGATTGTCAGAGCCCCTTAAAAAAACTAAAATAAAAATTCTAAGCCAGTTTTGCTTAAAAGTGACATGAGATTTTTAGGGATCCTTGGAAATTTGTGTCTGTCACTCCTGATCTCTCCGATGGCAGTTTCACTAAGTGCCTGCCTCAGTAAGATAGCAAACTCCAGGGAACAGAGCAGCCTGGGAGGAACAGAACTTGTGTGGCTTCTCTGTCTGTTGTCAGATCCAGATCTTTGCCAGTGGGGGATGGAAAAACAAGTGGATAACTGGCTCTGCTGAACAGTCATGGTGCCCCTCTGTAGTTCCACACACCAGCAGTTATTTCAGTGTAGATAGAGCCTAAAGATATAAATGAAGTTAAATTTGGTATTGAAATGGGAAGATTAATGGCTTGGGGACAAGTGGAAACTTTGTCATGTAAAATAGACAGTGTCTTGAAAGGTACCTATATGGCACATGCAGCTTTAGTGCATAAATGTCAGGATTTGGTCCACACTGTAAAACACACTTGGTGTTTTGAAGAATGCATTTTAATGAGTTGTTCTACAGTGGAAAGCTAAGAACAGAGATATTTTAATGAACCTATAAACTAGATATTTAAATGAAGTCCAGTCCTACATATCACTTCAGCACTTCACAACATTGAGCCATTCAGACAGTAAATTCTTCTTGGAGGTTGAGGGTGCACTATATTCCCACTTGAATTCAGAGCAGTAGTGTTACTGAAGTAAATCTCCCAGTTGCCTTCACTTCCACTTTGTTTTGCATCATGAAGCAGTCTCAGAGTAAATGAACTGGTTTCCTTTCAAATGGAACTAAACTGAAAGATCTGATCCAGATATACAGTTAGAGGCCTCTAATCACAAATAGGCAGAGGACAGATAGTCTGAAGTGACCTCCTCCAAAAATCCTACTCTGAAATGTGCACCTAGACAGCATAAAGTCAAGACCAGCTACTCCACCGAGGCCCAATCCTGCTCAGCCACAATGCTTGCTGAAAGGGCACACCCTGTATCAGTCTGGCCCTGTGGACAGCATAGTCCAAAAGACTGCTGTGACAAAAAGGGCCCACAGTCCAACACTTTGTGAACACTAAAAGCAGCAATTTCTAAGCTTTTCACACATACACCACTACAGCCTGTCTAAACTAATTGAGTTTTGGGGTAAGTCTATTTGCTATAAGTGTATTTGCTGGGTAAGTGTCTTGTTGCTGAAGTTTGAATGCAGTTATTGATAACAGATTCATTCTTTCTCCCTTCATGTCAGATCCTTAAGAAATTTGCTGGTTTTCTTAAAGCTGCTTCTCATTTTTGAGAATCAGTGAAATGCAGCAGAACTGAACTTCTGTTAAAAAATTTGGTTTTAAATCTTTACCTGTGCACAGAAAAAATTCAAAATATAAACTCTGAAGAAACAACAGTGAATGAAGGACTCCCTTTTTATTTTCTTTTCTATTTTGGATTCTGGACCTGCTTCCTTAAGTTTCCAGGATCACAAAACTGACTAGTAAATTTTTATAGTTTAAAAATCCACAAACAGTTCTGTTTCATACCCAGCCTCTTTCTAGGTCTCATCGCCCTCACCCCCCTGACTTTGAAAAAATTATTCTGTTCATACTTACAGCAGCATTTTAGTAGATGCCCTGGAAATAACTGAGTTCAGTGACAGTGAAATATATTGCAGAAACACATTTTCTCAAGTTTAAAGGGATACCTGGATAAGAATGGCAACTTGCAAAGTGCTGCTGCGTCTGACATGAAGAGACTATGCTGCTGATGCATGCAGCAGGTGATAGGATGCTGTTTACACACTGTTCTTTGGACCTTCTGATGACTGGTTTATTTTCACCTCTCTTCCCCCAGAGTGATGGTGAAATGCAGCTTTAACTCATGGATAGACATATGCAGGCTTGTTGTGTTTTACGTCATTGACCATACAGAAATATTGATGTGGCTTTATCTGTTCAATCTTGAACCAGTTATTATAGCTCCAGAGAACCCTGATATTAAGCTGCTCTTTGAGTTTTATCCAGGCATAATGTGCTTTCAATTGAAAGGCTGGCACTGTGAAGAAGATGTAGAGGGTGTAATCACAGCCATTACAGAGAGCCATCAGTGGAGCCAAACCTACACTTTCCACAGTCAGCAGTAGGCAGCTAGATGAAAAGGAACTATTAGAAACCAAACCCAGTGCCCGATGTGTAATAAATGGCCACAAGAAAGCCTATTAGAGAACTGTTTCCACAAAAAGGCAAAATGATGTTATACAGAAAAAGAAAAGATTTGGTGCTGGTTTAAAAAGGTTAACTTTTCAGGATAAACTGACAACATTGATACTGGAAAGCTGCCACCTTTATTGTCACCACTTGTATCTTCAAATTCTTCCCTCCAGCCTTTGTAAGGGGGCAGAGTTTATCAAAGCAATGTCTTCATAATTTTCCCTTCTCCCTGCTTGCCTCATTTTTTATTTTCTTTTTATTTTGGAGGAGGATTACCCTTAGGGTCATTTTTAGGTCATTTGTATTCAATGATTAAAGGAAGTCAGAGCACTCTAGGTCTTCCTCTGTCCTCCCTGCCAACAGTGCTTTGGGAAAGTGCAGCTCCTCCCACCTTCTCAGCATGGGGAAACATCAGTGACTTCCAGAACTGAGTCTCCACAGGGAAGAGAGGAGGTCAAGAGCAGTGTTAATAATCACCTGTCAAAAGAGGAGCAATAGCCAGTGGGGCTAAGAATCATTTAAAGTCAGTGTTTCTGAGAAGTTTGTATTCATTCACATCTTCTAGATGAGAACCAGACTTTCTCAAAAAATTGTGGAATCACAGGGCTGGGAAACATCTTGCCAGGTATTTAGCCCAAGATCTGTGTAAGGTGCACTTTTTTGCTAAATATGCTATTTAATGTATTTTTCAGAGTCTGGCTTTCATGCTGAGGTTTCTGCAAGCTCTCCTGGGGACAGAAATTATTATAGTCCTCCATGTAAAGAGATTTCTGCCAGTTTTAAACAGTTAGTGGATACAAACAAAACATATTCATAATTGAGAAATACTTGGAGAGGTGAACTTTCCCACTGGCTGAATCCTAAGGATCTGGTTCAGCATGAAAGTTTAGACTGGGATAAAGAGAAGAAAAGGGATGAGATCAAAGGTGAAAAGATCTCTGCTTCTGAGATCTTAAAGCAGCACTAACAAGGCAGGTACTGCCCTGCCCCAATCCCTTTTCTCTAACATAACATGTCACCTTCAGCCCATACATGACACCATATGCAGCTTGATATTTTTCTTCCCTTTTTTTAATCAGTTGCATGCCTCTTTTTTATTATTTTTTAAATTTTTTTGTTTTGTTTTTTTTGGTTGTTTTTTTTTTGTTTTTTTGGTAGTATGATTTAGCATCAAGTGAGTGTGCAGACGTGCAAAATGTATTTCAGGAGCTAACCTGAGTAATGCAATATGATTAAAGCTAGGATTCTTCAGTGGCCTCTGCTATATAACCTGCTCTCATGGAAATTCACTGGTATTTGGAGGACTACCTCCCTTAGGCTTTTTTAAAAATTCCAGCAGAACTATGACTGAACACCAGAAAAGAGCACTCTTTGAATGCTAATGAAATTAATCTAATCTTCATTAAACAACTGGAAAAAAAAGTGGCTTAGGGTTGATATTGCCCAAAGTATTGTAAACAGAACACATAGTTATAAGAGGATTATGGTAAGCTCTTGTGAGAGGAGCAAAAGCAGGAGTAGAAACTGGAGTCCTGGGTGGAAATAATGGCTGACTTGTTTCTAGAGATTTATGCACACTGAAATAATAGATTTTACAAATAACACCCCAGATATCCAAAGGAGCTCACCCCAAAGGAGTTTTAACTCAATTTTTGCAATGAGTTCACTTCAGTAATATGAAGAACCCTTGAAATTCTTCAAAACATTTCATAATGAAACTCAGGTAAGTGATCTTTATGTACAGTAATGCTCCAGTACAGGCAGAAACATTAGTTGCCAGTGCTGTAACATTCACTATAAAATTTTCAGAAGTTTCAGTTTAATTATGCATTTTCCAAAGCAGTTTATCACATCTCTATGCATGAGCCCTGCTGGCTCCTTAAATATGTGCATTTTTTCTCATCTGCAGCAGATGTTTTGGTTGGCAGGCAATTTCAGGGTTTATGATGATATGATGATGATATGAAACCTTACAATTCCTAAAGAAAGATGTGGTGCTTCTCAGTTTTTGTACAGCAACTGGGTGGCTTGAAGGTTGACCTGTGATGTGGGACACGAGCCAGTTCCATTTCTACCCAAATCCATTTTACCTAGGTGAGGTATGGCTGCTTTGCTTCCCTGCTTCTCCCATCCAGTTTGCTGAGGGTACTTTTCTGTGTGGAATGCCTTCTTGGCAGAACACAAGGAACAGGACTGAGCATGGCTTTCTGAGCCCATGGGTGCAGCTTGCTCTTGAACAGACTAAATCCCAAGGTCCCAAGGTTTGCTTGTGCCTCTTATCCAATGCTGGGTGTAGGTAAAACGTAAGGCTCTGTAAGAACATGCAAGATCAGAGACTGGCAATCAAGTTTTCTGTCTCCTGTAATATTCCTTGTTCACTCTTATATGTTTTCTCAGTTAATCTTTAATATTGCTTGTACAAAGGAGCTGCTTCAGCTGGGAAACTAGAGAGAATTCCTCCCACTTCCTACATTTGCTCCAGAGATACTAGTATTGCTGTGGTACGTCCTTTTTGCTGGATTGGCTTTTGCCACATTTTGAATTCATTCTCTAAGCACCACTGTTTTTCACCTTTTAATGGCAATGAAAGCATCTTTTAGCTCCACATTTTAAAGAATGAGAGTGATTCTTCCACTGTTTTTCAGACCTAGTTTTGTGGAGAAAATAGGACAAGCACTGAGTGAGCTGATAAAGGCAGCAGTTTCTGATCACAGCACCTTGAAATTGTACCTACCTGTTCTTACAGGTGGTGAAGAGCATAGGCATAGAGCAGAAGATTTCTAAATGTGGTGGCAGGCCAGGGATGATGCTGAAAGATCATTGCTGGGAGATGTGGTCACAGTGGCTGGAAGGCAAGGTGTTTCTAGGTGATCCCAGCACAGAGAGCCCGACTGTCATCAATGCTGTTTTGCTGGGGATGGCGCATCCTGCCTGCCTTGAGGATGATGACATTCTGGGGGAGAAAACTTATCTTCCCCTCTCCCAGTGAGCTACCTGACAAGCTTTACTATCTCCTTAGAAGAGGCAGTGCCTGGCAGGATTTTTCAGTCATGTAAGGGTGGTAAATGGTTACAACATGTTACTAATTAAAGGGCATAAAGGAACTGGGGAATGTAGCAGCCAATGAGATGGGTAAAATATTGTGATATATAGCATGAGCACAACATATGACTCTGTACCTGATTTTCTTGGCAGAATACAGCACTCCAGCCTCATCATACCATTGCACATCAAACAAGTCACTATAACTTGCATTTGTCCATTCTGTGTGGCGCATACGCAGCTTACACATGCTAGTTACACAGAGGGGCAAGGCAAACAAAACTTTCCAAACCCTTATGACCTCCCTGCTATATCAGGGATTAGACAGAACTGTTGGCAGTTTTAGGCACCCTCCCTTAAGAAACACCTAGTCATTCCTGGGAGGATTTAGAGCTGGCATGTAATACACTTCCACTAGCCTGTAATACACTTCCACTAGCCTCTAGTTACACAGTGAAACCCCAATCAATCTCTGTCCATACTGACCATGGGGCTCTATGCAACTTCAGGCACCAGAGGAGGGGAAAGAACAGCAGATATGACCCAGGGGCTGATCGCAGGTGATTCTGTCCACATTGATTTCCTAAGATTGAGCAAACACCTAGAAATTCTGTTCTAAAACTGAGGTCAACCATCTCGCTTTCAGGTTAAGCCTATATGAAAGTTATATGGATTGGAGAACAAACAAACTGGGTCAAATGAACAGTCTAACTCTAACCAGCTTGGAATCACAACATGTAGTTGGCTAGGCAGTGTACTAAAACTGGAAAGGAAGTGTAATGGGACAGGACTCCTCTGAGGCAGATGTGTGTCAGAGAAAAATAGTGGGGAGGCCAAAGAATCACAGCGAAAATGTGAAAAGAGGACCCAAAGACACCAAAGTGCAATATTTGTAGCAATACCCTACGAAAACCCACTTGTGAGAGCAAGGACAAAAGTTCACGTGTGTTTTTAGGAATGAGGACAACCCAGTGACTTGGAAGAGCAAGCAAAGGCCTTGCCTCTGGATACTTAGGGCCTCTTGTGTTTACTTAAACAAGACTTTGTATTACTCTTCTTTGTGGCTAGATCTAATCTTACCAAAGATATCTGTTTGCTTTATAATTAACACAGTGGTGACAGCCTGTGAAGGCATAATACTGGTCAAGGATTCAAGTGCAAAGAGGAGATTCAATTCTTTTACTTTTGAATTCAATTCACCTTTACTGGCAACTTGCTTTGTCTATTGAAAAGTTCACTTTGCTTAGCACTTAGTGAACTTTCCCTCTAATTACTGCATGTCATTAAGGTAATATTACCTCTTTATCCTAAGGAGAAACCACTAATGACTGCCCAAGCTTCGCTTGCTACTCATGTCACCAAGCCATTGCATAGCATAATCTTTAGGTAATTTAATGCCTGAATCGGCTTGGATCTAAGCTTAGACATTTTTACTACTTAGTCAGGATTGGTCTATAACTCATTTATGCCATGTGTAAGGAGCAGGATGATACAATACACATGTGTTTCTGTTTGAAAACCAAAAAGTAATCTGATCTTACCAAGTCTGATGATCTGTAGTTCATTGTCTACTAGATGTGTTTGAATTCGATATTTAAATTATGCTTCACAGTCCCCTGATCTCTTTGCTGTACACAATGGTAGACCGAGAAAGTTCAGCAGTACCAGGTGGGACAGATTATGAGGAAGAGTCACCCACCAATGGTGATGATAAACAGCCTTTTACAACAATTATCTAGTTAAAACACCATTAGCAATTAATGACATGCGTCAGAGAACTTACTGAAGTCATTTAAGACTAATTTACTGGCCATAAAAATATGGCATTAAGTATTTATGGATCATTAGCTTTTATTCCAGAATGAAATATTGCTATCTGAAGCACTCAAAAACTGTTGAAAAAAAATCATTCATTAAAACCATATGAAATTAAATTAAATAATGACAGGACGAAAGGGAATGGAGGCATGGTTTCCTAATGTTTGAGTAGAGGAAACTAACTTCTTGTGTCACTGAGTGGATGAAGATTGCATTTTCAGACAAGATTGAAATCTATACAATTAAAAAATTGTAATGTGCAATAAATCCTTCCTTTTTAAATGAAGAAACATTATATCATTGATCAAAATTCTTATCATGATCTATTAATCACAGCTAGTTATTTTAAGACACTGATACAGAGACTGTAACAATGTTAAAATTAATTATTTTTCAAATTGCTAATACATAAATGCAAGTTTAACAGCTGCTCCAATTTCATATATATTATTTCAAATACGCCTTGAAGACAACACAAAGCTATTAGAAATTAATTGTAGCTAACTACAATTTCCACTTCACTGTTGCTCAATGAGACTAACTCAGAGTGGAACTGGACTTGCTTGAAATAGGAGAATTGTAAATGTCACATACTCTAAAATTATAGAGAGCTTTTAAAATAAGGTGAAATAGTTGCATCCTCTGCATCCTCTGCACTGTTTCTTTAGGAAACTTTGTTTCCTGAAAAACTGACTTCTGTGTTCTGCAACAATGACAACAGTAGTTTCACAACATTTTCTAGATTCTTCCATACTGAGGGTGTAAGGTTTGAAATACGCACTTGAATGGCCAACTCCCTTGTCATTCACACCAATTTCATTCTGTAACATCTATAATGTTCTGTAAAGTACTTCTGTGCTCTGAAGTACAGCACAAGGAAAAAATTTGGCTTTAACTAGATTGGGAAGTTTGATTTATAAGGTAAGAAGAAAGGAATTCTGGCAAGCCACGTATTTAATATTTTCTATTATAAAATTTTATCTACTTTTCTACAGAAGTTTAGGTGTCCCTGTGATTTGCAGAAAATTTTGCTTTTTGACAGGAGAAGGACCAATTCACAGGCTAAGCTAGTGACAATATTTAAAATTCAGCTGGGTAGTTTCCAAGTCAGAGTCCAAATTTCAGTATAGAGGGGGAGGGTTAGCATCACCTGGAGCAAGTCAAGAAAGGTCAAGACAAACCATCCTGGATTGTCTGTCTGTAAAGAGCCCAAGTATCTTTTAGAGTAAAGACAGGGTCTTCTGTAGAATTCAAAGCCTCATGGCAGATACTGCCACAGCCTGAGATGTTTCTGTCTCTCCTCAGTGACCCTTCAGGTAAGTGCCCATAGTATCCAGAGCAAAGTGTAATGCAGGGAAGGGGGGAAGGAGAAATGGTGCAGTGTTCATGCAGCCACCAGGTAGGAAAGAACACAAAGGTCACTGTCTCAGAAGAAAAGCAGCACACAGAAATAAAATGACCCAGTGTAACTCTGTACCTTTAAAATGTGTGCTATCAGTTAAGAAGAGTTCACAGAGTTGTAATACCACCATATGCTTTGAGCATCTGGATATCAGCTCTGGATATGAAAACATGATGGTATATTTGATAAAGAAATGATCAAAAGGAACATGTTTTATGGTTCCCTCAATATTTATTTTACTAACTCAGCACAAACTTTTTCACAGTCTTAGTATTTTCTATATTACTGCAGCATTTAACAGGACTAAATACAGCATTTATTAGGACACAATCCTGTTGTTATTTGGGCATTAGTCAGAGCATAAAAAAGATTAAAGAGGGACATAGATTACTTTTTAAAAAAAATTAATACAGTGTATTTTCAGGATATCAGCTGATTTTTGAAACACTATGTGTTCTATGTTTGCAGCTTTAACAGGGCTTTATTTTAAACTCCTTTTGAGCCCAAAGCTTTCCTCAGAGCTCACCTGCTAATCATTATCAAACTATTTTACAATATGTAAAATTGTTTTGACTTAATTCTAGGAATTCTCTGTTGCTTAAAAAATGCCTCCAGGATATTTCCAACTTAAAATCATAGAAAGGCTTAGGTTGGAAGGGACTTTAAAGATTGGACCTATACAATGGTTATATGTTATATGGTTATATGTCTTGTCAGTGCAACTGTAATTTGCAATACAATGTTACTCTAGTTTGGTGGTCTAACTATAGAAATAGGGTTTGTTGTATTTTCAAAATTCAAATTTTATTAGATTCTTCACAAAATTATGCTTTTGAAGAGTGGTAAATATTTTCACATAGAACGGGGAAGGAACATTTAGGTAAAATTTTGGCCAAAATTTCTGCTCCTACAGCTGTACTACAAAAACTGCTCAGGTGTGAACAGATATGAAATATAAATAATTGTCATAAAGATCAGAGAATCATAGAACAGCTTGGGTTGGAATGGGACCTTGAAGCTCGTCTAGTTCAAGCTCCCTGCTGTGAGAGATACAACTTACTGTATGAAACAATTGTTTTGTTTGACTGAAATGTTAAAACTCTATCCATTGTAACTCTCCTTTCAGATAGAGTGTGTAAGGAAAAAGACTCCAGCAGTATCCTTTGGTTTTGACAGGATCTGATCCTCTCTGTGAAACTGTAAGATAATATAATTGTGTGATTGTAATTAGCTCAGTGTGAGAGGGTTAAAAAAAAAGATGAAGAAAAAAAAGATGCATAAAAGACAGAGATCTAGTACATTTTCTTTGAGGAATTTAGAAGACCTGCCATCACCTCTTTAGGTTTCTGTTCTGAGACCATACGTTCAATCTCCTTAGTAGTTCACTGTGAGGATGGAAGACAAGCATTCACAGGTTATTATTAATCTAGCCTGAGATATAATCCTTCCTGGGTGTGGCAGAACATATGGCTTCTCATCTCTCTGTAACATTTGTCATAATTCTCTGAAACTTTTAGTAGGTGGTGATATAGGATTTATTTAATATGTTTGTGTGCACACATGTGTGCATCCATGGTTTACACTTTTGATTTGGGTTATAAAAAATTAGAGAGATAAGAACCACAGAAAATCATATTAAAATTTATCTTCTAATTTGTTCTTCTCCTCTGTCTTTTTTTTCCTTCTCTTTTTATATGCAAAATGAAGTTTATTATAACAAATTGATGTTACTTCCTGTTTATGAAATAATTTTCCTCTTTGCTGAAGAAATGGATTCTGGGGTTCATTTGGGTATTATTTCATTAACTCGAAGGCCAAAGACCTTCTAGTATATTAGCAGAGAGTGTAATTATTACTAAATTAAAAGTAAGTACCCTTGAGATATTTTGGGCCAAATCCTCAGCTGGTTTAACTCAGCATTACTCCATTGAAGTAATAGCAAGGTGATGTACATATTCACTGAGAAACAATCCAGCATTGATTATAAAGAGCCCTAGGAATGATTAGCTTAGTTATTGAGAAATAACTTCCAAGCAGTTAACTCCATCTACTTTAAATTATTTTAACTAATTTGGAGCACATAAATTAAGGAGTTTAATTTACCTATACAGCAGTAATAGAGACAAGGAGGCTTCTTCAGAGGGTAACTGGGAATGGTTATCCATTTATAATAAATGGTTATCCATTTATACCAGGGCTGAAATTAGTTGATTATGTTCTCTGTCAGGAGATAATAATGTGATTGCATTCCCGAACAGATGTATGACTTAGCACTTGCTCACTGATGCCAGAGAGCGAAGCCAGAAACAATTTCTATGGGCTGATGTCACACACCATATAATTGTAGCTAAAAATTATGCTGGAGCTTATCTTACCAGTCATTTGTCCCAGGGCTATAAGAGGGGCTCTGAAAGTTGCCATTAACATAGAGTTCCATGTGCTGCTTCCACATTTTTTCCTGGTAAAACACAGACGTAGTGAAATTTAATTAATTAGAAGTGTGATGATGGAAATGCCCCTCAGAAAGTCACTTTTTTGTCATCCTTCACAGGGAGAGGAGAAGCACACCTGCTTGCTAATGTTTTTTTCCCCTAACAGCTCTTCATCCTTGTACCAAAAAAACTTTTGTAAAGTTCTAAGCAATAATTTCTAGAGCTTCTCTTCAAGACTTTCCTGCTAATATTCTGCTAAAGCCATTCTGCTGTAAAGTTATCAAATTCTTGTTGTTCGCCCTTTGGTGGACATCACAAATTGATTCCCATGCTCTCTGTACATGCCTTCTACAGAACAGCTCAGGGCCTCTCAACAGTGTAGGCAGTACTGAAAGTTGACAGTTTTCAAGGAGAAAGGCTAAATTCAGACTGTGCTTGCAAGATGTAAAAAACTGACATTGCTGCTCTTATTCCAATCCTGGATTGTGACTCTTGCTTCTGGGATCTCCTCTTCCTCCCCAAAACAGCTATAAGTCTACTCATCAAAACCTTTTTCTTGATGGCAGCAACAGCAGTTGGTAACCTGGCTTTCTAGGATACTGTCACAGCCCTGGGAGTAGCCAGGGCCATTTAGCTGCCTCCAGCCTCCTCTGTTTAGCCATTACAGAACTCTGCATTTGCATGTTGAAGGACTGCTGTGTTTCTTCCTTAACTTGGTCTTTCATTCCTCTGTCTTTGTCTGCTGGCTTCACCTTCAATTGTTTTTGGTGGGAAGTGTGTTGAGCAGATGGGGGATTGAGGTGCAGTGGAAGCCTGACTGACTGGATTTGGATCAGAATCAGCTTGTTTCCTGTAGTGTCATTCCTCTGAGTTTCCTCCAGAACTAGATTTATCTTATTTTTTTTTCTCCAGGAGCATCACAACTTCTACTCATATTCACTCAGCAAACTGCTGCAACAGCAGGTCCCCTTCTCATGGATTACTGCCCCTTCAGGTTTTCATTTCCTAATTTTGTATCCATTGTCTTTTTCTTTTTGGTGTAGTGCTCTGCATTTGTCTTTATTGAATTTCAAGTTTGACATCCCATGTATCAAGATCAATTAGTTTTCTTATGGGTTTAACATTATGTCATCACAATCACCTTAAGTGTATTCTCTATTTTATCACCAGAGAAACTCATGAACACATTGACTCAAACTAGATCTAGGACAGTTCAGTGCAGAATCTTGTTTGAATGATACCTACACTGATAATGTATTTGGGACTTTTTGGTTTAAATGCACTTTCAGCTATTAAATGGGGATTTTATTTAGCCTATATTTCTGCAATGTGTTTATGGCAAGATAATGCAAAACAAACTCAAAAAAATATATCAAAGTACAGGTATATCACAGATATTTCTTTCCTTCTGAAAGGGGTGAGTAGATTGATTTGATGTGATTTACTCCTGACAAGCCTTTGTCAGCAGTTTTAAAAGCACTTTCATATCCTAAAGATGTTTATTCACTGATTATTTGATTCTTTGTCTAATGTTGCTTCTGGACACTGAATGAGGCTATGGTCCTACTCCCCCTTTTTAATGATAGATACTATGCTGACTTCTCTGTGGTATTTTGAATTCTTTCCTTGCCCTCCTGAAGTTGCCAAAGATAGTTCTAATGCCTCAGGGATTGCTTTGGGTGAATCTTTAGGTTCTCAGTGATGAATGAACTTAAATGTATTTGAAATAACTAAATGGTACTGAACCTACCCCTTCTCTGTTCTGGCCTTCATACTCTTCTCTTTTAAATGAATTGCAGTAACATTTGCTCTCAGTGAATCTTTTTCATGAAGACTGAAGCAAAATGGGAAGACTTGGCTTTCTCTGTGCCTGTTATTTGCTGTCATCCCCCATTAAATAGTAAACCTTTCTTTTAGCTTCCTCTGATTTCAAATGCACGTCCTTATTGGTATTAATTAATTTTGCACCTTAACACTTATAATTTTATCCTCCATGCTTACATTGCCTCATTATATGCTTCCTGTGGGTATAGATGAAGGTGTTTAATTTATTTTACCAGAGTGTTTGAAAGACTCCCTTACTTTCATTACCATTCCACTGGTGGAGGTTGCTGCCAACGTAGCTGACACATTCCTAATTTGTCAGGGTGGTACACTGGGTGGCTTAGTGTAAATCACTGCTACAGTGAAACACAAAAGTGGAGCTGCAATACCTGTAGTCTCATCTTGCTTTTCCTATTTGTCTTTTGGTTTTTGAAGGACTCTATATTTTCATCTTGCTCTTCTTTCTACTTCCTTCCACATTGGCATTTCTGACATTGTGCTTTTCATGTAACACTGCTCAGTAGCTGCCAGATCTTTGACAGTTCTGTTCTCAGAGTTGCTTATCCAGGAATACTTCAAGAAAGTTCCGTAAGTTTACAAAATACATTTATTTTGAAAAGCACAATTAATTATTAAAAAATAAACATAGATATTTACAAACCTTGGAGTTAACTAAGTATATTTTTAAAAGAAGGATAAAATATTTCTCCCAGAGGCCTTTAAAGCATACAACTTTTATGTGAATCAGAAGTTTGAAGACTTTTTTTGCAATTAGAAAACTTTTGAGACACATAACTCAGACTACCTTTGGTTCACATGGTCGATTGTAATTGACATACATTCTAAATGAGCAGACATATAAAGTGGTAAAAATTGTCTTAGAACTAATGCACTTAATTCTCATATTAGTTTCTGCTTGTTCTCTATAAGCCCTAATTTGCATAGCAAAACTGAGTGGCAATGAAGGGTTTAAAGTAAGAAAGTGAGCTTTGTTGCTGCAGAGCTCTCAAACTTGAGTGTGAAGCA
The DNA here is from genome assembly GCA_003676055.1 of Chloebia gouldiae. Taxonomy (NCBI): domain Eukaryota; kingdom Metazoa; phylum Chordata; class Aves; order Passeriformes; family Passeridae; genus Chloebia; species Chloebia gouldiae. The sequence continues at coordinate 22,171,084 of QUSF01000007.1, read as the reverse complement.
TGGGTGGTCTCATTCACTGTTCTCAGCCTTTTCCTTGTTTTGTGAAGCAGTTGTCAGAGAACTGTTCAGTTTTGCCATGACATGGTTGGTACAGCTACAGTCCTGAAGCAAAGAATATTTGATCAGATATTGTTGCTAACAATGTAGAAGGAATTGGTATATTGGAGGAGCCAATCAATTATACATTTAAAAGAAGCTAATAGTAGCTTCAGAGAAGGACACTTATTGCCTTTAATCTGCTACATCTTTGTAGTGTTATTGAATGCCTTTGGAATTACTGGTTCAGAGGATTACACTGTTCTGTGCTTAAAATTATTTATCAGTCATCATTCTATTGATATATAGATAAGAATTCCACTGTGAGTGCTTTAATTGTTAACTTTTTCTTGGCTAGGGAAAAGAAATTCTTTTACCTACAAGCCTGAGTGACATAGTGAGACTAATCAGAATTCAATATACTTGAAAATACTGCTACAAATGTGTAGCCATACTGAAAATTTAAGGAAAAAATCAGCTCAGAATGAAGGATAAAGAATTAAAAAAGAAAAATATTACTTTATTATTTTTCAAGGTTTTTCCACTTCATCTAGGGGAAAATGGTTTTAGCTGTAATGCTTATGACATCAGTACGAGAGATTTCGTCTAGGAAAATACACTGAGCAAAGTTTTTCTATATTGCCCTTCATTAAAGAGGTCAGTTTTGAAGTGGCAAGTAGTCAATTAATTCCAGTTGCAAAAGAGTAAGCAGGATCTCAGCCTCTTAAAGAGAAGGAACATAAATGAGAGATGTTCAATCAACTAAACCTGATTAATTTCTTCTGAAGATACTTAAAGAACTGACAGATGAATCCTCTGGCTTTTCAGAGAACTTTGGAAGGGAGAATGAATTTCCAGGAAATTGTCTCTGGGCAGCTATAGTTTCTATCTTTAAAAGAAATGGTATTTAGAAATTACAGACCACCTAAGTAACTTCAATTTCTAAAAGAAATGAGCAATCATATGAATTATTTCTAAGCACCTTAGAAATAATGAGATGAGGAATGGTCCCCACTGATTTGGCAAGAACAAACAACATGAAACAAATATAATTTATTTCTCAAAGTGGGTAACAGACCTTCTCTTTCTGAGAAGAAACAACAAATGTTATCTTTTCCAGATCTTAGTAAAATTGACACTGTGATATTTACACAAACAAGCAAAGGAAAAAAACATTAATGACAAAGAAATTAATGGACATGTAGAAAATGAGTTTGAAAAATGTATTGAGACAATAGCTGGTGATGATTCACTGTCAAAATGAAAGGCTAAAGCATATGGACTTTCACAGAAGTCTGTCCTGGTTGTCGTACTATCTGATAGTGTTGTTAATAACCTGGATGGTGGAAGAGATGAATGTCCATTTTAGCACTGCAAGACATGTAAGTACTTTTGTTGAGCCTGTGCCAGAGAGACATACCTTTGGTTTCTCTGCCTTCCTGCTTAGTTAAAAATAAAACTATGCTAGCTTGCCCATTTAAGAGAGCTCCCCCTCTAAAAAATACAGTCTGCCTTATTCTAGAAGGGATTGGACAACGCCAGGCTAGTTTCCCAGAGTGAGGTGCAGAGTCACCTTTTTTTTTCCTCCAGTAAAAGTTGCTGGAGTCCTCTACTCTCCACTCCTCTACAATGAAACTCCCCACACTCAATAAGCATGGCTGCATATTCACCAAATTAATGTAAATGTTGCTGTTTATGTGCTGAGTGTGTGGGGAGAATGGGAGCAAGCACACTGTTCAATGGCTGTGTTCATGTCAGTCATAAAAAATGAGTAGGCTGCAGAACTGATGAGCATGTTCAGATGTGACATTGCAGCCAATTGGATCAGTTGTCTGACTGCCAAACACATCATTAATTTAGACATAATGGCAGTGAAACAATCAGCAAGTAAAGGGGGATGGGTCTAAAAGGCAAAAGCCAATATGTTTCATAAAAAAAAAATCTAAAGCAAAAAAGGATTTTGTTTGGCTTTGTTTGCTCTCATTCGCTGGTATGTTGAACTCTACTAATTGATTCCATTAATAGGAGACCCGTCTTTGTGAGGAGACTGGAGTTTTAAGGACAAATGCTTTTACAGGTTGAGTATATTATAAAATTGATGTATTTGGTCTCTTAGGCAAGATGCAAAACAACATCCTTGAAGTTCCATTAGCAGAACACAGTGTTTATATGTCCATGATCCCCGTAAGGACTTCCTTATCATCATACTTTAAAAAATAACCAAAAGTTGAGAAAACTGCAAGCAGCATTCCTAGGGGAATGATATCTACCATATTCTTCCAATAGGAAGATCTGCCACACTTTCTGTTAGACAATGGAAATTTCTAAATCACAGAGAGCTTGATATCTGGGGTCTGCTTGCCCTGTTCTTCAGCAGTGTCTTTAAATGCTTTTACCATGCAATCAGGCATGAATTGCTCTGTTTTGCAAAGCCAGTTTGTGTAAGGTTTTAAAGGGAACTTTTTAGGACAGAAATGAAGGTTTGCATTGTAAATTGCAAAAGGCAAACTCTCTGAGAGAGAATGTCTCCTTTTGTTATGTTCAAGTTGCTACTGTCACAGGATAATGTTGATATTCTGCATCTGACTCTCCAGAAGTCAATGGAATAAGTGGAATTTTTCATGTGGATTCATAATATCCACAGAAAAGGAAAACCACTGGGTTCACACAGTCAGGGCTCATGGACCACATGTGTTGAGCAGAATAAAAGATTCTGGACAAATGTTAAAAAAAAGTATGGTAAAGTTCAGTAAATACTACTGGAATGTCCTCCAGTAGTCCTGCCAGTGAGATGGCAATACAAACCTATGTGTCTTCCTGAAACCTATCTATCTTGCAGCAGAAAAAAGTGATCTTATTCCTTCCAGTCCACTGTCAGTACACTCTCACTGCTGCCTAAGACCATATTGTATTCAATCCTCTACATTCTTGAATCAGCTTGCTTTCTTTCAATCACATATGGAAGAATAATGCTGACAACTATAGACAAAAGCACAGGTCATCAAGAAATGGCCTTTTTATACAAGCCATGTGGAACACATAAGAACACTGGTAATGCTTGACCAGGCTTATACTCTTCCTAGCAGGAGAAAACACCACATGCAAAACCACAGAAAAGGTACAATGAATAAATTAAGATTGATGCAATTCATAGGAGAACAGTTAGATCCAGTGTCCTAGTTTCAGGTGACATAGTGTTAACTTCCTTCTTAGTAGCTGGTACAGTGTTGGGTTTTGGATTTAGAAGAGAATAATGTTGATAACATGCTGGTTTTCTGCTAAGTAGTGTTACCCCAAGTCAAGGACTGTTCAGTTTTCCATACTCTGCCAGTGAGGAGCTGGACAAAATGCCATGAGGAATCTTGGCCAGGAAGGCTGACCTGATCTGGCCAAAAGGGCATTTTATAGTATAGAATGTCATGCTTGGTATATAAACTGGGGCGGGGGAGTGTGTGGGGGTGGGGGGGGATTGGCTCAAATCACTCCCTGCTCAGGGAAGGCTGGGCATCTGTTGGTGGGTGATCAGCAAATGTATTGTGCATCACTTGTCTGTCTTGGGTTTTATTTCTCTCTCTCTTTTTCATATAATAATAATAATAAAACAGTTCTTATCTCAAACTGTTGATTCTACCTTTTTTCCCCACCTGGTGAGGAAAGGGGGAGTGAGTGCATTGTGCTTAGATGCCAGCTGGCATTAAACCACAACATCCAGGCAGAGAGACCTGAGAGGAGTGTGCTTCTGGAAGCCATTTGAGTACATGAGACATTATAAAATATTCCAGTGACTGTGTAAGTTTATTTAATTGAGTGTGACAGAGCCCTTCATCAGGGTCTTCCACTCCAGCAAACACAGGGGATGTCCTGCTTCCAGTTTGCTATTGGATAATAACAATATTTGTAATTGTCTGGCTTCAAGGGATCTCAGGCTGGTTTTTGTTGTGCAAAAATTGACATTAGTCATGGACAATCTCAATTTTTTTCAAAATAAAATAAAAAAAAATACCTTCTCATTCTTTGAAGACCCTTCTTCTGCATCTATATGCAATCTAGATGGTAAACAGTATGCCACTGTGTCCAAAATTTAGGGAGTGATAGTCTAGCACCCATGGAAAAAATTAACTAAATAATGTATTCTGACACTTCGGAATTTGTCTCTATGAAGGACTGCAATGGTTGAAACAAATGTCCACTTGTTAGAAGAAAAAAAGGAAATTCCATCAACTCCTGAAGTTCACTCCCTGTGAAAAAAAAAGTTGTGGTTTTGGAAATTACTACCTATAACCTCTCAGTGGTATATTTGAATGTTAGTACTGTGGATTAGCAAAGAACTTGCAATTGGACAATGTTCATACAGGCAAAATGCAGTGGCTGTATTCATTTTACCTGGCTTTAGGTCCACAGTGAAAAATGCTGTGTGTGAATCATTTGTCTAATTGATGAAGGAAAAGTGGCTCCTCCAGAACTTTCCAGATACAAATACCTTGTTGGTTTCTTTGGGGGGTCTTAAGGGTTAGGGTGACCTTGAGATATTGTAAAGAGTCTTTGCTTCTTTCACTTGACACTAAAGAAGGAGCTTGGAATGTTTCTGATTGTGCTTTTAAGGTTGCTTATTTCTTCTTATCTAAACATTTTTTCTCTGACTTGTTGAGGTTTGTCTAGAAAGGAAGTTATGGTCATCTGCCCTTGAGTTTTGGGCAGTTCAGTGGGGTCAGACCCCCTGGAGGTAACTCAGCACCTTCCTCTCCCACTGATGGCGAGAGACCAGAGATCTTGTGCCCAGGTCTTCCTTGATCTAAACTGACGAAGACCAAGAAACAGCATTTGTTTATTCTGTAAGAATAGCTTTTTTCCCCGATTTGAATTCCTATTAGAATTATATAAACTGGAAATACAGGGCACATTAGGGAGTTGCATAGTCTAATCTAAAACGGATGTGCCAGATTCCATGGCCAAAATCCATGATTAGCCACGTGATAGTTCAGCAGATGAGTCTGATACTGAGTAGGTGTCCCTCAGTCTACATAGTTTTCTGAACTGCTATTGTCTCAAAAAAACCTCATGACTTGTCTCTCACAGGCTGAAAGCTTGTCCCAGTGTCAGTCAAGCAGACAGTACAAAAATAGAGCCTCCCCTTGATGAAGCAGAAGAAGAGAGACAATTCCTTAGTAGTCTAACCACAATCCTGGTGTGGGAGTGGCCCGTGAAAGGTATTTAGAAGAAGCAGCAAGGGGTCTGTGAGGGATCATCAGAGAACAGCTTTCTTACAAAAAGCACACCATACCACTGAGGACCTCAGCATGCTCAGGACCGAGAAGTTTCCTTGCACAATACCCAGAGTCCTGAGTACATCTTGTGGATCAAAACTGCAAGGGTCTAAGGTCTGGATTACTTTTTCCTGAGAATGATGATGAGACATCAATTAAACTCACTAATGTTCTCATGAATCAAGTTTTAGTTCTTTGGTGGTTCAAGACTAAATAAAGCATTTTGCTATAAAAAGCTCTTAAATAAAAACTCCAAAGCTTTAATTTATAATAGTGCTTCCTCTTTCTATAATAAGGAGAACAGACATTTTCCCTGACAATCTTGAAGCAAAAAGGACTTTTGACAGATGTGGTGACTTCTCTCCCATTTACTGATCTTTTCACATCCAGAAAGCTCAGTGGAACCACTGATTCTTTCAAAACCATCCTGCTCCACAGGTAATGCATTATTTGTTGTCTGTGTCTTTCCATACCTACTCCTGAAATTCCCTCTCAGCTTTCCTAATTCCTGTCCTGTCTTTAACCTCTTATAAATTGTGCTATTGTCTTCAATTTGGTTTGAATTCCTTTCCCCAAAGGGCATGTCTCTGATAGAATAGCAATCTTAAAACCTGCCATATAAATTTGGTTTTTTCTTCAATTTTCCTTTTTCATTCCTCTTTGGCTTAGTTATCTGTTCTTTCTGTTAATCAATAAGAATACAATTAAGTGGTTACCATTGCTGATTTTACATCTGCTCATTCTTATCATACCACATAAAATTAGATAGAATTATATTTTAATAGATACAGATTTGTTTTGTTTTTTTTTTAAATTGTAATCTCAGTTTTCACTCTAAGTAAAGTTTAACTTTAGGTCAGCATGAGTTAATGTTCTATCCAAAGCAGATGGTCCAATCCTGTCCAAAACTGCAGCATCAGAGTATGGTATGTACAAACACTAGTGTATGATTGTACGATTATTTAAATAGCAATCCCTCCTGCTTTGGAGTTTTCATTAATTTCCTATATATAAGTGAAGAGCCTGTGAGTAGTGACTGAAGTAGAGAAAATGGGCTATTTAGGTCTTTTAATACATTCCAGTGTTCTTGTATTTGCTACAAATATAGAAGTCAAATATAGCACATCTAGTGATTCAACGATCTTAGTATGATTAATATTGTTTGGATGACCTAAAACACATCTTGATTTCAAGACTGGCTTGACTACATGACCACAGAATCATTAGGCTGAGAATAGCATCACTCCTATTAAGATATTTAAGGCAAAGATATTTGGATAAATGCATTAGGTATCATTAGTTATGAAAATGCCCTTCATGGCAAACCCAATTTCTTTTCATGTTTTGAGTTTTTTAAATTATTCTGTGATGTCATAACCTTAAAAAAATTCATGGTTTGCCACTATTCAGGTATAGACATAGGCTGGACTTCCTGATTTACCTGCATGTAGGTAACATTTTGGAATTATTCTTTTAGTGTTTCTTTTCACTATCATACATGAGGAGAAGCACGGCTTGAAGAAAATATTTCTATTCACAGAGCATCTGTGTTCTCCACTACAGGTGTGTGTTAAATCTGTGAAAAGACAAGTGTGTCAGTGCTGATGGCTGAGGCCAGCAGGTGCCCTTCAGCCCAGCACTGCCCCTCAAGGTAGCCGGGCTGCCGCAGCAGAGAGGGCGAGGGTGCCGTGGGTCTTTCACAGGCCTGCAGCAGGGCCTCATCCGATCAGAAGTTTTCAAGGAAAACCTATTCAATGGAAAAATGGAGAATTGTCCCTGACACTGCTCTTGGCAATATATGATTTTGTTCTCTCAGCCAATTTGCTTTCATTTGGTGTCCTTCAATGTACAGTGAGCTATCTTTAGCCAGAGGCTGGCATGGCGGTGCCTTACTGCTGAAGCAGATCAATTGAGAACGACGCTGTCTACGTTAGAAATTGAAAATTCTGCTGTTCTCATGAAGGCTCAATGTTGCAAAGAGGAACTCCCTATGCCTCTGTTGTAAATCTTCTGAAATCAAGTGTCTACAACAACCACCTTTTCCTATCCCTTGCTCTCTTTACAAATAATAAACTCAGTGATAAGGACCTTGAACCAACTCCAGCTATGGCATGATCCAGGCTCTGAGTTCAGGGTTGTTGTGTCCCAGCATGTTCTGATGAGATATTTCCACTTTACATATAAAACTTCATCTCACTAAGAAATTACATGGAGTCCACATTCCTTTCTGTATAAATATATAAATTACTAAGATAGTGAGTTATTATATAGTTTGTCCTTAAAAAATCTTATTAACTCCAGAATTACTGAACTATTTACTAAAAAAGACATTGAGAGCGAAGCATCCCATTTTCAAGAATACCCTATCTTTTTAGAGGGCAATCTCTTTTCTGGATCTGTGAAAGATCTATAATCTTGTTTTTCATACAGAGGAAAAAGCTGATGCCAACTTCCTGTACAGAGAAGTCTCCAGACAAAAGGGGAAAAGGGTGGTATTCATTTGTTTTCTGGCACTGCCAGATTAGTGTTTTGGATTATTTTTTTTAAATTCATTTGGGTTTGGGTCTTGTGGGTGAGATAGGCCACTCTTTTGCAAAGCCCATGAGGGCTTAAACAGAATCATGATGCCTAACTGCTCTGTGCTACTTTTGGCTTGCCTGCATAGATATATGTGTAGAAACAGTGACGAAGGCACCTTTGGGACTTCTCTGGTGTGTGTACATAAATGTAATGCTTTTGAGATTTGCAGCAGTTTTGACCATCAGTATTTTGGATCCAGCCTGCACCCTATAAACTTGTGTTAACAACATGAACAAGCAAAGTACTCCTTCAATGCTTTCAATAATTTGCACCTTGAGAGAGTTCACACGTGAAATGATGAGAGACTGAAACTGGACAAAATTAAATGAAGAAACAATGTATGATTATTCATTTAAATGGTTATATTAGCATACTTAGAAATATGGCAAATCCCACTTTAATTTTTAGTGTTGTGAATCCTGAACCACTGAGCCCAATGTTAAATGTTGATCATACTAAGCCATCCAACACTCACACTGTATGTTTTTGCTTTTGTAATGTTTCTTCAGTTTTTCCAAACACTTTGTGGTATATCTGGGTTGTAAAAAAGATAATTTCAGCCAGTAAACACAGCAGATAGCTGTGTTTACTTTTTAAGAGCTGTGAGAGATTATAAGTATACTGTCATTGAGTTTTTGTGTCCCATTGTTTCCACATGGATGAGCAGTGCAAATAATAACCATGCTGTCATACTATAGTCTCATTATCTGAAGTGATCTTCTCTGCTTGGATATTATGCCATAATCTAGTTCTTTTCCAATACTTCTCACTTGTCTTTGTCTCTACTTCAGACTGCAATATTTCTGAGGTAAATATTGCTTGTTGATGGATACATGATAGATCGATGGATATACGAGCTTCTTGTGTGTTTTGAATACCTCAGAAGTATAAACAAATATAGCAGTGCTGTTTTATTTTTACTTAATGGGGGAGAGATTATTTCACATATCATCCTGGCATTTCAGATAATCCTAACAGTAATATATTAATAAGGTTAACAGTGACTTCTAGAGGTCATCTGCTTAGCCTGAAGTTTGAAGTAGGCCAAACTTTGTGGCTAGAACAGGTTGCTCAGGGGCTTGTCTAGCAGTGTAGTAAGTATCTCCAAGGACAGAAATTCCACAGGCTCTGTGGCACCTCTGCCAGTGCCCACCCACTTCCTTCATGACAATTACTTCCCTTCTGTTACAATACCTCTGGTTACCTCTTGTATGTTCTACAGCTCTACTCCCCTTGTGCCACCTTCCTAATCCTGTTATCTGTTATTTTAGTTTCTTACAAGAGGACTTCTCTCCAGCACAGATACCTTGCTCATGTTATTTTGGTAAGAAATGTCAGTTGCAAGCTCTGTTCTTGCTGTTCCCTTCTTCAGCACTGGAAACTGGAGGCTTCTAAGAGGTCTGTATATAAGAAAGTATTTCTCACAAGTCCATGTTCCTTGCTCAGATGTACTGTAATGCTCTGAAGACTTAAGGTCCAAGCCAGATTTCACCTAAACATGTAGTTTGTTACAGGACATGCAACTGCTTTGTAACTCTAAGGACACACAGCTCTTACCATGGCTGGACAGGTCCACAGCACATGCCAGAGGTCTTGAAAAATACTGGTGTATTGATGCTGCTTATTCTTTTTTTTTTTTTTTTTTAATTTCTTACTTCAGCTTTTATGTTCCATAATGCTAAAAATGGAAGAAGAGAATCACATCTGTGACCTTCCCAGTTATTCAAGTAGAGGCAGTTCCAATTTTCCACTTTTTACGTATTTATTCATGATAATGTCTGAATGGCTACTATTTTAATTTGATTCTCTTAGAATTCTTTCCTTTATAGTTAATGCTACCTAATTAACACACTCATCTGAATATATAGAAATCTGACAATCATAATCTTTAGGTCATAATGGGAAATGTATTTGCACACCTGCAAAACACTGAATTAAGAGCTTGCTCATTAACCATGCTTTTTCTTTGCTTTCTGTTGTCTCTAGGAATGAGTGTAGGTTTTGTTCCTACCAGAACTTTTTTGTCTCACTATGATGCAAGCTTCCTTTTAAAGTAATCTCACTGTATTTTCAGAGAGTAACTATTTCTTTACTTTTTTTTTTGCCCAATTCCCTTAGTATGTGTTTGGTTTTTTTACCATCTGCACAGAAATAGGGTGCAGGAGGTCCCTCTCCCTTCCTCTCTCTACCTATGTATAATACATACAATATATCTATCATATTTGTAGAGGCTCATTTGTTTAGGCTGAAGAGGTATTTTGTGGGATATCTCAGTGATGTAGTAAAGGTTTTTGAGAGGGGAGGGTTTGTATCATACTTCATAAAAAGACAAACACTGCAATATTGTTGTATATTCATTTATCTATGCTGTAGGTGCTCAGAATGTGGAGGAACATCTCTGTGGACCTTGGATTTGATAGAGGTCACACAGTCTAGAAAGATGTTGTCAGTATGCTTTGGAAATCATGACTCAAAGCTATTCTTCTCTAGCAGAAACAATTCAGTTTGTTCACATGTGTGAACAGCATGTTCTAATATGTTCTCAGGAATTATTGATTTGTAGATGGCTCCTATGACCATTGTTTGAAGCAACTTGTAAAGTCTTTTCAGCAGGAATTATTTGAATCTAGTGAAAAGTGTGCCTTCACTTTTTCCCCTTGAAATAAGTGGTGAGCACAAAGCCAAAATGTACAGATTTTAGACACAGCAGAAGGGCTCTGTTTTCCAGCAAGTTAAGTTATAGTATAGAAATTTGTTTCATAGTGTGTATTGTGATGATAAATATTTTGTGAATCATTCTGGTGGCTTCTAGTTGGATATTGCTGAACTTCACAACACCCACATATAAACTATCCATGGATAGATTCCTAGAACCTCATGTCTTTGTAGAAGTAATAAAATCGAAAAACCCCCAAATTTTATATGAAATGATTAGACCTCATTTATAAGACAAAACAGGTATTTATGACCAATAATGAGCAGTTGGGTTCTAAAAATACTTTTAGTGCAACTATGTGGTTTGCAAAAAAGTCCAAATTCTTTTTGGTCTGTAGCTCTTCTCTGTGCTGTCACAGTGGCACTAATTCTCCCTGTCACAATCTAGGTGTCTCCAGGACTGTCCTACAGTTCTTGATAGAGATTTAAGATCAGCATCTGACTTTATCTCACCTTAATATCTGGAGAAACATGTATTTTTGTGATAGCCTTTGGCCTGCCCAAAGCCTGAAGCATGGGCTGGGGATGGGGGCAAAAATATGTGAGGAGGAGTCATAGCTGTAACCTGCTGGCATGCAGATAAATCTTGCTGCAGAGTTCAAGGGTTAGGTGTTGACAGAGAGACATGTCAAAGTATTTTTGGTGTTTCTTTCAAAAAATACCATGGAGGTAAAAGAAAATTGAGTTCAGGTTGTTTCTAGGAACACACGGAGAAAGCTCCACTAAGGTCAGGTACCCAAATATAATTCCAGCTGGTGGGGAAGGGACATCTCCTCATTCCTGAAACCACAAATGTCAGCAGTAACTTGCAATTTTTATTCTCTTTGTGGCTCCAGGGACCAAGATAAAGCTCCCTACCCTGCAGTGCTATTATGGCATGTAAGAGCAGCCTCCATGCTTTTAAAATGAGCATAAGCCATCCTGTCAAATAAGTCTATTTTATTAATGTCCCAAGCACATATTTTAAAGGAAAATATGTTCTTCATTCTCCAGCTGCCACATCTGTTCACACCTCTGATATTTACCAATACAGAAAAAGATGATGCATGTAAAAAAAAAGTAATATTTAGAATATTATAACCAGTTAAGACTGTACAAAATGTAATAGTTTCCAACCAGTTTGAATGAGCCCAAATAAACAGGCAACAGAAGTAAAATTAGAGGCACTTGAGAGTGCAGTGACATGGATAATGTGAAAAAGTGAATGCGGCTTGCAACGAAAGAGAATCCCAGTGAGCATCTACTGTTTACTGTAAGCCACAAAAGGTTGCTGGCAACAATACTTTGGGGAATAATGGCCATTACATTTCCATGGTTTTCTACTCCATTTCTCCTCAAATGCTGTCATTAAATAAAAACCCTTCTGAAAAGCTATTACATCTAACATATGTTCAGAACTATTTCTGAAACTATCTGTTGTCCCTGTTCTGATTGTGGGGTATCTACACCAAAATTGCTGCTATTTTAATTGGCATACAGTGACAGACTTTTGGTGCACTTCATATAAACTTCTGGAAAGTTAATGTCCCTCTCAACACTACACTTCACCCAAGTGACAATTTAAAGTAATTTCTAAGAGCAGGTCTTAACAAGTCTTTCAGGATAGATTATCAAGCAGTCCTGCAGAATCTAACTAGGTTGTTGAGGTGTCACAGTGAGCAATCCAACTGGCAGTGTGTTGTAACCTGAAAGCTGTTTACTTTTCAATGCAAAGTAGTTTTGTAACTGCTCCTTATAGAGAAAGCATACAACACAGAGGAAAATCCACCGAGTCACAGCTGCACCATACTGGCAGTGAAGATTGCTTGGAGAAGTTTATACATTTTTTCTGTTCTTTGCAGAGGGAACTTGAATTTCTAGGGGAGATATTCTGGGTGGCTCCTGCCTCTCATGCACCATGATATTTCCAGAGTTCATCATTTATCAATTCTTAGAGCCAGTTCAAGGCTTCACAAGGCCAAAACCAAATGAAATTCAAGAAATGGCATGAAAATGACGTATGAGAAATAAATTTATAAATTAATTTCAGGACACCAAATTTGGGGAATGGAGTATTTCTGCTCCTGAGGCAAGCAGCCATTTCCACATTGCCTAGGGAGTGAGTCTCATTCTGTGCCTGGCTGTAAGCAGCCTCCCTGCCAGCCCTGGTCAGCTGAAACCATGATTTTGTCACTGCTGTTCATGTGCCATGCTAGGAACTTCCTGTTTTGCTTATGCCTAGAGCAAACCCCCACCATGACATTGCCTCAAATGCTATCACAAATAGACCCCTTGGTTTTGCTTCAAGTTGCACAGCAGGATAAAGAATGAAAATTCAGAAGACAGGAATTTTATCAGTGATGTGGTTGAAGAAATTTGTTACAGACATTCCCTTCATATGCTGCCATCAATTTGCATGTAGTATGGACAGATCAAACTCATTAAACTTCAGCACTGTAGATCTTCAGAACTGATTTTAAATACAAGTATCCTTCAAAAATACTGCAAAAGGTAAAGAAAAATAAACAGTGAAAATAAATGTAAGCTAATAATAATTTCTGTAGGATGTAACACATATAGCAGTGCTTGCTAGCTACTAAAAGAGTAGCTTTGTAGAGTTAACAGTTCATTAAAATGAGAATAGCAGGGAACCTGAGTTATTTTGCTGATTCATGAACTCTGCAGACACAAATGCTGGTAGAGTAGTTATTCAATGAGCTTCCATTACATTAACAGAACTGTTCTGGGTATTACTACTAGAAAAAACAACCTATAGAATCAAGTACTTAGAATCTGATTTTCAAATTGCTCTCCTTTTTGCATTTGCATCGATGTTTTGCATTTGTTTGAAGCTTGCATCTGCTTCCAAACAATAAGCACTAATTTTAAACCTGTTTAGTACTCATTTAACCCAGATAGTTCTTTTGTGGCCATTTCACATGCATCTGGGATTCAGTGCAAAGAGGTTGCATGGAACAAAATGAGAGGAAAATGCTACTAACCAGCAGCTGCAAGAAAGGGCCAAAAGGAAAAAAAAAAAAGTGGAAACACTACACGAATATGCTACCATTATGACTTGAGAAGCAGGCACATAGATAGTGACCCTGTGATTATGTTAGGTAGACGCTGCTGTGGATGATGACTGGCTACTGGGAAACCTAAGCTTGATTTGTGTGACAGATACTTTCACTGATTCAATGGATCTTTGCTATGCTTTAGGTAATTTGCACTACTTACATGTCAGCTGAGGTCAATGAAGCTTGCCAGAGCTTTATACTCAGAGACATCCTAAGGAATAGAATGTCAGCTAATGTAAACTAGCAGAACGAGGAGTCTGTTTCCTGCAACAATTGAAGCATCCACTGGAAGGCTGGTGAGATACTGAAACAAGTTTCCCAGAGGAGCCATGAATGCTCCATCCCTGGACCTGATCAAGGCCAGTCTGGATGGGGCTTTGAGCAACCTGGTCTAGTGAAAGGTGTCCCTGCCCACGACAGGGAGTTTTAAACTAGGTGTTATTTAAGGTCCCTTCCAACCTAGGCAATTCCATGATCTTATGAAACACCTAGTTCACCACTAGCCAAGGCTATTGTCACTTTTGATATTTGTAATCATAAACTCCAAAACTAATGAGGATTGAATGGCTGAATACATGTAACCTAGACACACCACAGTCCACTTGCAGCTCTCATTTAATCAGAATAAATTAACTGGAAGTCAGTGACGTGACCCAGTAAAAAAATCCACTGGAGCTGAGGATGGATGTGTTCAGCTATATTCTATTAGGCAAAAATCATGGGTGAGAGAAGAGCTGTTCCTTCATTTTATCAATCTGTAGCACAATGCAGCCTTGCAAAGTACCTGTGATCCAAATGGAAAGTGGTACAGGCATGGACACTCAATCCACTCATATTCTGCTTCAGAAGCGTTTGTCTTCCTTCATTATGTCAGTGTTAATGGGGATCTGCTTCTCAGCCTGGCACAGTGGTTGTATCCCTGGATCAGCACCTGTTGTAAGGTGAGCTCTTGCAATCTGTCATCTCTGCTCCCACACTGGATTTCTTGTTATGCTTTTTGTACAGAAACTCAACACATTAGTGTGACAGACATCTGAAACAGGTCACAGTGCCAAATGCCATATCATCTGCTGTTCCATTTCAAGGCAAGGAGGGGACAATGTTAACTGCTTCTATTTATTGTCAGCCACTTGTGAAATTCATGGGAAAATAGTAATGATGGAATTTTTCCTTCCTGTATTATCTGAATATGACTTCCCCTTTAACCTATTTGCAAATGTGGTTCATAAGGTGTCTATTTTGATTCCAGCATATTATGTTTATGTTTACACTATCTTAGCATTATCTTAGCATATTGAGCTGATATTGCTCTGACTTAGTTAAAAAAGGGGTAAATCTTTAGGAAAGAATACATTTCCATATCAAGAGGTCTCTCCTTGCTGTACAGTGGGAAACTGAAATGAGGGATTCTGTTTTCAAAGTAGTGTGTGTAGAAGTGTGACTTCAAAGTTTCATTCTTAAGTAGTTGTTGTCCCTCCTGAGATCAGTGGAGATTTACAGGAGTTCAGCAAATTTGATACAGCTCTCTTATTTTATGCTACTTAGAAATGCACAATTTTAATTTAAAAACTACCTTTTTGGAAATTTAGACTTGAATTAATTCCTATTTTTTTTAATTATTAAGAAAAAAATATATATAAAACTAATCTGACCGTAACATCTTAGAGGGGGATAAAACAAACAGTTCAAATAATAAGTTAAAAATCCCAGATTTTTAAAAATACCTGAATTTTATGTCTGTACAATTTAATGCAGAAAAAATAGGTCTCAAAATAAAAGCAGAAGACCATCTGCTGCCTCTCCTTCACCCAAGGCTTGTACTTATTACTGGATCAAAAACATGAAAACCTTTAATGGAACACTACCCAATACAACACATATAATTGAATAACCTTGAAAGGAAAGATTGGGGATTTAAGAGAGAAGATCAATTTAAAATCACTTAATGGATGGAGACATTTAAAATTACATAGACTGAAGAAGGTGAAAGGTGCTATGGAATAATTGCTTTCATCCTCTAGAGATAATGTCTTAAGATGTAAATGAGAGTCCATGTTTCAATAATTTATTGTATAAGAACTATACCATCACCAAAGGGAAGAAAATTGTGAGATAAAGACAAAATAATTTCTGAGCCCTGTAAAGACCATCTCACCTAAGGTTTGATTCAGTGTCCACTGCAGTCTATGAGAGATTTTATTCCCATTGAAAGATGTCAGTAGACTTCAGTAAGCTTGCATGAGGCCACTTATGATGGTATAATTTTACAGGAGAGAAATAAGTTGTTATAAAAGATATATCAGCTTCTGAAGCTCAAGTCTGTAGCACTTCTGCACAGAGGCAGGCACCCTGAAGTGAACACATTGGTCACATCAAAAGCAAAAATCTTGGAAGTGAACGGCCTTAGAGAGGCTCTTTAAACTCTCTGGTGGGCATGGGTACACGGCCTTCTTCATCTGTCATATGCTCCACATCCTACAATGTGCATTTACAGTGCAAGTCTTGGAACATCTGTGGGTCAGTAGATTACAAACCTAATAACACCTTTTTCTATGCAGCAGCATGAATGAATAAATTGGGCCCTGCACTGGCTGGTCTGTCATGGATTTGACATTTTTGTCCCTAGAAGGCAGTCTTGGGCACATAGTGATCTGAGTAAGTGTGAGCAGTCATGTTTAAGCGTGGCTCTTCCAAGCTGCAGATATTTATGGGTGTTTGGGATTGTGTTAAGGATGGCACAAGCCCTCTTTATGCTCTGAGTTCACACAAATTCTCTATGTAAAAGCATCCAAAAGATCAGAGCTTGGGAATTACTGGCTTCCATGAAGAACTGAACATACTCTTAAAATCTATATATAGATCTTCCAAAAAGAAGTAGGACTCAATCTTTGGCAGAAATGCTTCTCAAGGTTGAAGACATTTGAGGTGCAGCAAATCCAGTTTGGGACAGCTTCTTGCACAAGGTGAATTACATCTGCTACAAGCAAACTAACTCTGTAAATAGCCCTGTGTGACTAGCACATGTTACACTTTTCAGCTGATAGAAGTGAAATGACATACCAATCATCTTCTAGCACATCTAAAAGTATTGCACCAAAGTCCTAATCCTCCTTCTCCTTTGTGTGTTTTCTATTTACTTCGTGAGTCGCTTTTTGCCTGGTGACTAACTCCTGACCAGAGAAAAAACAAATCACATAACCCAAGGAAGTGTTTTTTTATAAATAAACTTTAGTGTGGAAAATTCTCTTCTCAAATGCATGTCATCTAATATCTGCTGCCCTTGCTAGACTCTGAAGAAACAAGTTTACAGAGTGAAGATCCTCCTAACCACTATTTCGCTCTCCCTAGCCCTCCATCTCACAGGAAATGATTCTTTCTCTAAACTCTGACACGGCTGCTGCTGAAGAGCTCTTCAGTTCTGAACACGTTATTTTACCATTCACAGGCCTTTGAACTGTTGCTTTTAAATGTGGCTGTTGAATTAATGAATAATTTTGCCAGGTGTTAGAGCACATGAAGGGAATACCAGTCATACGCTTTGGTTGATCTGTGTTCATTTTTACATTACAAGATGTTTATTATGTTAAGATAAAAGGTCTGGCTCATTCCCATACCTTTAATATGGAATTCAAATAATGAAGACAGAGTTAGTAAAATCTTCTGAGAATGAATGAGTAAATGCGATTTACAAAGCCAAAGAAAACAAATAATTTGTTTATATGCAAAACTCATTAAAAACATTGCTTATTTAATCTGATTTAGATTAAAGGAATAATGCTGTTATATCAGGTTGTTACTTTTTTTCTGATGAGAACCACGACATATCAGTGACTATAAAATACATAAAAAATAGAGAGGCTTCAGGTGTTGAGATACCTGAAGGGTTTGATTTTTTGGAGGAAGCTGAAAAGATATTCAGTTGCCATTCATTGGCTGATAAAAGAATATCCATCTTTACACTTCTGGCTTTCCATGAACAAAAGCTGCAGAGGAGTTCTTCCAGGATGGACTGCTTTTCAGTAGAGGTGGTAGGGAAGCAGAAGAATTGTCCTTCTTTGAAGTTTTGGAGATAGACCTCACCTAAGCACAAACTCAAAGTAGATGGTGGTATCAGAGATGGAATTTGGTTCTGGACTGTGCCTGAACTATTTGTGTTGCCATGAATTTATGCCATGAAATGTTAGAAGTCCTAGTCGCCTGCTTATCCAGACTAACACCTTTGTGGGACATTTTTATTCTGTTCACATCTGGGTTGCAGGTCAGTGCTTTGCCTGTGTAGAAATCACAAGTTACAGGGGAACAATATCCTCTGGAGTCTTTCTCCAGTATGAGGTCTGTAAGAAGAATTGGAGGATGCTCACTGTGTGACCTGGCATAGATTAGGCCATCATGATACTCCACAAAGAGCTCTCCATGGTCATCTGTCATGTTTTGCTCACAAGCTGACATTAATGGCACCACTTCTATAGTCCAGAAGGAACATTTTCCCTAACAGGAATGATGAGGTTTATCAATACCTTTCATTTTCTCCTGAGGTGTGGTCCACTTCCTGGGATGTCTGGACAACTGACAACATGTAGCATAGGATATTGACTCTCCTGAGATCATTAACTTTCTTTTCTAGTGGCGAGGTATGGCTTTTGTGGCTGCTGATCATTTATGCTAGAGTTTCTATTTCTGTACTACTGTTAGTCAGCTTTCCTCATGTGCTTTGTCATCATGACTGCTGTGCCATTGGATTTCAAGAGAGTGGTGACAGATTCACACTGCCTGCTCTCTGGGGTGTCTTGCCCCTGGCTTTCCTGAAGAGAAACAGCCTTGATGCTTAGCCACTGGCAGCAAGAATCTAGCTGGAAGGGCCTTGGGTTTTTTTTGTGGTGAGGCAGTGCTTTATGTCCTGCTTAGTAAGTGGCCTGGGGAAGTCTCCTAGATCGAATCTACATTACACATCTTCCTGTAGTGTATAGGGTCTGATAGTCCCTCCCTGGTCTGCTTGCAAAGGCAAATCTACCACACTCACAATTCTTCCCCTGGAGGGTGACAGGACAGAGAATGAAATGTGCAACAAAAGTTCACATCAGAGCTTATCATCAAGAACTGCAGAAGCAGTATAAGAAGCTACATAGAAAATAAACCTTACGGAGAAACACTGAGAAAAGTTAATGAAGAAATCTATGACCTGCAATGTTTGCCATGTTATAAAGTTTATTATGATGTGCTTAGATCAACTCTTTTGCTATCCAAGGAATAATGCTTTCCCCTCTGCTGGTCTTAACCAACAATTGCTACTTAACACTGAGAAACAGGCATCTTAAGAAAAAGGACAGAGACAAAGAACCTCTTCTTGAATACACTGATATTAAGATAATGAAAGGTTTCAATGGTAGTATTATTAAAGGTTGACAATACTGGGTTTTATGATTCTCTTTATACAGTTCAGATAAATTAAATAAAACTAGCTCTTATCTGTACAGCTCCTAAAGCCACACTGTAACAATAGTCTCAGGATCATCTTCAGTAAGATACCAAAGTCAGGGCAGGTCTGTGAGGAAGGAGCTAATGTCAGGTGCTGTCTTTAGACTCCTAAGAGAAAGAGTAGGACTGAAGTGATGACCTACAAATTTCCTGTATGTTGCATGTATGTCAAATACAAAGGGAGACTAATCAAAATAACATGGGAAAGATTAAAATGACAAAACATGTCTGGTGTAACACCACTGATGCCTTAACTGATAGCTCAGTGTCAAAGATATGATGTATGTGTCACTCACTGTAAAAATGTCATCATTTGTCAGGTATAACATATCCCAGGCACTGACTGACACAGGTCAAATTGCAGATTCTGCTCCTTCAACATAAAGTGATTAGAGCTTAAAAACTCTTCAGATAAATAAACTATGTTTAAAACCATCTTCAGCTTCTTGTTGGTAAACACTGTTTCTATCTACTAATATATATTGACAAAATTAGTGTTTTCATGCAATGTTTTATGGTACATTACCTAAACTCAATGAGCAACTCACACTCTGTTTTTTTGTTGCTAACAGTGGTTCACAATGTTTGACTACTAACTATGGGTGTCACAGAAATAATTTGACAAGCAGTAAAAAGAGAAAATGTTATTTGGTGCAGTTTTTACGGTCTATTCTACACAGTCGCAATCACTGAAGTGGAAAAAATGAAGATAAACAGCTTAACTAGTATGTTTACATGCATTTAACCAGGTATTTTCTTTTAATATTAATTGAATTTTACATATTAATAAACTGCTTTGATTATAACTTTTTGAATTTGAAGGGGCTTTGAAAGAACTGTCAAGTTCAGAAAGGAAAAATGCACCATTTTTCTGACACTGGAACATGGTGAAAAAAGTGCCATGCCATTTTGATTTGTCAGTTTCTAGGATACTACACCTTAAATTCTTCCTTAAGTATTAAACTAATGGCAAGACTTTTGATTTCCAGATAAAACTGAAAGAATCCCATCAGATTTACAGGACAAAAATCTGAAGTTATTTTAAGGAAGCCAATATTGTTTCAGCTCAGCAAGGTACATAGATATAGAAAATTCAGCAGGATGAGTTACTCCAATTGAGTATGCCCTAACAGGATCCTAAAGCAGGGCACATCTGGCTGTTTATTTGCTAGAGTTCTGTAAATTATTGTTAAAGTTGCAGAGGTAACAATTAAAACCCGAGAAATATTGAAGAAATGGGGTGGTTGTTCTTATCCTTTGCTTGTTACAGCAAGCAGTTTGTGAGCTATTCCTTTGAGCTACATGGTTTAATGCCCAGTTACTGCCCCTACACCTTGGAAGAAGTATGAAAAGAAAGCAGATGCAGCTAACAGGATAACTATTTAAACATCATCATAGCCTTTTTGCAACAACCAAGGTGACTAAACCTTTAAAGCAAGAAGAAAAAAAAAATCCCTAAAGGTGTGTAGAAACCACTGGTGGAAGATATTAATGGGATTGATCTAAAGGGATCTTTTATAAGTGCATTGAGAAGAGCATAGACTCTATCTGATAAGCAGCTCATATAAGAAGAACACATACCTGGCTTTTAATCTCCATTCAACTATTTAAAAAAAATTATTTTATAAAAAGACCATATCTATGACATGAACACAATTCCCAACAGTAAACTCCAGAGTTGCTAGGACTCTTTCAGGACAATGATATGAGACTGACCAGCCCCTAGGCAAAAAAGTCATCCTCTGAAGTGTACAGATCTCTTTTTCAGGGCACAGTCCTTAAGAGGAAATCATATTTCTTAGCACAAGTCATCCAATGTTATCAAGTTATTTAATAGAATGTAATTGTCCCTGTATCTTATGTAGCACTTGCTCCAAAAGGTGATTTAGAAGAGCTCTTACTGACTGACATGGACCTCTTAGGAGTCAGCTTCAAGAAGGAAAGAAATGCTAGGTGGTAGAATATGGGGGCTTAAGCATTTGGTGTCCATAGTGATGCCCTGCTAGATACAGACACACACGCACACACACACACACACACACACACACACACACATACACACACACACAAGAAAAATCTAAGACAATTTTCATGCCAAATATATTAAGGAGCATTTCCAGTTAGCAGCTCAGTGGTCATCTGGAGATTTGGAGCTTATAAATTTCCTCCTTGCCTGAGTCTCACTAAGATTTCAATGTAGCACAATAGAGGTCTTGAGAAATACCAGTCATCTGGGGCAAATTAGTCAAGGTGGGATACCACACTGATGTGTCTGCCTCACATCTCCTGCCTGAACCAACTCACGTAAGGCTAAGTTGAGCATCAGTTTGTGGTATGTACTGTACCATCTAACTGTACCATCTAACACATTTTTTATGAAGACGTACCTAAAAGTATACTACACTGCTTTTGTGCTCCAAGGGAAAGTCATCTGTTGCTGTTACACAGTTTTACGTTTTCCCTACTGTGATGATTCAGCTGTGCTAGCTGGCACACTGAAGGGAAGAAGCCAAATCTCCACTCATTTCTTCACTCTTCCCACTCACTCTCCCTGAAGAAGAGGCATTAGCAGCTGTGCAGAATCACTGTTATGCTGCTGCCTGCTGCTACATGCAGCCCACACAAAATCTTGCTATTAGTAAATAAAATAAATGCCAAGATAATTTAAAAATGATAAAATAACTTAAGTGAACATTTAATACAGCCTGACAAATAGAGGCAAATTACAGTGACAAAGGTATCTACCTCACTTTTTAACTCCTTGCTCATAACACTGGAAATGACTCCATGTTATGATGATGAGAATGTCAGACTATCTGTTTTTAAGGATTTGTAGGAAAAAAACCTACCACAAACCTGCGCAGGGGAAGAACCTCCTAACTGGAAGGAGAGGTGCTGAAACAAAGAGGCATTTTTACACCTCCAGACTCATGATAGACCCTGGGCAGAAAAGCCCTGTTCCTGATAGCCATGACACAGACTCTGGGACTGGAAGACACCTGGAGGGACAATCCATTTACTTCATGGCCTAAGGCAGAAAAACACCCAGTGAAAGACACCACTGTCTCCAGAGCACCAGCTGCAAGGCCTTGCTACTCCTGTTTTTAGAAGGTCTTCTGCATATTCAGCCTTTGTTTACAATTCATTTAAGGGCTAAGGTGAACAGATACTCATATTTTTGCTGTGCAGGTATATTTCACGTACTTGAAGGCTTCTTCCCCCATTATCCTTTCTACCAGAGTTTACCAAATTTCAACCCATTATTTAAAATATATTTTCACAGGTTTTGCCTCTCCATTGCTATTCTGCTTGACCTTCTGCTTTCAGTCCAAATCTTTTCTGAACCATGTTAATGAAAGACCAGTTCATATTACAGAAGGGACTTCATGACTGCTGAGCTGCACTGAAAACCACAGAAATGTTTCTCTTATTGTTGTCATCTTTAAGTAACCACTTCTTTAATTTCTTGGTCTGTCACGGGAAATGTGTTGTAATGAATTGTACCTGATGCTAAAGGAGGAACTTACACACATCCAGAGGGATTTAGGAAAAAGCATGCCCCCTTGAGTTATTGTTCTGGGCATTTAATTTTCTTTTAGAACAGAAGTAATTCCAATGATGTAGCTGAATAATGCTGATGCATTAATAATATTTAGTTAAAAACAGTGAAGCCAGGTATATTTTGTTTTCAAATTGTGCTATATGTTGGTGACATTTAATAATTAGAAACTCACATACAAGTCTTGAAAAAGACTTAGAGAAGTTACCAGAAGAATTGTCTAACTGCAGGTACTTAAAGCAAACATATTAAAATTTGGGGAGCTCGAAAAGAATGAGACTTGCAATGAAATCTGGTTATTTAGAGGAGTCTGGTCTCTTTCCTGGGATGGCAGGGTAAATTCACTTGTTTCATGAAAAAGTTAATTTGTGATTCTGTGAACACCGATCTAGAGATTAAAAATCTAATTAATGCCAATCAGTAGGGTATCATGAAAAGCAGGTCTTGTCAAAAAAACCTGATAGCTTTTTTTGACAAGATTATGGGTGTGCTTGATAAAGGCAACTGTGCTGACATAGTTTACATGGATTTCTCCAAGGCATTTGACACAGTACTGCATGATTAAAAATCTTAGGTTACAGGTGCAAGTTGGGTGGATTAAAAATTGGTTCAGTGACAGGTCTTAAAATGCAGATGCTAATAGGAAGGCATCAATGAGCATTACTGCTAGAGCTTCTAGGGAATGGTCCTTGGTCTCACTGAATCAAATTATTTTAATCATTTACATGGGTAAGTAGTTCCCAAACTTTTCTGTTTCTGGCTTTCTGTTTCACTCAGAATCACAAATAATTCCTGCTACAGAAAAAAAGTAATGTCTTGCAGGGCTGGTTCCTCTACGCCGTATTCTCTCACATACCCATGCCCTTGTTTAACAGTTGCAGCACCACTAGAGCCCGAATTTGGTTGCTGCCATATTAGATAAAGTGAAACAATGTTTTTAGTATGTTATCAGAGGGTGGAGTAAAGTGTAATCCACTGCTATGTGCTTTATGTGGAATGGGCACATTTAGAAATAAACATAGCATTTGGAAATCTAGGAATTAATGTTTCTATATGAACATTACATGTTCTATCTATAGCTTGGAAACCTGTCTTGTAAAATTCTGAGGAGATTAGTGTTGCCTTCAATAACTGCCTAATCCTGAGTTTTATTTGTGATGCTGTGACCAGTGTAGCCCTCGTTAATTAGAAATATGAATTAAAACCGAAGAACTGATTTTTTTTCTTGATGGGACTTCTATTAAACCCTCGTGTTCATCTTAGAAGGGTGGACAACACTCCAAAGAGTTAAAACAAGGAAGCACAGAAACATTTCAAAGATGGGAAAAAAAATCAATGTAGTGTCATTCTTGGAAAAGTCTATCCACTCTTTTTTTAAGGAAAAGGGTTGATATGCAACCTGATCACTCTCTTTAAATTATCAGATATGGAAAAGATATTCTGTAGGGAGAAGCTATTCACTCTTTCAGACAAACGTAAAACAAATGCTGGAACACAAAGTTAAACTGGAAAATAAGGAATCCCTAGAAGCAAAAGCAAATACCTGCTACCAGGCCAGGTAGCAACCTTGCTAGTCTCTTAAGTCTTTAAAATGGCCTCTTTGTGCAAGATAGGTTGTGTTCCTATTTCTAGGAAAGGCACCATGTCCTGTATGAACAGGCAATCCAGCCAAATACTGCAGCATTTCTTTCTGCTCTCAGTCCATGGATTTTTGAATGAGGGAATAAAATCCAGAAAAACTTTTTTGGGGGGGCAGGAAAGGCATTAAATTTTGAGATAGTCTGGTTCAGGCAGGGCTCATTGACATCAGCTGCAAACTCATTGGCTTTCCTACCATTTCTTTAAAAGCAGGCTTATAAATTTGAGACACCTTCATGATATCTGAGATGAAGTGGTACCATTGTCTGCCAGATATTGCCCTTGCCTGTAACCAGCTCTTCAGCTATAAGGAGAGAGTCCCTTCTTGTGAACACTTCCTGTATGGTTGTCAGGTTTTCTTGCTGTGGGTGTTGACAGACATTTAGCAGTTAAGCAGTTAGCAGTTAAGCATTTTCTCTGGACCTAGGCCTTTGATTAGGAATCATCTCCTTAGGCTGAATTAGTTACAGAAATTGAGCCAACAATTAAAAAAAAAAAAAAGTCTTCCTGGTTGCTTTTCCTTAACCAAAGCAAGGTCTGCCACTCATACCCCTCTTCTGCTTTTCCCACCATGATTAGTGTTTCCCATCCTTTCCATAGGAATCTAGGATGCTTTTTATTCTCAGCACCAGGGGTTTCCATTCCTCCTGGGAAAAAAGCTGTTCGCTTTGGTGTGGTGTTTGTGGGCTCCTCTCAAAGGACCCGAGAAAGACACCTAAGAAAGAAAACTCTTGTTAACAGACATGACTTTGAGCAAGAATATAATTTAGTTTTAACTAATGCATTATAGAAATGGTGGGGAGGGAGAGAGCAAAAAAAATATTATTTAACTCTCATTGTTGCTGTCCTTTACGTATTTACACTGATAATTTACACTGCACTGACTTTTTAATAGTATACTTGAAAATACAATATGCAGACTATACTACTTCCCCTTCTAAAAGAAGAAAGCAAATACTTGTGGCTCTCCAACCAGGGTAAGTCCAGGTCCTTATGCAAAGAAGCAAGGGAAGAACAGCAAATGAAAGACACCGAGGATCAAGAGTAAAAATGCATTTCTGAATACAATTACCAAGAGCACATTCCAAAGAGAAATTCAGTACACAGATTAATGTGACTCTGGACAATGCTGTGTAGATACTTCATATGCATCCTGGCATCTAATTATCTTGGGGATCTATGCTTAGTGAAGAGAACTGACAAAAATGTACATAAACATACACACCAGGCAAACTTGTGCCATTAGAAAGTTATGAATATCTTGGTCAGAACTTGGTACAGGGATGCAATTAGGACACATTTTGGATGCAACAACTTAATTAAAAATTTACTGCTCTCTCTTCCTTTTTTCAGTGCTTCTATAATGTTCAACACTCCACTTAGTAAGGAAATTCAGCCACCAAAACCTTTCCTGCTGTACACAGACCTGCCTTGTGGCTGGGTAGCAAAATTCAATCTGGAAATGAAGAAAAGACTTGAAGGGGTATGTGCTGTTCCTTTGAAATGTGAGTCAGTTTTGTTTTGGTTCATGTTTACAAACTTGATTCTGCTTCTATAAGAAAACCTGATTAAAATCAAAGCATGAAGTCTTATTTTTCATGAAGTTGAAATAGGCATAACTGCTTTCTCCAGTTCATGTCACGATATCAAGAAGCAATAAGAGAAACAGCTTGGAGAAAATATTCTCCACCTCACCCAGGTAGATCAATTACCTGCAGCAGTTGTGCTACAAGAAAAGCTGAAGACTATTTCTGAAATTCATGAGTAATGTTCAGTAATGTTACATTCGGGCACCCACCTGTGGGTGTCTGCAATGCAAAAGTCTACATG
This sequence comes from Chloebia gouldiae, assembly GCA_003676055.1. Classification (NCBI taxonomy): domain Eukaryota; kingdom Metazoa; phylum Chordata; class Aves; order Passeriformes; family Passeridae; genus Chloebia; species Chloebia gouldiae. The sequence goes on along the minus strand of QUSF01000007.1, from coordinate 22,144,931 downwards.
GGAGGAAGGTGTTTAAGCTCTTGCTGTACATAGGATGTGCAGTCAAAAGACCCTAGACAATGCTTTGGGTGAACAATGTACTTGTCATTTTTAGGTGACCTAGATTCTAGACTGCATCTCATCTACATCTACAATACTCGGAATCTGGAGTTTTTTCTATCCTAGAGACAAATATCAGTAGAAAAAGACTGATAAGAAGGCAAGAAGACTTGGGTTTATAACTCTAGTTTTAAACAGTGGAACTAGAAAGTTAAGAAAAATTAAGATGATTGTTTTTCTTTTTTTCCCATCAACTAGAAAATACAAGACCTTCATGTAAACTGGTTAATTATTTATTTACAGCTCATACAGCTGTGTCTAAAACAACTACCACTTGGATGGACTCTATATAGTGTCATAGTGTTAAGAAACCCCAAAAACCCAAACCCTGAAATCTGAAACACAGCACACGTCTTACACTTCCTGGCTTGTCATGGAAAGAAAATGGGCCTTACAAGAATGAAAGCAGTCACTTGCACATGCACTTTTATGTAGTTTATCTTGCAGAAACAGAGGATTCTGTTGGTGCATGGTTTAGTTATGTTCTTGATGACTACCACCTTCTTGCAAGAACATGTAAATATTGCTCTGGAAGTGCTGCTGCTTGTCTCTAGAGTTTGGACTGGACAGTTGACTTCTGGATGACAAGAACTCAGTTGAAATTAAGCTTCCTTACAGTTAAGGTTGATAATAACCTTGTCTACAAGCATATATCTAGAGACAACAATTGTTCTAAGCTCTCATCTCAGCCTTTAGCAGTAATCTGGTATGCAGTTAACCAAATCCTTTCTACCATCTAGTCTTCTCCCTTCTGGCATTTTACCTTGATTTCATTCACATGTGCAGGGTTAGAGTGCAGCTATAAATGCATAATGTCTCTTTTTCTTTAACCATCTTGACTTTGTTCAGTCCCCCTGTTGCTGTCTTCTGTCACTTCAGACTATTGAGTTGGTCTTTGTTCTGCCAGGAAAACTGAAGCAAGTAGCCCACAGAAGGTTCTTAGGAAGACTCTTCTTTACACTATTTATCTGTGTAATTCCACACACATGGAAACTGTTCTGTTTTTCCTCTACCCTATTCTTTTGCTCTTCATAAGCCACTTCTGAAAGTGATACTTAAAAATATCAGCCAAAATATAGTGGTTAAACTGCTCTGTAATGACAGCAATCATTATTTATTGATTTATAAAAGGGATACTTAAAAATTATTCAGAATCATCAAGCTGTGACATTACTAACCTATGTAATGAATAGGAACCCACTATCATTTCTTTCTTTCTCTCCTTCTTTCCTCATTTATGCTCACCTGTGTCTTGGATCAAATTAGAAAGTAAGCTCTTCAAATCAGAGACTGCATTCTCCAGTATCTTGGGGACTGGGATAGCAATAATTGTGAAAAACTGAGGTTATGTATAAAAGTTATGATTCATTGGAGACATTCATAAACTGTGAATAATCAAAATTAATTATATACTCTGGGTCAAGAATGATACAGCTTGTGAATGATCAGAATACTAGAACGACCAGAACAAGCTTGTACCATCCTCTGAAGGAAGAGCTCTCAGTAGTGGCACTGAGGAGAGAGGCAGAGAAAAGAAATGAAATGTGAAGTAGGAAGAAGATACTACACCTTTGTGTGGCAGCCTGTTTAGCGCATAAAAGTCTTGAAAAAGAATGAGCACCAAATATGGTATCTCTGTTACAATTCCAAGAAATTCTGAATGGAAGGCAGCCAATGCATCTATCAGCTCGAAAGATGCTTCCCATGCCCTCCAGTGTCAAATTGTGTGTAGGCTGACATACACCTGTTACACTACTGCTGCACCTGAGTGTTCCCAAACACATCAGCTGGCAGTATGGCCAAAAGATCCTATGAAAATTTGCAGAGGCATCTGCGGTATTCCCCAGCTTATGTACCCTTCAGATCTCTCTTGCAGTCAGACTGTGGCACATCCCTCTCATTGAATTTCCTGAGGTTTAAACAGCAGTTCAGAATCTGACATAATTCCTCATGTTAGACATTCATGTAGTAAGTAAAAAAAATTGAGATTCTTTTTCTGGAAAGAATATTGTTTTTCACCATTGAAAGGAAGATCAGGAAATGAATGGCACTCCCATGTGATTATGGGAGAATGCCAGGCTAGGTACAGATCATAAACTTGCTCTGTCTGATAAAACTTTCACTGAAGAGAAAAGATGGGTCCAATAGGTGTGGAGGTCATGTACTGGAAGAGTATTTGGCAGAGTTGGCTTATTGAGGATCTTTTCAAATCTAACACTGACCAAAAAGCCTACATACCATTCATACTCTCTAAAATGACATTGGGTCTGGGAACAGCAATAATTTTTACAGGGCTGCTGTTGTGATTATAATGTCTGAGAAGACCAAAAAAAAAAAAAGAGGAAAATCTCACATAGGAGAAATAGAATCTTACTGTAGATGCATACTTTATGAGAGCAAGGTTTAGCTCTATTCACTAAATGAAATATACATATGTATATATGAAATATATATCAACTTCTTCCCATTTGTCAAATCCTCAAGACACATCTGGCTTTCCATTCATAGAGGCAAAGTCTCTGTTAGGTAGTAGTGTTATCTTTCCTATAAAATTCAGCATGGTGAGGATTTGTTTACAGACTAGAACATATTGTCCTTGCTAATACAGCACATAGCACATGTCTGTTTGAAGAAAAAGTGATTTCCTTCTAGTTTTGGAAAATACTCTGTGGTTGAATCTGAAACTGCAGATCTGTCAACTCAAAACCATTGTACATAAATATTTCCCTAACTTTTAATTGAAGTGCAAATAAAATAAGTTTCTGTTAGAAATGTTCATAATTTCTGTCATCCTACTTGGTAGTCTTCAGGAGAATTTGCTGTATATATACGTATCTATGTATCTCTCTCTATATGTGTGTGTCTGTGTGTGTGTATAAATGACTTATTTATGTTATGAGAAAATGATAAAAATTTTTCTGTTGGCCAATTGTATACCTAAGTAAGATAATGGATATGTGTGTCACATGGTAAAAAACATAATGGGATTAAAAAAAGAATCACCTCTTAAGTGACTGTTACTTTATTATAAAGAAAAATGGTTAGATTTTGGTGAATTGCACCAGTCAAGTAGAACTATATTCACTCAGATAGCAAGTATTTTGTAAATGGAAAATTTTGTAGCCAAATTCTTTTTGCTTGCTGTTGAAATGAAAAGTAATTTTGCTGAGTAAAGTGGAGTCACACAATGGCAAATTGGAGAAGAAGAAATTTGACTCTGGGAAACATCCAGAAAATTGAAATATGTGATGGCATACCATTATACTTTCAAAGAAATAACTTACACAGTGCACTGTATGTGCTCAGTAACACCTTCTACACACCTTTAGTCATTAATTGTGAGGGATAAATAAGTCCCTGTGTCTCAATAACAGAACACAATGCACAGTGTCAGAACTGACACCGTAGTTAGTAATTTTGAAAAAGATAGTTATTCTGCAGATTTTTCCTCAACTGTGGTATGGTTTTAACAATGTGATACACATAATCCTACCAGCTATCAATACGAATTTCAACTGTCATTTGGAGACTCAGCAGCAAAAGCAAATTAATGAATACTTCTGATATCGTGTTTGGTCAAATGATTGCATTTTTAATAGGAAAATATTAAAGTCAAAGACAGAGGATAGGTGGTGTTTATGCCATTAATCAGAAACAGGAAGACTGTTGAGCAGGTCTGGGTTTGGTTGGCAACTAATATATTTTGTTTTAATTATATGACATTGTATGTCCACCAACATGCTGATATCAGTGAATGGATCCATACTGAGCCATTGACTTACCAGACATCCAATTAAGGGAATATTTAAAAGTTTGGCTCCTATTCTTTTCATTAAAATATGAACAACAGGAAAAATAAAGGAGTGGATTAGGGCACAATTGGACTCATTCATCCACTACCAAGAAATATTGGGGTTTATTTGTAAATCAGCAGCTGCAGATATCTGTTGGCTTTGCTTCTGACCCTTTGAGCACCTATCAATTTGTGATCATATTTTACTTGAAAAGGTTCCTCCTAGACTGAGACCCAGTCAGAGAGGTTAAATCCCCTGGCATATGTAAGAATAACCCCCACCTGCCGAGCACCCCCTTGCCTCTCTTGCCCCCACTACAGCCTTGAGCGCCTCATCTCAGATAATTACACTGCACATGAATAATTTTTTAATGTTTGTCTTAATACACACAGATTTTTTAAACAATAATAAAAAAAAAATCAGCAAACATCATCACAAGCTGGAAATCTCCTTCTTAACTTAGAAAACGGTTTCTTAATGGCACAGGAGGAGAACACGACAGCAAGCTTGACAACATAATTAGAAGATTGTTACAAGGAAAGGGAAAAGCATTCTTTATACAGCTCTTACTACTTTCAATAAGATTATTCTCCCTGAATAGCTAATCAGCTTTTCTAGCTTCCCAAACCCATGTGCTTTAAGCTGCTCTCACAGTTCTTCTTAGTAGCTAAATGGCAAACAGTGACACCTCCAAAAGGGAAATTTAAAGTGTTAACCAAATGTGAGCAAACAGCATGATGGAGACTGCAGATAAAGAGATCTTTGGCAGATTAGAAGCAATTTAAGAAGATCACACTGTCACACCTGGGTTGACAAGAGCTGACAGGGTTTGTTGATCTCTGCTCCTATCTCCAATTTGAGTGTCATGTTTCAACAGAAATGAGAGGAACACACATAAAAAAAATCTTTTTAGTACTGAACATTGGCTCCACAGCAAGTGTTTATGGCAGCTGAAACAAAAAGGAGCTAAAGTAGATGTAAAGATTAAAATAAAACTGTTAATCTCTAAGTACACAGTATTTCCTCCTAATGCTGAGTATCCCATTCTCTCCCTTGACAGAGCTTCATCCCAGCCACTCACTACCCACTTTGATGTACGGAGGCTTTTTCTGTTGGCAAAATCTTACAAAATAATAAAGATTGAATTAGAACAAGGAAGCAGGAAGGGAAAAACAAGCAAAAAAATCTCTGTAACAATAACATCAAGGATTGGTTTTGCATTGCTAATGATACAACTTTTTAAAAGGCTGACTTTTTTTCCTGAAAGTCAATTACCAGGCATTTATTTACTGAGACTTTGGTGCTCTCTGCTTGCTATCCATGTCAATAAAGAACATCTCTTCAGCTGAACTTTGTCACCTTCATGAATTTTAGAAATATTTATTGATATGAATCCTCATACAGATTCCCTTAAAAACAAAAAAATTATTACTCCTCTCTGGTAGAGAATAAGAGACATAGAAGGCTCCCCAAGTGCCACTGAACTCAACATGAAATGAAAAAAAGGAGTAAAGAACCAAAATGTATCTGGACATCTATAGAAGAACACAGCTGGGAAATAAGTATATCTGTTTTCTACTGGGCCTCACAAGCACTGTTCCAGTAAGCTTAAAATGGCCCTAAAGTGCATATAAATTTAATTTGGCATCTTGGGGAATCAAGTATATCTAAAACTCAGTAAGTGGCTCCATGACAAAATGGAGCCAGCACAAAACCCTGCTGGAGAGATAACAAAAAGGAACGTAACAGTTCTTAAACTAAAGATGCTACCTTGAGACAAGAAATGCTTTGAATTGTGTAGAGGGAGATGTGGTGAACTTCTGAAACATTTTGGGGTAGATGTCACCCTCTCCAGAAACAAGTTGAACCCACCTTTGCTTTTCAAGGTTTCTATTCAACTTTGTGCTAATCTATTTCAAGTGCAGCGACTGCTGACCAGGCCAATTGCAACTTTTTCCTATCACATGACCCTTCCTAGGGCTGTGCAGCTGTGCTGTCATCCAACCATAAATGGCTGATCAGTTTTCCAGTAGCTCAACTGATCCAGGCCACCACATGGTCATTCAATGGATCAGAAATCTTGGAAGTGGATGGAAGGGAAATGGGTACAGTGCCATCCTTTCTACCATTAGATCATAGTCAGCATGGAAATTGCACCATTAAAGGCTTCATGGTCAGATGAAGACAGTTTAAATCCAAGCCTCTACTAGAAGAGGTAGCTGCACTTGCAAATGTAGCTGCATGGTTATAGACCCTCCCTTATTACCGGCACAGGTGGCTTTTTGTAGCCATGACATGGAGGGGATCACAAAACTTCTCTGAACTTTTTTCCTAGGTAATTTTAATATGTCATGTTTTCATGGGCAGCTCTGTGGTTCCTTGCACCAAGAGGAGAACACAGCTGGCATAAGGTATACAGATATTCAGTCAGGAGCAATGGTAAGGAGAACTGCTACTTCAGTGGAATTATAGCCATAGTTGATCACTAAACTTAGGTAACTGTATTCTGCAATTACAAAAAATGTTAATTAACCTGGGTCCTTTACAAGACAATAGCTGAGGAAGCCATTATCTCTCTTAAAACAGACCAAATTCCAGTGTCATGCTCTGCTCTGTTTTTCAAGACCCAAGAGTTTTTTTTATAACTTGGTCCTTTGGTCACTGCTACTGACATCAGTGAGCACAAGTGTGATCTTGGGGAAAAATGGTCTTTAATGCAAAAGACTTTTTTCTGCTTAATATCTCTACAAATACAGTGCAGGCAGTACATTTCCTCACTGTGTGAGCAGACAATATGAAATTCAGTCATGCCATCTAAATGGAGAATTTACCAGTGATCACAGGAATGGAAGGACTGATGGAGAGCTGGCACCATCAGTCATCTGCAGCAGGACTTTAAGGCCTAATTTTCCCAAGAGAGAATGCACTTTCCAAATTGCAGTGCAATTTTCAAAAAGTGGGAGTTGAATATTTAAATGCCTGCTTCCTCCGCACCCAGCTGTGCTTTCACCTAAAGTCAATTTGGAAACAGCAATAAAAAACATTCTGCATGTAGTTTACACATATAATGGCATCCCTAGTAATGCACAAATCCTTCTAACTACAGTAACAGTTCCTTATTTTTGATACACAATGTAGAACCCAATTAATATAACTTACATTAGAAATATTTGTATGCCAGGCCTTGTTCCAATATTGAATCTAAAACAATTATGGATAAGGCTCAAAATATCACTATATTTCATTCAATCAGTTATAAAACTTATTTTGTTTACTCATGTGAGCTTTACTCCAGCATGCTCTCTCCTCCCTCCTGACACAATGTCAGAAAGACCCAAAAAGTAGGAAGGCGAGGTGCCTAATTTAAATGGGTATCAGGATTTTGGTTAGCTATAGTATGGAGAGTGAATCTGAAGATGTGAATCATGACTGATTGAAGTTGCCTTGGTAGATAATCAGAAAAGGGGCATTTCTGCCCCTCACCTCATAGTGAACTCGGGCTGCAGGACTTCACACATTTTCATTTAAAAATGAAATACAGCAAACCAAACATCAGCATCAGTGTTTGCCAAAATAGATGTGAAACAAAGGTCACCACAAGTAATGTCTAAGAGGTGGGCTTGAAGAAAGAAACACTTTATTCTAAAATTTTGCTAATCCTATTGAAATCCTTTTTAAGTGTCAGATACAGAACCTAGGGCAACAATGCAAACTGCAGAGCATACATTTGTTGTTCTCTTTTTAGCTGTACTGGTTCCCAGCCACAGTGACACAAAAACATAGGACAATAGTAGGACATAGTAGGTCAATAGATATTTTTCAGGGAAAGCATAAGGCTTCTCAGTTCAGAAACCACAGGGTATCTGCTAAATTGTGGGGCAGGAGTGGTGGTGGCTGTGATGCTTTCACACCTTCCCACGACACTGGCTGCTGGCAGGCACATCACAGCGCTGGCAGACAGAGCCAGTGCTGCTCTGTCCCAAACAAAACATGCTAATTGCCAGCCAGTGGATTTGATCCAGCTGTTGGCAGGTGTTTTGGGTGCATTTATGAACACAGCATTTGCTCAGAAAAGTAGAAAGATGGTGTTTCAGGATGGAGAGAAAGCAGAATTATTATGAACCATTCAGAGGCAAGAGAGATAAACCACTGTCAGTGCAATATCCCCATGTTCATGGAAGATGTCTGTGCTGACCAGAGTCTCACTTATCCTCTTGTTCATCCTCTCACAACCAAATTCTCCCTGGACATCTGTCATGAGTGACAGAGGTTCTGGAGGTAATGCGATTATACGAAGGTTAGGCTGAGGATATTAACTAACTACTCCAATTTTTTGGCTTCACTGTAACATGCCAAAGCTGTTGCTGTTAGATTACCCTATCGCCTAGTCAATTATATTAATATTGACAAAAATAATGCAAGAATGTATCATCTTTGTTCTTGCCAGCTGAAGAGACTATAATGGACATTGTATTTATGTGTTTTCCATATCTTCTGAAATAAACCAGTCTATCTTTTTAGACAAGAAGCTTTTCTTGGGGTTCTTTGAGTGTTATTTATTTAAAAAGTATAAAGTATATAACTAAGGAAAACCAGAAATATTTCACAGCTAACATAAAATAGGAAGATGGATAATTTATTTCCACTACTGGCTTCCAAATAATGTTTGTTTCTTTTTTTTTTTTTCAGTTTTAAAGACATTTTTTATTTTGTAATCTGAAGAAACAGTCCATGGCATAAGAAGAAGATTAGCTGAATATTACATTGATAATGAATATGTTACATGAGTTCCTACTCTGAAAGCAAAGCAGGTGAAAGATTACCACAATGAGAAGAGAAACTAATCAGTCTAATACTAAATACACATTGAAACCAGAATCTGAAATGAGGGAAAGGGAAGAGTCCAAAGATCATCCAATCTGTTTCCCTGCAACTGTGAGATTATCCACTCTATACTTTTGCCAGTGCTAGAGACTTTTCACTTTTTATGTCTTTATAATTTTCATTTTCACAACCTAATAAAAGTGAGAATTTTCCTTGCAATAGTGACTTAAAGTTTTTTATTTATAGTGTGAATTACAAAATGAACAGTAACAACAAGAAACACTTATTGGATATCTATCGCCATATCAATGGGTATGCTAATGTTATCCCATTCCCTGATTTTCCTCCACTCTGTGTATCACCTTAGTCATGGCTTAATCCAACAGTAGTTTATATATTTATATTTATACCTCAGTGCAATCAATCTTTTAATGAGTTTTGTTGCTCTTTCAAATTCCCATTAGATTGGTAGTATCTTTCTTGCTAAGTGATGGCCATAATTGTCTTCAGTTTTCCAAAAGGATTCACAGAAGTTCCTTTGGGAAAAGGATGCCTTTCAGTAGACAGTCCAAAGTAGTATTCAGTATGATCCCATCACTATAGCAACGAAGTGTTCATCACTACACCTTCCACTCCATGGTTTGGGGTTTTGTTCAGTATTAGCATTTTCTGTGTTTCTCCTGCATGTTGAGTCATACTTCTCAAATTATTATTACTTACAGTGCAATCAGTCACATTTTCCTAAGTCAAATCTCATATTATTTCCATATCATGCCAATGTTTTCAGTCTATATGGTTCTTTCATTGTTCCTTTGTTTTGGCAATTCCCATTTCTAAGACTAGTAGTGCTAGATGAGGAGCTTGTACTGTCTCTGAGAGCTTTGCAGGAGTGCAGTCACTCAGAAAGCAAGGAAATGTTCACACCACCCTGAGTAATCTGACCAGCTATTTAATAGAATTGCTGTATGATTATCTACCTCTGCTCATGGGAATAGGAACTTCTGGAACAAGGTAAACATGCGGGATTGTGGTTTGTCCTGATGATTTTCAGGGTTATGTTCTTTTACCTCTCCCTCCATGTGCTTACCCCTGTAAGGGTATTGATGTTCTTTTCTTTACTCCCGTCATGATACTTGCTAAAGATAAAAACTGGGGACTCATCTCTGAACCCCACTGAAAGCTGAACCATCTGTGTGACAAAGAAAATGCAAACTGGATAATATTCACCATGACAGACTTTGTGGAAAAATCACATTTTGGTTGGGGAGCTATCAGCCAGCACATCATATATGCCAGATTCCAAACCAAGTTCCTAAAGATGTCAATCATGCAGAGATGTTTTCTGACAGAAGAACACAGTGACTAGGACAAATTCTACAATTGTCTTAAAAGTGTGATTGACAGAATACCAAAACACAACTTACACTTTGTGATGGGTGACATTAACGCCAAAGTAGATGTGACAACTAAAGAATGGAATGAGCAGCAGGGAAGTCTGGCAGAGGGACGTATCAACCAAATCCAAGGGACCTTGATACTGTATTTTGTGTCGTGCTGTATTCTCATAAGTAACCTTTTCCTCCTAAAATGGCAAATATAAAATGAACATGAAATTTGCGAGAGAGAAAAATCCCAGGATATTGTAAACCTCTGCTCTTTTTATCTTTCAAAGAGACCAACCACATTCATATCAATTTAAGATCCAAACAAACTATTCAAGATGCAGTGACTTACGAAGCATTCAAAACCAAAACAAGTAGACTTGAAACCCATTGGTCAAGAACAAAAATGCCATACAGAGAAAGGAATGATTAGTTTATCTAGGCAACCTGCTACTAGTCACAGAAGACTCAAGAAAGGAGTAAAATCAAATATACAGCACAGAACTTGCTGGATTTGCCAGCTCACCAGAATAGAGATGTATAGGACAAAAACGAGTCAATATGCCATTGCAAGAG
>QUSF01000007.1:22015222-22134156 GCA_003676055.1 Chloebia gouldiae | reverse complement strand
AAGGAAAGGAAAGGAAAGGAAAGGAAAGGAAAGGAAAGGAAAGGAAAGGAAAGGAAAGGAAAGGAAAGGAAAGGAAAGGAAAGGAAAGGAAAGGAAAGGAAAGGAAAGGAAAGGAAAGGAAAGGAAAGGAATGGTATACAGTATAGTGGAGTTAGTCTCCAATCAGACAGACAGTTCTCCCTGACGTGCCTGTGTTCATTCTTGCTCAGCTCAGTGTTATATATACAGCAAAGAAAAATGTATGCCAATGACAAATGAATGTTAGTTACCACTGCAATCTGAACTAGCTGAATGAACAACATATGCCTTTTCAAAGAACTGCTGAGGTTTTACATATCTCACCCAAGGACCTTTACCAACTGCTGGCCTAAGTAAAAAGGAATAAGCAACTCATTCTAGCACATCCAAACATGGAGGCAATGCCTCAGGTTCATAGCCACAGCCAAAAGGCTGTTTGTCTTTTAATGTACTATACAGGTCTTCGTCTTCTTTCTATTATACAAGCTTCAATACAAATATTTAATTCTATCACATCAGCCTGTTGTGGAATGTTGTGTAAAAATTTAGTGTTGATGTGTAAAAACAAAAAAGTACATAAGTTCTCACATGACTGCATATCTCATAGTCGTTCAGCTAGTGATGCAAGCTGCTGAAGGAATATGGATGAAGAAATGTTTATTACAGATGCCAGCTGGCAGGTCATTGAGTACCTAGAGACTACCACAACTTTCAGCAACATGAAAAGCAATCAGAATCTCTATACACAGTGCTACTGGATCTATTTTCCTTAAACATTTCCAATATGAAATTTCTTCCCTTAATAATTAATACAAATTACTATCTCTTTGGGCATAACAATGCAGGCACTTAAAGCTTGAGCTGGAAATGGTTCCCTTCCCATAGAATACAATCTCTGTGTGTGCATGCATGCAGACATACTCAACTGTTTTTGTACAGCTATCACTGCCTGCCAAAGACTTCTTAAACTTCGGCCAGTTTCAATCAAATTTGGTAGAGATTACAGATCTCAGAGCTACAGGTTATATGGAAACAGAAATAGAGAAGGATGATTCCTGTGTCGCCATGTTCTTTTAAAAGTGTTAAAGTTCTTCTAAAAGTTTTCTATGCCTTGTAATGTTTACATATTTCTACTGGAGTTTCTCACACATGTTTATATAAATAATGATTGTTTTGCATTCTTTGTGAGAGGAGAGAATTGATGGACTGTTGGTTTGACCAGTGTGGTTGGAGAGAGGGCAATTCCAGCCTCCAATCCACTGTCACTTTTAGAATTTTATATATTGCGGGGTCAGAAATAAACTTCCTCTCTTTTCCCTCTTTTGCATCTAGCATGAATGTGTGAGTTATTTCGTGCCGTAGTGAGACATTCCTGCTCTCTGCAAAGTCTCCTATGTGCCATTAATGGACATTAAGCAATCTACTTCCCAGTTAAGATTTCTGTTCTGGGTAGATTTCCATGTATCTGTTAAGACACAGACCACAAATCTCAAACTTCTGTATATTTTGAGAATTTGTCACATCTCTCCTATTTGGATTCTCTGGTGGTTATAAAGAATGTTTGTAAGCTGCATTTATTGGTATAACTAATTTTACAAGTAATTTATCACAGAAACATACATTGGAAAGAAATGCTCCAGTTTTCAATAAACAATTTCTTTCTATTAGATAACACTACTTTTCAACTAAAACCACTTAAAAGGATAGTATGACAACATGCTGAAACTGAAAAATGGCTACAGGCTAACAAAATGTTCTCATTTGGGAAGTCATACCATGCAGACTTCCCTAATTTCAGACACTGTTTCAAACTTCATTAGGAAAATGCTCCTAAAGCATTTAAGCCTCTCCCTCTTATGTCTTATGTCCTTCTTTATTTTCACATACAGATTTCTTCTTTGGTATTAGTAAAAAAGCCTTCTGGGAACATTTTTCTCTCGCAAAAATTCTGATCTGTGTTCAGGCATTAATAGGATTAATATTACCCAGTGTGAGCCACTCCACTTGAGAGCCAGCACCAGGAGTTCAGTCAGAAGAGTCTGAAGTCTCTGTCATAAGAGTTTGAGCACTCCCAGAGAAAGGTTCCTATGTGTATGCATTTGCCCATGATGAAGTCCAATTCAACTACAACAAAACTTAAATTTCTTTGTCAAGTTCAGTTAGTCATGGCAAGATGATGGAAGTTTATTGGTATTCACTTGTTAAGAATCTACACTGGTTTCCACCTCTGGTGTTAAGCATTTTACCTTCCACTGCAATCCAAACCATGGTCTCCTGACTGCCTGTGCAGAAGTTTATCTGGCTCTTGGGCTTGCTTTCAGCTTTTTCCCTCAACAAGGAATGTGGGCATTATGGAAAAGGTGACACCTTGTGTCAGGGTCTGAACCTGACAAGATGGTAAGGATTCAGGCTGCAGCCCAAGCTGAGTCCCCTGCTCCAAAGCAAAGCTTGCAGGCTTCAGGATGATATGAATGCAGATGTCCCCCTAAAGTAGCATCCTCTCCCATACAGTTTCAAGAAAATACAGTCAATTTCAAGAAGCAGTGTGTAAGGCAACATGAAGAAGGCTGGTAGGAATTAGCTTTATGTCTCATTCATTTGAATCCTGAATTATTTTTCACAGTTGTTATTTACAGTCTAAGCCTGTAAAATTTGAGCCAGCAATATAATTATGAAATAAAGATTAATTACAGAAAATTTCAAGAGGAAAAAGCATGTTTCTTTTTTTTTTCCTTCAGAGGAAATTGCTAAAAGCAATGATCTCAAATCTCATATTTTCACAAGTTATTATAAAGGAGAAGGCTCCAAGCTGCAGTGGCCTTGCTCATGCACAGACCGGAGGATTTACATTAGCTAGTATGTTTTCCTTCATTGAATATGTTTACAGAAGGGGCAGCTGTCAGTTCTGAATTGGTTTTTCTCAGATTTTTCAGTGTTCAGAGAAACCACTGCAGTCTCAGATGTGGGCTAACTCAGAGAAATTTACATTTACAGGGAAAACCCATCTGCCATCAGCTGGGTGGAAAGGTTGGAGTGTCTGTTATGGCATTCACTGCTGAGGCAGATGGAAGACCACCATCTGGAAGATGTGGATGGAAGATGTGTGGATGGGAGCAGCTACACTGCTTCCCCCAATTCCCTCACACAGCTCCTGCTGCTCCTGAGCATGTTTAGTTTTAATGCCAAATCCCTGAGTGGACTGTGTGACAAATCTTCAGGAATTATTTAACAATGAAAATTCTCAGAGTTAACAGGGAAGTCAGAGGGGATAGACAGAGCTCAACTGATACCTTGAAAAGAGTTTGTTTGCTCCTTTCAATGTATTACTATAAGCACAAAACCAGAGGGCATTCATAGGAACGTAGTCTGTACAAGTCTAAATGACAAATTACTTTATGAGCAATTATGCTTTAGAAAAGGCTTTCAAAAAGACATTGAGGTTTTCAATGTGTGTGTACTATAATTTCCTTGAATATTGGAAAGCTGGCTGTGTTGACATTAATCTGCACAGTGTGAACTTACAGGCTCAGTCCATTGCTACAGGAAGGGAAAAGGAGGGTATATCATTGAATACCTTGTTTTAATCTCTTACAACATGAGTGCTTAAATTGTAATCCTGTCATATCAGCGCTTAAAAAGAGCATTCCCATAACTGAAGGAGACCTGATGATATCTGTGATAGCAGTATTTTAAAAACTGAAGAACAAGACAGTGTCTAACAAGCAGATACTAAACTGACCTTAAAGTACTGACATATGACCCATGGTAAAGAAAAGTAGAATCCTTTAGATTATTACCTGCACATTTTGAAAATGAGTAAATAAAAAATGGTTGGGGGGACCACGTTTATATGGAAGATTTCTACATTGCCTGGGATCTGTATTATAGGAGACACCTGCTTTCATGGTTACCCTGCATTAGAGCTAAGTGCATAACCTAATCGCTTCCTATTTATTAATTTGTGTTGATATAAGTAACTACTCCCTAAGGTACTTATCTTTGTCCTAAATCTACTCAATCTAAAGTCAGTGTTTAAATTTCTAGCCACTTCAAAGAAAGAAGAATTAGAGCAATAATGAGGGCCTTGGCAAGTACATACAAACTATAAGGTGGTACCTAACTAAAGCAGGCACAGAAAGAGAAGGGTCATGGAAACAGAAGAGAAGCTATAAACATTAAATGTTTGCTTCTTTCCTATCCCTTCAATTCCCTCTGACTGCATAAATGAAAAATGTAATTTTGATTCAGTATAAAATAATAAGCAATAGAGGAAAGTGTTGACTTGTCAGACTCTCAGCTGGTTTAAACCAGCAGAGCAATCTATATCAGCTGAGAGCTCAAACCCATGAGATTGTTAAATGATTGTTAATTATTACAAGAAAATAGCTCCTTTCATGGAGTTTTCCCTATTCACCCCCAATAAATTTCACATAATGGTTAATTCCATGCTGTCAATTTCAGAGAATTTTTAGACTTTAATGTAACACCAGAATAAGAGAATGATCTTTTAGCATTTTATTTATTAATAAATTTATTATTTATAAGGAGTGGGAAGAAGACAAAATAGCTTCTTTGCACATGTAAAGATAAATGATGAGGAAAGCATTTTTGAATGCATAAAGACAAATTATTGAGTGGCTGCAGATGATGCTTCTGTAATGATATAAAAAGAGAACCTTGTTACAAATGGTCTATAAAACTAAGTCTCTGAATGAGACAGAACAAGAAAATATTTAAAATGCATAAGGAAGTTAAGGGTATACATAGAAAACCTGCAGGACCTTTACTAAATCAGCAAGTTAGTATTAGCCAAAACCAGTCATGAA
This sequence comes from Chloebia gouldiae, assembly GCA_003676055.1. Lineage (NCBI taxonomy): Eukaryota > Metazoa > Chordata > Aves > Passeriformes > Passeridae > Chloebia > Chloebia gouldiae. The sequence continues at coordinate 22,129,312 of QUSF01000007.1, read as the reverse complement.
CTATACTGGCATTCCAGTCTGTTGATAGAACATTTATACAGTATTAGTTTTAAAATCTTTATATAGAATGTAATAGCAGTAGTTTCTATGTTATAAACATTCCTAAAATTCAGACATATGGGTGTGTTTCTCATTTCAAATCAGATGTATTTTCTGTGTTCTTGCTTCATTTCCACCAAGCTGATTTTAATTGTAATGATGCTGAGGATGAATACAGCCAAAGTTTCCACAGGTGATGTTGAAGATAAGCAGCAATAATCTGTGGCTCAATCAAGAACAAGGAACCAGAAGAGTCAAAAGAACTTGAGCAAAATTTCATAGTAAACATGTCATTGAAACTTATGGTAGAAGGTCATTAAATATGTCATAAACATAGACACATATGTGCTTAAAGAATGGTTATGAAACCAAAGAGGAAAAGTACATAAGGGAGAGCAACAATTTGTTCTAAAGGGAGTCTGTTCTGCCACACCATTTAGTTCTGTACTAGAGTTTTCTTTAACCAGGAGGAGAGATGAACACTGAAGGAATGAAATTTGTTGATGCTCCATAGTAGGAAGGAGCAATCAATAAAAAAATAGAAGGAAAAAAAGTCGAGATGATTCTTAACAGTCAGTGCCCTAATGAAAATAAGTGCCTTATGCAATTAAATGTATACAGGTGTAAGATAATGAGATTAGGGACACAAAATAAGAGAAAGTGCTTATGACCTATGTAATCATGGGGTACAAAAATGTGACTAGAAGCAAGATCTGGAGACAGACTGAGCTCAAAAAGCTTCAGGACAGTGGTTAACAGTAATATAAAATGTTACTATTTTGGTTCAGAGAGGTAAAAATAACATAATAGATGAAGTTATTCCATCTCTTGCATGAGGGATTTATTAAAAAAGCTGCATCTGCATACTATGAGAAGTTCTTTATGCCTTATAAAAATAGCAGAGGCAAAGGGGACTGGACAATAGAATCAGGTAGACAGCAAACTTAATTATTCATAAAGGTTAGAGAACAAAACAAAATTGCCTGCAGTCTTTGCAGAGGTGAAACAAAATGGGTCTTACTGAGGAATATATGGTCAGGAAAATTTCAGTGGAAACAGAAGAATTTTTATTACTAATTGATTTACTAATAAACAGAAGTGTGAAAAGCATGGTTGGAAACAATCAAAATGAAACTGGAAAAAGCATAGAATGGAGTGTAGTTAGTAAATGAAATATGTTGTCCAAGTAGACAGCTGAAGCAATAGGAATAAGCATAATTCCCCAGAATTTGTTACCCAGCTGAGATTTCTTTCCTGTCCAACTTTAGGTAGCTAATATTTTTTAAAAAAACTGAATTCTAGGTGGACTACCTCATTCTCTAAATATTCCTTTCACTCACCATTAGATAAATATTGAGCCAATATATATGACTTAATGTAACGCAGCAAAGTTTGCATGTTGCCTAAATTTTGATATCATAAATGTAGGTTTCAAGAATTGCTTAAGTACTATGACCAGATTTTCAGTGTTAGGCAAGTGTCTGTCATAAGAATCACAATCCTGAAGTCAGATGGAGCAGTCTCTTGGCTTTGAAAGTGCTTGAATTCTGCTGACATCATCTTTAAAACTTAGAATTGCCCTTTAAATGGGCCAGATGTACTTGGGTTATATGAAACTGCATAGCATGACTATGAAGCTTTACTGCAGCTGGGGTCCAGGAACAAAATCTTTGAGATCCATTTACATGTACACACTCCCTACTGTGTGTAGTTACACCCATTTCTTTCTTCTAAAACATAGCCACTTTCCTCTTTTTACTTCACAGCTATTCAGATAGAAAATGTACACATAGGGAAGATGCAGGGTACCACCTAGGGATGCAAAGTACCACCTCCCACATGTCCTAACCTTGCACTTGTAAGCACTCATCCTGAGGAAGAGGAAGTTCATCACTGTTCAGGAAGGGGCCTCAGAGGGATTTAAAATACCCACATTCTTTAAAAGTAGGATTAGTAGTGCTTCCAGTCTCTAGAAATAATGTATATTATTCTGAGTCAATTCAATTTAATCTAGGAGAGAAAGAACTAGGAGGATTGATCAGAGCTCTGCTCAGGTGATGGCTAGACAGCAGACCTTGTCCCTTTTAGTCCTTTCTAGTAAATTTTTCATTGCTTTATTAAAAGGTCACAAATTAAGCCTGAGTGATGGTAATTGTCTTATGTACCAATGCTTAGAATAAATCTTCATGAGAAGATTCAAATGCACCAAAATAACTTCTAATTTCCTCATTGATTTTCAAAGTCATCTAATAATGATATAAAATTTTTATCACAGTGGCTCTGCCAGCCAAGTTTAAAAGGCAAAAAATGAACCTGCAAGGAAATCAGTCTGCAAACCTTGTGAATTGTGGATTGTGAATGCCCAGGTAATGGCAAGGTTTCGTTGTGTGTCACCTTGAGCAACACTTGATAAAATGAGAGATTCACCTCATCTGCAGTGTTTTCATTCTGGCTCTATGCTGACCTCAGGTAGCTTATTTGTGTCTCTCCTGAGCTATCAAACAGCCCCCTGGTAGAGGCCTGAACAACCCAGCTCAATATAGTAGATCAGAGAGGTCTTGCAGATCCAAGAACTCCTGAACTCTTCTTTATAGATTTACCTCTGAGCCCATCAGACGGCGTCTGTCTGTATGAGCACATGCATGTGTGTGTATCTGTACTTCTGTAAGCTGAGGGCAAGTGTGCATTCTGTCTCACCTTTCATCTAGTGCCAGCTCCACTTCTTCTGTTTTTAGTTTGAAAGCCTAAGGATTACCAGAGTGGTGTTTCTTCACTGCTTTTTGTCATCCTTTCAACTTACAGCCTGGACATATTGGAACAGCTGCTCCTTTTTCACAGGCTAGGAAGGACCATATGCTTGATATCAACACAACCCCAGCATAACAGGTGGCAAATGTATTTTTGTTGCTAATAAATTCCCACTTACGTTTTAAATTGCTTGAGATCCAACTCTCTTTATAGCAATAATACATGAGAATTCCAACCTCTGCTTTATGGCAATCAAAACAGTATGAACTGGTTCAATTTGTGTTTGCTGATTTTATTGAGATAATGTTTTCTACTGGAGCCCGTATCATAATATGAATTTCTGACATTCCAGGTTATGACTAGTTTTCATATATTTCGCACTTATTTTCAGATGATTCAATATTTACACCATTATAATATAATTACAGTATTACAAGACAATAATATGCACCATAAACACAGGATGCTCAAATGGATTTGCTTCTTAATCAATTCAGTAAAATGCTGACAATGGAAAGGGATAGTATTTTTACCGTATACAGACCACAATCTTGAGACCATGCAAGCATATGGTCCCACCAAAATCTGTGGGAGCAAAGTCTCTTCTATAACTTTGTTACTTAAATTTAAATTCCACTGAGTTTTTATCTTGTGACTGATTTTTTAAAAGCCCTGAAATTTAGGGTGCAACAGTTTGGCATTTTTTCCAGACACCTTTTTTATAAGTTACATAGAGATTGAAAATCTCTTCAAATTACAGAACACAGCAACAACAAATGAAGGGAGAAGCCAAACAATCAACATTATTGCCAAAATAAATTCAAACTGGTTGATTTTACATCCCCAAAAGCTGTTTCTTTAGCAGATACTGCTGAATTGAGCCTTCAAGTCAAATAATTAACTTTTATCTGGAAGAATATAAAAAGTGCTGACTTATCAATTTTCAAGTGAAATTACTTTACTTCCTCTATCTTTTAGCAGCTTCAGAATTTTCCAGCCTTTTGCAGTCTTCATAATAGGTAGCAGCATTTGGTATGGTTTTGTCATATATTTGAACTGTTTGTGTTTTTATTACTGTGCCTATTTTCTAAGCATTGCTAAATCAAGAGGCAGAAAGTGTTGCATCTCTGATGGTCAGGAAGGCTGTAACACATATAGACTTCATAGCAATCTTTGAAGGCAACTGATCAAAGTCTATCTTAACACATGCTTTAACTCTGTAAATGCTTTATATAAAAATTTTGAAGTCTGGATGCCAGTCTCCACAGACACACATGAGCATTAGTGGCTGAATGAAGGAGTAATGTAGATTAAAATGTTTATATAAAGAGAGAGATTCTTGTGGTACTTTTGAGAGAGAAAGAAGCCCTCATGAGAGAGTTTAGGTTCAGCAGCCTGAATGTGTGAGAATGATTGCCACACCTCATCCCATGTGATCCCCCTCCTGCAGGGAACCCCCCCTTTCCTCTCCTCACAGGCACTGAAATACTTCCCTCAGGGAAGTACCTTTCACTTTGGTAAGTAGGGATGTAAAACCAAAAATCTGGTGCTTTGCTGTTGTGGTAAAACATTAATCACTAGTCCACCTGTCATGAAAATTTGGGTGCTTATTTTATCTGATGGGAATGAGGAGCATTCACTTTGCAGTTTGAAAGCTGGGAACATAAAGAGGCGGTTTGGGGCTAATGAGTGATAGCAGCTGATCATAGCATAAATATTAGATTACTAGGAAAATAAAAGTGTTGACAATCAAAGCTATTGCTTTTTATCATCTATCATTATTGTTACTTATTGTCATGTATTAGAGATCAAAAACAAGGTAATTGCATTTTGAATTTTTCTTGATTATACTCAGGTGACACTTGAAGTTATGTCATCTGCTTTTCTTCAGCAATTTTGCTGCCTCTTGAGATTCATATATATGCCACAAGTCTACTTTGGACTAACATTTGAGACCTATGTTCTATAAAAAAATGTTTTAAAGCTTTTATTTTTTAAAGCTTTTATATTATTTTCTCTTCAGGCTGCCATCAATAGAACATTTATTTGAACAGGTCAAAGAGGAGAGGTGCTCAAACATTTGACCTTGATGCCTGAATTTAAATTTAGTTTAGTTTTAGTTTGCTGCAAGCAGTAAATTAAAAACAAGATGGGCTTTTGAGCATGTCAAGATGGTTTGTTCCATCATGGAGAAAAATGTTTTTAAACTAGTATTGTCAGTACACTGGTATTTAAACCAGTGCACAAGATTTTTGCAATACAAGATCACCAAGAACTTCCTTTAGGATCAAGGTCTCAGCCTGTTGAGTGCAGTAAAAGCATTTCTGAGAAGATGATGGTCATAAGAATTTAATGTCTAAAAATACAGGCAATAAAAAGGCTGAGAAGTAAAACTGATTTGGTATATTTTTTTTTTTGTAAGATCACATTTATCAAAGTATATATCACAGAAGCAACAATCATTGTATGATTATTTATCTCATAACAAAATGACATTGTGGTACCTATGGTGGTACCTATGTGGTCCTGAGGAAAGACTGAAAATATGTGTGAGAAATGGGAAGAATTCCACACATAAAAGAGGAAATAAGCTTTGTATAAATGATATGACAAACAAGAGGACACAGAATGGAAAACATAATAAAAGCAAATAGCAGATAATGAGAACAGTATATGTATACATAAATGCACACACTTTTAAAATAGATATACACTCATAGATACACACTTGAAAATGTATAATAGATGATAACAGACATTGCTAATATATTACAGATGCTGAAAATCTGCAACAGACCACAGATTGAGGCAGACATTTCCTACACTTTAATCTGTAATAGTTTAATACATAATTACCATAGCCTAGGCATATGGTAATAGTTTAATACCGTCACTATGAGCAGGTATTATTGCTGCCATGTTTGTTGGTTCACTGGCCTTTACCTGTGCAAAGCAGTAGAGCATGTGTCAGAAATGGGCAGTTGTTTTTATGCAGCACTGCTATAGGATATACAACACATCTGTTTCATGTGAACTGCTCCAGCAGTAGTGGAGACCCAGTGCTGGAGATGTGTTTGTTCCCATGGAACGATGGATACTGTCTATTCTGCCATCAGTGGTTAAGTTGCAGCATAAAAGCCTTTATCTTCAATTTGCGTTAAACTGACTATCATTTGCTAGTTTAAGGCAAGCTATTGATTGACATGTGGATGTGGAAAAAATATATTTGGAGATAGAGAAACGATAGTGGAATACCCATGACAGAAGAAACATTATTCTTAACAAGACAGCACTTACAGAACAATGTCAAAAAAGACAGAGGCAGAAAACTAAACAGTTTTCTAAAACTACATCAGTGTTGAAAAAGAGATCAAACTTCGCATGAACCACAAAACTTTAAAATGAAGTAAAGCTTCAGTGTTCAGCAATATTGTCTTTAAAGAGATGTGCCAAATTGTTTGGGATTAATTAAAATATTTCCTCAAATGGAGACAAGTGCAATTGGAGAAGCTTGGCAGTGTAGGAGGATCTCTCTGGAGAAAATATAGATTTAAGGCACATTGCTGATGAGGGTGGGAGTTGGTAGAAAACACCTTCTAAAAGTAAACAAAGAGCAGCAGATAAATGACACTTTGCACAATAAAATCATTGAAGTAAAGTCCAATATTGGGAGTAGTAGCATAGAAAAACCACCATCCTTGTTCTTTTCTGTATTTTGGACTTTAAATAGGGTCTGTCTTTGTTACATTTATTCTAAGTCATAACCATGGAGCAGTGGTGAAAATTTGAACCCACACAATGATTCTCTCAGGTCTGTACTTAACATAAATTGATGTTATCAATTTTGGAAATAAAAAAGCAAGGGGGACAGTAAAGATTAAAAAATGAACAAACAAGACAGGCCCAATATGAACAATCCCCCAAAACCCCTTCCCCCACAAAAGTTGATTCAGGCTGATGTCCCTTGTATTCAGGTAAATTTTTCAGGAAACAACTACTGGGAAAAACATTGACCTTCTTTGTCATATTGCCAAAAAATTACTAGAAGAAGATTGCCAATATCAACAACTCTTCTGTCATTTTTGTCCACGCCCTGCCCGCTGCAAGACCTCAAGGCTTCTGGAGTTTATTCCATCTGTGCAGATCACATGACAAGTAGGGGTGGACCTTTAACAAGGCTCCATTAGAATGACCTTTCCCCACTCGTCATTTTTTATCGTACTGAAACAGTAAATAATGACTATAAAGTTGTAACTTGTGATACTGTCTCTCCAACACAGTCATCAAGGACTTCTCTTTTGGTGAGTCACAGGCATTTCTACTCCCATTCTGCTTCAATTAATGTATATAATAACAAATACATATACTTGAGTACAAAGATCTTGATTTTGAGTGATTCGCCTGTTTAGTCTAAAACTGTAAAAGTGATCAATAGTTGCCACCTGAAAAGTGAAAAATAGTTGCCATCTGTATTGTACACTGATGATACAATTGCCTTTATTCATAGAGTGATGTAAGCAGATCTAACAGATTAAACAGCTGTCCTACAGTCTGAACCTTGAAACTGGCATTTAACTTAATTTTTCTATCAATATAATCTATTCCCAATTTCTACCCAATACTTGAAAGTCTATATGCAGGAAGTAATGCAGACAGTAACACATTAAAATGAAATCTAAATTGTTCCATAATATTATCCAATACAATTCCATGCTAAGTCTTCTTCTATGTGCAAATACAAAGAGGTGTTTCGCACATTATTTTGGTGTGAGAATTTATTCACCACCTATACAGAGAAAAGGCAGTAGGGAAATCTATTGTTTTCTCCCAGTTTATTATGATGTGGGGCAACGCTGTATCCCAGGAGAAAGGAGAGGGGACAAGGTCTGCATTTACTGTCTGGGAAGAGGCAGCTAATAGACATGACTGCTCAGCCAAAAGCATTGCCAGCTTGAGTGGCTGTCCTCTGCTCCCCTCTTGGAAGGCAAACTCCTGCACTGGCCTGAAGCACTGCTGTCAGAGGTCAGGGCTGTCTCTTGCATGAGTTTACCACCCAAGAACAGGGGCGAGAAGTGAAAATTCTTGGTGCAGCCTAGTCTTCCTACAAGACCAATGCTTTCCTGGGGTGGCATGGGAGTGCTGCATCAGCAATTTCTGTGGGTAAAATGTGGGCTTCAAGTCCAACACAATCACATGGAGTAAGTACAAACTCAGGTTCTTAGATGTAGGTGCCTTAAAACAAAATTTAAATCTTGCCACTTTCTGAGATGTTCTTGACTGCAAGTTTAAAAAGACCCAACAGAAGCAAAATAATCTTGTATAATGCTCACAATTGTATTTTGTGGTCAAAACCCAGAATAACTGGACCAATCTTACATTAAAATGTGTACCAGTTAGTACTTAAAAAAAAGTCTAACTATTTAAACAAATGGAACAGCTGCTCCTTAACAGGAGCAATCCTTGACATCACAGGCTTTTTTGAAGTTTGATGCACTGGCAATGCCACTTCAATGTTTCTGAAAGGATTTTAATACATTATATTTTGAGACAGAAGAGACTGTGACTATCACAGTGTCATTTGTTCTAGACATAAATATGACAGCATTTTTAATGTCTTACACTCTTTTCACAGACAAATGTAGTCAAATGTAGTCAAATGTAGCCCTGATGAACCCAACAGCAGTTGAGGGCAATAATGACATTGAAGAGTGAAGACTTCCATCCTTAAATGAAGGAATTTATGGATTAATTGCTAAAACAAGATGTATTTCTGAGGAAAAAAAAATTCAATGCTGAGTGGAAACAGAGGACAAGTACCAAATAATAGATTATCAAATGACATATATTAGAGGTGATCAGTAAATGAAAGCGTTTATTACACCATGGTTGACTGATGATGTTGTCCTTCATAGGCTTCAGTAGTTGCATATATCAACTCATACTTCGGTTGGTCAAAATAAAAAGTTACAATTTAGCTGGCTTCAAGCTGAAGTCCCTTTCCTGTATTTATTACACAGGCCCTTTTGGTAATTAAAACGGCTCACAGTAGGTAAGATTTTTAACAATCTCAGCAGGGTCCTAGTTTTAAAAAGTTACAGTCTTCTTGGCTGAAAATTACTTTTACAAACTACTGGCAAATGTGTCACACAAATATGTCCTACAAAACAGTGTATTACTTTCATTATGTGTCTGATCCATCACAAATAAGCTCACCCCAAACTAATCAAATACTTTGAATAATGAACCAATTAGACAAAATCATGGTCTGCTTGTGCATGCACCACAATCAGAGAAGCTAAACTCATTGGATGCATTATTCATCGGGAATTATTTGCTCTACCTATTGGTGGGGAAGCTTGCAAACACTACTGCTCTATCTGTTATCATCTAACAGCCTGAAGAAGGAGATCTGATTGCCTTTATCGTTACACAGCATCTTGCCATTTAGATAAGAATTCTATTTATTTATGTTGTCTGAGAAAAATGTTGTCCATCAAATGCTCAAACCTGTCAGGGACAAACCAGGATGGCTGATGTAAAGAGACATCATGCATCTTCAATACTGGTAGCAGTATTCTTTGCAGGAGTCAGGAAATGAATAAAGAAACAAAAATATGGTGGGTTTGGTAGTCATTGAAATTTACAGTAATGTTTTCTTTAAAAGGGATTATGAATAAAACCATAAAATTGAAAAATATTAGGTAATGTACTCTGATGTAGAAGATGGACAAATAACAATAACCAATATTTCAGTTTCAAAATATAAATAAGTTAAGGCTATGTAAGGTAAAATAATGATCTATACAGGAATATAGGGTAAAGTGATGATATTTGCATGTGAAACAAAATTTTAAAAATTTATATCCAGTTTGGATTGATAGAGAATCTGGGAAATTATGTGACTATATAATAGAGTAACAGATGAGAAAATTGTTCTTCCACTGGATATATTTTGAGTTATATTTGATGAATAAGGAAACACATTAATTTTCCTACGTTGGCTGCACTCTGTTAGCATCTCACATGAGCATAAAATAAGAACATTTACACATAGTGGAAATGCTGATTTATCTTTTATACATGTTATGGAGTTATAAATGAACTTCAAATGAACTGAAGTCCTTGATCATTTCAGAGCAGCAATGGACTTGGCCCTTATTCAGAATGCTGTAAGAAGGGGACAACCAGTAATATTAAAAAGCCAGAGCACCTAGTAAATCAACACAGGATAAGACATCAACTTTAGATGACTAATAAAAATCTTCCTCAGCCTACTTTTAATATACCTGCAAAGTTTTGATCATGTAATGATTCAGGCATCAAAACAACTGTTAACTTCAAGAGTATGAGCAAGGCACTCATATATGCAATTCCTAACCTGAAAAACCATGAATTTATATAACTGTTATCACTGTGGAACATATATATAATTTTATCTGCTTAATGATGGTAAAATATTAGAAAGAATCTATTTTAGATATCATGACCTCATTTGAAATGTCTATTAATGGAAAGAACATGACAAAATGTAAAAGAGTATTAGACTGCAAAGGAATGGCAGCTTCTATATTGAAAAGTTGTCATCTTAGCCTCTTCTGAAAGGAAGAAATGAAAGTGGCCAAACAAAGGAGTGAATGGTAGCCTTCCTCCCTTTCTCCCTTCTCAAACAATGGCTTTAAAAATGTAGAAATGAAAAATTACTGAAGTTTCCTCCCTTTCAGGACTGACCATCTTGACTGATATAATTTAGTTGTGTACATGTATTATTAACGCAATATATTTCATCAATAGAGGTGCTGTATCAGGATTTGAAGGTCAGGAACAATAATTCTGGACAGAACAATTTCACTTTCATGAAGCACCAAACAAATATCTCAGTATAAATTTTAGGACAATCTTTTGGATGGTGTTCCTTCAAATGAACCATAAATTATCTCTCCAAATATGCCACATGCAAAATGATGTTATGTGATTTGTGCTGTCTCTTTTGTCCTTGCACAAAAATGAAAACTATTTTAATGCTAACATGAATAGTCCAATTCTGTTGGGCATTTTCATTAGTGGTGATGTTTACTTAGGAGTCAAAAGACAATTTTAAATTTTTACATTTGCCACTTAAACTTTAATAACCACTTCTTCAAATTAAATGCAAATTAATGCATTATAACTAGCAAAGATAATACATGCAAAATAACCATTTTTGGTCATGTTCTTCTCATTTATTCCTTAATGCTCCAAAAATAAAAAAGAACAACACCCAGCATATTGAAAGATATCTAAAAATTAGGATATTACTGTTGCTTTGTGAGTGCAAAATTCAGTTCTGCATCATCTTCGGTAAAAACCTGCTATTAATACGAACTTTAACAAAGCAATAATACAGCAGTGGTATCAAAATGTGATGTAAAATGCTTCAGTTCCCCCAACAGTGTAAGACATTGATGTTAACATTTTAAAAACATTCTGAGAGACGCATAATAGTTTGGAGTTTAAAAATAGGTAATATTATCAGGTTGAGTTAGACAAACATTCATGTGACATCTTTCTAAGCCTCTCTAGCATATAGATGTTACCAAAATTTTTTCTTACTGTTTTTCAGAAATTGGAATAATGGAAAAATACAGGAAACCTCATGAGACCTCTAGTCCACCATCATTAAAGAGTCAACTATGTGCTTATATCAAGTTGCTCAGGAATTTATCTTGCTGGATCTTGAAAATGACCCATAATGAATGACTGCATAACCTGCCTGGGCAGCCTGTTCAAGGGTTTGACTGTCCTCATGATGAAAATAGAAAAAATTTACTATTAGCACCATCAAGTCCAGCAAGACTTAGGTTTATGTTCAGATGCATTAGAAGCCCATTAAGAACTGGATTTTTGCACTTCTTTCACAAGTAAAGGCAGTAAGTAATTCTTGCATGATGCTAAGTTGCCAAATATGTGCTTGGACTTAGGCAGAGCTTTCCCCTCCTGCTTCTTCAATCTGCTCACACAGTGACAACCATAGCTGGGGCACAGTGTGAAAGCTGTGCTAACTGAAATAAATAACTCATCAGACCAAAGTAAAGAATGGAGGAATTGATAAGGGAGAAATCTCACCTAAGATGTTAAGAGGTGATTGTAGCAGCAAAAGGATTTATTTTGTAAACAGAACTTGCCCAAATACTCAGCAGCTGCGCCCTGAGAAGACTCTTCTGTCTCTTTATGTAGTTTTGCTGGCACTGATGGGTGAGTTAGCCTTCTATGGCATCAGGTCTGAGCAGTGTATATTTGAAGTACCCTTTCTAAACTTAGAAAACCACCTTGGATTGTACCTCAAGAAATGGGCAGAGAGTTATGTGGGCTTAAAGCTTCATAGCTCACTCAAGGCAGTGAAGGATTTAATATAAAAGTAGTCAGTGCTCTGCTACCATAAATCTAAGCCCACAGGGAATGAGATTTTTGCCCTTTTCCTATAAATTTTTACTAAGTGTATTCCTTTGAACATTTATATATTTTCCATGAGAAATTTCTACTTGCTTCAATTAAAATCTCCATTAAATTCCCAATGAGTCCAAGAGCAGCCTCCACTGCCAAGCTTCCCAGGACAGAAACACACAGGGTCAGGATGGATCTTTAGATTGACAGCTGAGGAATGCCATCTCTGCCCAGGAGGACAGAGGGGTGACTAAGCTGTCTGTACCTAGTCACACTTGTGCTGTGATGGGACCACTATTTTATGAGGCCAAAGCCCAGCTCCCACTCAGGAGAGTTTGTGCATTGCAGAACCAGGGCAGCTGGTGTTCCTGCTGGGGTAAATGCACGGGGGAGCAAACGCGAGGAGAGCAACATCTGCCTTTGGGCAGAATATGCTGGAGAGTCCCCCAAAACTGGAGCAACCCTGGAGGGGGTCCTGGCACCCTGCAATTCCCGGGGGGGGCACAGCCTCCCTGCAGCCCAGTTGGGGCTGGTTTGGGATGGGGAGCTGGGGCAGCTGCGGAGGGCGCGGAGGCAGGGGCAGGCCCGGGGCAGAGCCTGGTGCCGCCGGCCCCGGCGCGGGCACAGCCAGGGCTTGTGCCGGGAGGGGAACGCTCGCCTTGCCCCACAAAGAGCCCAGCAGGGCACCCTCATGGAGCTCTTCCTGCTGAATGCTAAATCTCCTTCTCTCTCTTGCTCCTGTTGTGGGAAAGTGAGGCCTTTCTTTTCCAGCTCAATTTCATTTTGTTGTTAAATTGCGTTGGCCACCCCAGATGATTGAAGAGCAGCCCACTTGTTGGGATTTCTTCAAATGATTCTGACAGGTACATTTTGTCTAAAATATACCACAACTGTGGCTGTCTAATCCCAAAAAGGCTTTGTTTAATTTTAAACGTGTCACTGCAAAACATGACCAAAGACAACAAACGACTATAATCAACTGAATGTGTAACATGGATGCTGAATTATTGTTATGCTTCAAGAAAATCCTTGTTATTCCTTTCGAAAAGAAAAAAAAAATATGAAAAGTATGAAAGTGATATTAAGCAGATGTTAGACTGGAGTTGTCAATCTTGTCTAAGCACGCAGGTGCTAATGTGTTATAATTATCCCTTCTGGCAGTTGATATTTAGAATTTTGGATCCCACCTAGTCAATCATAGCTGTAATTGTTAAGCTTCTTACATAGCTAATATGCTGGGTAATAACCAGATCAAGATTTAATATTTGACGTTTACCATCAATTATCTTTTCTTCTGACATACATCTCCCCCACTCAAGTTCTTGCAGATCGGAACACTTTTCTGATTTCAGTAAAATAAATAAGAATCTGGTTATAGAAGAAGACTCCAATAAAAAAATATTCCTGTCATTGCCTCTTATCTCACTGCTTCATGTTTCTTAAAGATCGGTAAGATATCTCCTTGTTACAAGCTCTACAGGTATAATAATTTGATTCAGAACAATTCCTTCCTTTTTTACTTTTTTGATGGATTTATTTACAGAAAATCTCATGCCTGCTATTGCAAAATCATGGTGTAAGCATGTTAACCTCAGTCAGGCATATTTTCAGATGACAATATTTGCTTTGAAAAAAAATGTTGGCATTTGTTTTGTACCTAGAATATATATGCATTTGTTCACACCACGTATATGATACCAGAGGATTATTTCTGCTAAAAGCTCTGTGAAAATTAATTCTGTGATTAAAATACTTTAAAATTAAACTTAGTGTGCCAGTTCTGTCTTTTTTACTCTTGTACAAAGTAAAATATGTGTTATAAAATTTGCTCCAATAAGCACAAGTAGAATGTGAGGATTTTTTCCTAAATTTTCTGAGATTTCCTCCTGTGTGATTAGGCTGAAGTTCACAAAACTTAAACACTTCCATTCCAAATCATCATGCAGCCCTCATAGCATGCTCTGAAGTTAGGTGTAGCTTACAGCTGACCGGTAAGGAACTATGTGAACCTAGTTTTCAGTTGCTATAATTGCATGAAAAGACTTTAGATTTGCATCAGAAAGAGTTCTCTATTATTATTTCCCTCTAGTGATATGACATGATTTTCCCCTTAGATGAGAATGGGTCTTTTTCTAGTGCTTCTAATCCTGTCTCAAAGACCTTTGACAGAAAAAAGTAAAATACATATTTGTCTTTGGTGCTGATTCAGCAAGCTTCATCAGTATCTGTCTGTATTTATATACATTGACTGTGCTCTATTTTGCATTTTGTGTTTCCCACAAAACAGTTCAGGTACACAATTTTAAAGATGAAAACATTTTTAGTTTAAATTAAATAAAGACTATCAAATGTCAGGAAGACTATAGTCAGTTCAGACTCTCACCTTTACACACCTTTTTGTGTTTCTACAAGGATACAGAACTCTATTTTAATGTTTTAAAATAATTTTCAGTTCTAGCTTCCATATGAATATGGATAAGTACTGTATGTTAATTACAAAACTGTAACTTTACATAATCTTTTCCTTTACAGGCAAGAAAGCACTAAAGCAAATAACAGTGGATAATATCAAAAGAGTAGAAGGCAAACCACTAAGCTTGAAAATGGTATTTTTACAAGTGAAGTTCTCCCTGTTGTCTAGAGAAGACAGTATCTTGGTTCAAGGGGATCGTGCTCCAAGTTTGAATAGAAAAAGGCTGCAGTCAGGCAGCCAAGGGACAATAACACTTCAAAGCAGAACAAATGAAACTGGACCTTGTCATTTTGCAATAAAATGTAAAGTCATGTAATAGTGCCCTTTTAAGCCACTTGTGACTTTTAAGACTTCAAATGAAATGCTATTAGCCCAGACAGATAAACATGCTAAGCTGTTATTTACCTGGGGCGATACCCTTGTGATTTGTAACAGGCAATGAAAATATAGTAGCCTAGGTGTTCCGGAAGAACGACAGGAACACCAGTAATCTCTTCAGACTGATGCCAAGACCTCTGATAACAAATCCCCCAGAAAATCTTGTGTTAGTCAAAAAAGGTATTTTTTTACCTTATTATAAAAGCTTTCTTAAATAAAAAAGAATTTCTGGAAGATGAAGAGGAAAGATGAAATTGTAGAAAAAGAAAAGTAAAAAGTATTTATATCAAACTCACATTCATTTTTGAGTTAGAAATGAAAAATAAAATCACTATGACTTTTTATCAAAGTCACAAATATCTGCCTTGATTATACATTGTGGCACCTCAATCTATTTTCCCAAGCAAACCCACTGAAAATGTCAATATAACAATTTGCAGAACCAGGAGCTTGCATAGAAACCAGACCGTATCTGGCAAAAAAAATTGCAAATAAAGGGATGGCTTCATGTCACATCTTGTGTGAAAATTTACTCTTTATTTTACCTGTTCTATACTTGCGTTGACTGGAAAACAGTGAAGAGTTCTGTGTTTAAAATTTTCCCCAACTCAAAGCATGTATGTATTGACTGAAAAAGCAAGAAGGATGAAATGCTGAATTTCTCTTCATGAAGTTTTGGGTTGTACATTAATAAGAGACAGAAAAAGCACTCCTTTGATAGAAGGCTGTGAAGAAGCTCAACCTTCCTAAAAAAGAAAAAAGAAACTCCCATATTTTTCAGAGCTGCATCAGAGAGCTCTGCAAAGGAGGTGCCAATCCAAATTAACCTGGAGTGCCACAATAGGCCAGGGGTAAATTTAAACAAAAATCTGGATAGTGGCTTTATTTTTTAACACAGGCAGTATATCTAGTCAGTAACTGATGTATGCTCTATTTTTCCAGCTGGCACATGCTCTTGGGGTATGCAGGCACATATTTCCAAGCATGTTGCTCTTCTGAGTTGTTTGTGCTTGGACCGTAACCACAGTCTCGGCAGCCAAGATAAAATACGCCAAGTAATACTGGCTGAGGGACAGACGGATTGGGCTGAATTCCTGCCTGATACAATGCGCTTGACATCGGTGGAGTCGCACGGTGACAGTTCATTGTTCTCCACTTTCAAACACAAAATATGGAGGGGCTTTAAGGTAGGACGGTGAAAGCATTGCTGCCACTGCCTTCCAGAAATTTCTTTTGTTCTCACCTGGGCACAACAGTTATCAGCCGTGAGGATTCCCTGTTTGACCAAATTTTATGACTGTGTGCAGACAGGACCAAAGCCCTGTATAGATACAGATTTACCTGGCAAAGGGTGAGGAGACAACCAAGCTGATTTCTTCCTTTCACCCCTCAGTGACAGTGTCACAGCTCCTCAAGTACTACCCCTGGTGCCTGCTGAGGATATGGGGCCACTGAAATCCACAAGAGAAGCCATGTCTTGCCTTATGGATTTCAGTGTTGATCTGACAAATCAACAAAGTTTATCTTCCTGGGTTCACCAGTTGCAAAACAGAAGTACACAAATGCTTGCCTGCTTGTGTAATGCTTGATATTCAAGAAATGAAACTGGTGCACATTTTAAATAAAGCTTCAAATAAACTTTCTCAGCTAGGATGTATTTGAGATGTATATGGCCCAACGCCCTTTCATCATATGCAGTGAAATCTAGAGGAATTTTCTTGGCAGGGAAGGCAGAATCTTGAAAGAAAAACATAGAACAGCTTTCTGGGTGTGCCATATGTTATGATTAAAATCTAAGCAAAATATATATGAGCTCAAACAAACAAAAATAATCTCCTGTAGTTTGCTTTAAAGTACCATGCTATTGTCTCTTTAAATAATAATGAAAAAAGAGAAAATATTCTACAACTGCCATAAAAAATGTCATATTTGTATAGACCCCAAATCCCCTCTGTTTAAACAGGGTGATTAATATCAGCTCCTGTAGGAAATTAAATTCAGGGAAGAACAGTAATATGCAGATATGCAGATTTCTAGGCAGAATGGCTAGCCCTGGGTAAGAGAGTCAGGTTGATTAATCTGCATCCTCAGAATACAAAATGAAATGCTGGGCTCTCCTGGGTAGTAGCAGAAATGACTTTTCTTTCTTACATTAGAAATAAATGGACAAACATATACACGTATATTGCAACAGGCCTTAATATCACATGCAGTGTTTACAAAATGTGATAAGAGTTTAATATTTAAAATATCCTATTTCATCTGAGAAGAGAAAGAAAAAAAAAGAGCTGCTTCTCATTAGGATGAAGAGTTTTCTTTATGCTAAAATGGTATTTTAAAAAAATCTTTCATAAAGACTACAAAATTATAAGGAAATCCTGTATCAGCATGCAAGGACATCTTTAATCTGTTCATAAACATTTTACCAAAAGAATACTGGGGAGATATTGGACTCTAACATGGGCAGAGTGTGGAAAAACTGGACTTGTAAAACAAAAATACTCAGTCCTGAGTTTTTAATATGAATTTCAGTGCACTTTGCTTTTTTCATTTCAAAATTATAAATACAATAAGCACAATTCACTAAAAGAATGATTCCACAGGCTTAATTTCCACAAATACAAATTCCTTCATAAATATAACCTTTCTCTCATTTCAGAATAATAGCATTTCCACATAACCAAGAGTAAATATGAGATTTTTAATAATTCAGTCTTTTAAAAAACACCCCCAAAACCTCAGAAAAATATTTACAGCAAAATGCCGAATGTCATTTTCAGATTTTTTTCCCCCTGTCGTTACTGGAAAACCAAGCCTGTTATTTAAAATCATTCAGGGTCTCTCCAATAATTGTATAGAAGTAGGCATTATGCTATATTATTAAAGCTGTAATTTCCTGCTGAATCTGGCTGGATGTTTCTTTTTATCACTTGGCAATTTCTATCTAGTTATGGCATAATTAAGTTTCCTGACCCTTGCTCACTCTCTTAACAGGACGCTTAGAAATATACTAGAATTGCAGATCTTCAACCTGATGTCCTCTCTCCCCACACAGTAATGGAATAAAATTATTAATCCAGTAATTGTACAGAACACATTACTTTGCATTGAATGTTCCTATTTCTCATTTTCTGTTAGTGACAATCAGGCAGAGGTACAAATCATTTCTGCAGGGAGCAGAGCCCTTGAAAAAGCCCCTCATTCACTCCACTGGAGCTACCTGTACAGCTGTGATTATTCAAAGTCTTACACAGTACTGGGCTCAAGCGAACAAAACAAAGTTAATAAAATGGAATAAGGAACAAGATATTTTCCTGTCTGCAGCCTCCTGTGCGCCAGAATTAGAACCTTACCTCCAAATGATAAACCACACTTCCAGTTGGGTTTTTATAACAGGACTAATGAGCCTCAGCCAAGCATTTCAGACTTGGCTGGCCTTAGCAGTGGCCAACTACTGTGGGGGTACGCTCTACATACCTGGGCCATTAAGGGGTGTGGCTGGGAAGGAGAGGAAAAACGTTGGAAGGAAGACAAAGGATCCCTTTTCTTGAACCTTTGTATCTAGGCCCCAAGGATGCATGTCTGCACGAATTAAAGTCTCCACAGAAGAAATCCAGCGAATTGCAAAATCCCGACGGAATTCAGTGGACTTACTATTTCCCACTATGAAATTTGAGATGTAACTTGATATGTTATGAATTGGATCTCAGTTTGGTCATTGTCTGCATGGAACATCTAAACTCAGTGATTCTTATCTCAACATATATTATGAGCTCCACAACTTGCAAATGAATAAAAGCTTTGAAACAACCTTTTTTTTTTTTTTTTTTGTTTTTCCTACTAACTTCAGTTTACTTAGAGTGTAGCTACAGCTGGGGTGAAAATGGTGGAGGGGAATGTTATATTTTATCACCATTTACTAAGAATCCTAGTTCAATCTGATCATGCACTGAACATTTTGACTCCAGCAGTGGATCTCCCTAAAATATGTGCTGGTGTCCTTCCTCTTTCCTGATTGCTCCCGACTTATCCTCTCTCTGCCTCTTAGAAGAAATATATTATCACACTAAAACATCCTGGTTTATTGGACTGAAGTCCTGCAAATATATCTTCAGTGTGCATTTGAATTGATGGAACAAGCTAGGGAGAAAGTCTCCGAAGGAGCATTGCTCCTTTAATAAAATCCTGATCTTAGAGAGGATAAATACCAAAACAAAATCCTTATCTTCATGAAAAACACTAGTGATTTTATTCAGATGCAATAGCATGTTTCAAATTGAAACAAGGCAAAGTGCTGTGTATCATTACAGAAAAGAAACACAAATAAAGCAAGATGATGCATTAGGATATTCCATTTGATCAAAGCTCTTTCTTTGTATTTTTCCACGCTCTTGTCCTCTAGTAATGAATATCTTTGGGTTTTTCTGAAGCACAGACTGCACAGCCAGAGAGTGCTGGTTGCATAAGCATTTCCATTACAGGCTGTCAGGTTTATAAACTCATCTGTGTTCCTTGCTTTACATCTGTACCAGAGGAATGTGTGCAATTTTCATGGCTCTGGTAAATCAAATTGATCAAATACTAAAAATACTCTTCTAAAGTGCATTAGACAATAGGCCATTTCCAGTGAAAAACAATACTGTGCCAGTTGTTTCAAGGTGGCTTTTTTCTGGTAGTGTGAGGTTTGTTGTTTTTTGGTTTTTTTGTGTTTGTTTTTTTCTTTTTTTTCCTTTTTTTTTTTTTACCTGCTACAAAATAGCTGTGGTTTTATTTCCTTTGAGTCAGTCACTGCAGAAAAGGTAGTCACTATAATCACAGCAAAGATTTCTGTTTGTCTAAGGCTCTTAAGTGACTGCCATCACCACAGTCTGAGCAGATTCCAGAGAAGTCATGTTTCATGGAAGGCTTGTTGTGGACTGACTTTGTTTAATTTATAAAGCAAATAATTTTGCCTCAGACTTGTACAGTCAACTCAATCACTTCTACAATTAATAATCAGCTTTTTTAATGTGAATGATTCCCAATCTGAAGTAATAAAGGAGAGATGGAGAAAACAGAGAACTTTTAAAATATTAATTTCTGTCTCCTGCACTATCACTTTAATATAGCATACACTAGTTGAAGTTTATTCTTCTTTCATATCTAGCAAAAAAATCACCATTTGCACAGATCAAATGGCAATAAATAATACAGTGATTTATCAAATGATCTCATATTTGCAAGAGTATCATGGATAGAGATGCATGACATACGAGAGCATTACACAAATATATACTTAATATACTATATACTTAATATACTAAAATATACTATTAATGTACAAAACAGTTACTAAGGTTATAGCTTTAGGCTATTGGCTTGGTCTGAGGCTTTGCCTTGGCAATACAATCAGGGTCAGCTCTATGGACACAAAAATTAT
Organism: Chloebia gouldiae; assembly: GCA_003676055.1. Classification (NCBI taxonomy): domain Eukaryota; kingdom Metazoa; phylum Chordata; class Aves; order Passeriformes; family Passeridae; genus Chloebia; species Chloebia gouldiae. The sequence continues at coordinate 22,108,835 of QUSF01000007.1, read as the reverse complement.
ATATTTGTGCAAACCATAAACATTTGTTTTCTACTAAGATCTTTATACATATAGATAATAATTTCTTTAGCATATCTGCAGGAAGCACAGTGTTTCTGTTCAACTTGTTCTAAAATATGTGGCTTTACAATAAGGAGGTTTTGTACTTCTTCTCCCAAACTTTTCCTTCTCTTCATGGTAAGCACATCCAGGGACGGAGCACTCTACTCAGCTTGGTCTGGCTGCTCATGTGAGTGCACAGGGCCTGGGACACTGCATAAACTGCTAATGAGCATCATTCTCATTCTCATAGTCTAATGATATTTATTTAGGATTGTTAAGCACCCTAAACACAAACATCATGAACAAATGAAACATATGTAGTCCATCTGTCTAAGCAAATAACCAAATAGTTGCATGACATCCACTGTATTACAGATGTTTCTACAGTCAAACAATGCCAGTTCTTGTTTGATTTCACCTGTGTGAACATACTTAATTTTACCACCTGACAAGAGAGTGATTTTTGAAAATGACATGTTGATGTTGTAATTTCATTTGCAGTGTTTTGCTTAATAAGAGACTAACACTGAAACAATTACAAATCCTTCAAATCAGCTACTAATAAATACATGCATTCATTATGAGGCGGTGGCAGGGAAGAACTATCACTTATGTTCCTATAGTTTCATTGATAAAAATGATCTTGGAAGCAGGGGAATATATTAATTTTTTCCTTTTGGATTTTTTTAATCTCAAAGTCTGGAAGACATTTTTAAAATAGATCTATTTTCTTTTCATTCTGCAGAATAATGCATGAATGATTATAACATATGCTCTATCTCCAGTTTTTTCAACCAGTGGAAAAGTGCCTGACACAATAATCACAACTTGTTGGGTTTTCAATCTGATGCTGTCCTATTTTATCATGGTAGTTAAATGTCCATTCTTGTTCGGCGTGATAAATGTTATGGCCATTTAACAGTACCGAAAAAGAGAGACATGTTAAACCAAATATTGCTTCAGATTGTGTCTTTTATTCTCCTTTATCATCATATCTTAATTTATAGTATAATCATCATTATCACAACTGTCAGCCTCATTTAACCTTCCCTGCTCTCCCATGATTCTCCGCTGTCAGGCCTGATTGCCTGCCTTCTGCTGACGGGCTGATAATGCCTGACTGATTAGCCCTCCCCGAGAAGAAGACAATGATATATAGAACCGCGCCGCTCGCTCTATATATTAATGAGGAGCTGGCAAAGCTTTGATAAGGCAGTGGAATAATCCATCAGCCAGAGAAGGAGCTTGTAAAACTGGTGGAACATTTCATGGGAAAAACACCTGGGAAGGATGTAATGACCCAGCAGCTAAATACCTCTCAGCCCTCCTTCCCCTCTTGTAATTAACATCAGATCGCTGCTGCGTGGATGACACCCGGGGCGTTATCAGTCCCCAAATCCTGCTTACCTTCTCCCTGTTTTGCACCCAGGGCTTCAGGGCCTTTATGATGTCTTTAGCAAGAGGGCAATTAATAGCTCATTTTCCTTGGCGTTGGGAACTGTTTATCTTCTGAACTAGCTCTTATCGTGGACCGCTACCTATGAAAGGCAAGAGTCATCGGCGTTTTTGTGCTCTAGTTGTTACACTTACTCAGCAGAGGCCTGCTTTGCCATTAGATACAAAGCTTCTGATGGCTACTTGAGTTTGAATGCACTGTTATTACAGGTATTATATGAAATTGCTTGTGTTATGTGAAGGGGATTATAGAGGTTTTGGATCAATAACTTCAGTGGATGTTGGGAGTGATTACAGTGCTCTGTCAATTTTTCCCATTTGGCTGTCAGTACTGATTTACAACACACCACCTCTTTTATTCACATCAAATCACTCATTTCATTGGTAAATTCTATATATCTCAATTTACTTAAGTAGCTGATTTGGGTAAAATAAAATGACTTCCTCTCTTCTATGTACATGAGAGTGTGTGTGCGTGTGTACACACAACAGGCATAACCCTATAGAGCTATAAAAGGCACTGACATTTCCAAAGATTTTTGTCCTCTTAGAAGGGACAATACACAACATCATATAGGTCGTACCTAAATAAAAACAAATAGGTACACTCAAATAATTTCTCCAATGGCTAGAGTTTCCTTAACATGTTTTTTTCTTTCTTTGCAGATCTGCTGAAGTGCAACTGTGCAGAGGATGCAGAGTATTTTACAAGTCTGGAAAATCAACAAAGAAACAAAATAACTTGAGACATAGGTCATGTATCACTGAATAAACATCCCAAAGAAACTGCCCCTGGCATTTTAGGCTTCCATCTGGAAGCCTTGTGCAGAAGGTCCATTCTGCTGAAAGATGCTCAAGTCAAAGACATGGAGAATATTGAGGACGCCCACCCCATCAAACTGCTTGGATTGATTTTACAGTACTGATGGGGACTGACAGAGGTAGATTCTAAAGAGGACATTTTGCAAAGTCAAGACAAGTCAAGGTATTTTAAGAAAATATCAAGTTTCGTCCTTCTAGAGATGTGTCAGTTAAAAGTGACAAAGTTACTGAAAAAGAAAAAGCGAGCTCTTAGGAATTACCAGTGATGAATCCCATTTGGTAAAAGGAGTAGCAGTGAGATGAAACATGGTGAGATAGCCAGACCTTTATGTACCTGGTGAAATTCTGTACTAGAAGACAGAACACGATGCACAAGCCTTCTAATCAATGTAAGTGGAGATATATGTTTCCACTGTTATGTTTATATAATAATTTTATTTTTTGTTGAGATATAGATATATCTGTTTTGTCAATTCTGGGATAAAAAGCTAATAGTATTTTCTGTTAACCTTGACCTAAAAATGGCCATATATTTTTTCTTAAAGGAATAAGCAAATTTTAGGGAGAGTCTATAAAGAGCAAACAATTAAAATTCAACACCCTTCCCAACTAATATGTATCTGATGAAGATTCAAAGAGTTAAATTGATAAAAAATAGATTACAGAGCAATTAACTCAGACACTTTTGAGAGCTAAAGTCATTACACTGTGGTAAAAGATTAGAGGATATGGAAAAATACATTTATTCTCATTCCTGGATTAAAATACCTTATGCATTTTTATTGTTTCTTCCATTAAAGTATACAGATTAGCTTTCTCAGATTTATAACTCATTCTTTTTCCTTCACTGCAATATATTTCCTGATAGCATTTAGATGTTTTAAAACAAAATAAACAGAAAAAAATACAGAAAGATGCTTAAAATCTAACAAGTCAAGTCTGCATAAAGTTCTGAACAGTCATATGACTACAGGAACACTGTGTTTAATATATGACACTGAAGTAAGTAATCTCTGAAGTCATCTGTTTTTAGAGACCTAGCACAAGAGCTTTCAGAGGACTGCTAGTATTTTTACTAATAGAAAAGCCCACAGGTTACAGGTTATATATATATACTTAAATTCAATATTAACTGGGAAAACTGCTAATGAAACACACTGTCTCAAAATATTCAGTCACTGGGAATACAGAGAATGTAAACCTGAATCAAAAACTTTATATCCACTCATCTTTCGAAAGGCTGAGCTGGTTGCACATTGAAGTAGTAATCAACCAAAATTAGAGTCCAAAATAACAATTAAACTGAGAAGCCATTTATCCACAAAAATGCAGACTTCTACGCTTATTTGTACTGCACTGCATCTGAAGATCAAGGGCGGTTTTGCCAATATATCTTGTGGAATGAGCTGGTGCTTGGCAGGGATAATGCTAGTGGTATTGACTCCAGGCTTGCACAAAATCAGTTATTTGTGCTTTAAAAAAGTTATGGTCAAATAACTTTGGTCAAATAACTTTGTTCTGAGGCTAGAGGACTTAAATTTGAGTTCTGTAAGGTCACACATAATTATTCCTGTGGTAAAATTAGGCACAAGTGTAGGTAGCTAAATAAATCAAAGTTTTATCAATCCTTTATATGGATTTTGGCTGTACCACATTTGGAACATATATGAAGCCTGAGGGCACATGCTGCATTTGAAGAAGTTGTTAAATAAAGATTTACAATAGCCAAAGTAATAATTTATGTGTGGCTCCAACAAAGACATCACATTGTCTTGGCTAAAGAGTACATGTTGACAAAATCTCCTGATTTACAAATGGAAAATAATAATCTTGAAGACAGCACTACCGTATATTGGTAAAAGATTTCCAATATACTTAAATACTAAATAGCTATTTCTTCAAGACAAGCATGGAGTAAACAAAAATTTATGAGAAAATTAGTATTGTCCCCTACCAAAAATTTATCTACATGTGTTCACATCTCTCAAAGCAGGTATATGAAACTAGTATTGCTTTCAGCAGAAAGTGGTGAAGAAAATTTCAATGGTAGGAGAAGAATAATCTTAAACAGATATATAATAACATTAAAATGTATTTTATGACAGATTCCTTTGCCCTGATGCACATGTTCATGGGTCATGCTCATTGGCACATCTGAAAAGAGAGCTTTCTCTGTGGCATCAGCTTCTTGTCAGTTCCTCGGACATGTTATGTTAGCTGGCAAGATGATAATTTTGGGACGAGAGGTGTAGAGTGTGGTGGCTTTCCAACTGAGATGTGTTATTGCCCACATTCCTCCATGGGGAGCTGCTTTTGCCACCTGCAAACTTAAAACAGACCTCTCCATCTTCAGCTAAGTGAAACCCAACAAGTAGTAATGGTCTTCCATTTCTCGGTGAAAATTTAGATTTTCCAGAAAGTTTTTCACCTCAGCTGTTTAAAGGAAGCTTGGATAGAGTGTGTACAGCAGGGAACCTATTCTCAGCATTAGGCAAGGTCAACACAAGGCTGATGAAAATATGACCACCCATCAAACCTTGTGAAGGCATTGTAAAGGTAGTAAAGCATTCCCTCAGGTTTGTAAACCTCGCTCACACTTAAATGATGCTGCACAAGTAAAAGGTAAAAAAACCCTATTGTTTTGATGAAAAGTGGAAAAGCTCATATGGTCATAGAACTCTAGCATTCAAGGGCTATGACATAGAAAAAACAATTATGATGCTCATGATGAGGCTGCCTGCTAGGTTGAAGCTATGGGCAGGATGCTGGGAGGTGATGAAATAAAAATATGCAGGGAAACATGAACAATTTAAGAACTCTAGCAAATGCATGATTATCTGAATGGTTAATGGCATAGGAAAAAAATCTGTTAAAATTAACAAGTAAAAATAAAAAGAAATCCAGGAAGTGTTGAAACAAAAAGTATCTGAATGATACTAAAGTCCACACTCAACTGAAACCTGTTTTAACTGTTTTAATGTATAGATTCTCACCAGTAACATATTTATTAACTGTCTAGCTCCTCAATAGGGCTTCATGTAATCTACTACAAGGGTGGCATTAAATGTTTAAAAGAAAATTGGTTGGAGGTTGCCTTGATTTAGTCTGGTTTTGACAGAGAGAAAGTCAGATGCTTATTTGTGCAGTATCCTTTGAACTAGAACAACTTTATACATTTCATTCCAAAAGTACTTTTTTTTTTTGCTGGAGTAATATTTTCAAGGTATGTTCAAGGATGTTCTTTGGACTATATTGTGGTGATTTCTTGCAGGAAAAAAAACGCTATATGCTACATGAGATCATATGTCTGCAAAAGCCGCAGGGATCATTCTTGCTAACCACTTGCATGTGTGATTTAATTGCCTAAACAGGTAAACTTTGTTGCCTTACTTGCCTAAACAAGCAAGCAACTACTCTGAGATAGGTGAGGGTATCCAGGCTGTCTCTCAGTCATCGGTCCAGAGCACTGTTCGTGTTCCATATGTCCTGAAATTGTACCTGGCAGCTTCATAAGGATGTGTCAGGCAAAATGGGTTGTCTCAAATGGTTGTAGCTGTCCAGGTTTAAGCAACTGAAGCAAGGTCACAAGATTGCTGACCATTGTAATGTATTTTCTAATCCAATCTTTGCTGCTGAGTGCTGTTTGCTAATGGCTCTGAGCACTACCTATATGTGTAAGGTTCCTGTTCACTTGAATAAACCCACTACAAAAAATCTGTAATTGCTAAAATTCCACATTTGGTTTGTTCTATGCATTTGATTTAACACAACTAGGTCCTAAATAGTTTTCCCACAGAGGAGGTAGCTGTAGATTGCAGAAGTCAAATGACTTGTCCAGACTCACATAACAGCAGGTTCAGGAGTTATGTTTCATGACTTTCAAACTCATATAAGACTTTTCAGGAAAATATTTTCAAGTCTCTGATTTGATAATAGTTAAATTGTACTTCAGAATGTTGCTTCATTTCTGAGACAGCTGCAAGGTGTTTTATAAAAGTTGTCTTCACTTAAACATAGCTCACGATGAAACATTATTTTGCATCAACAGGTCTTCCTTGAAATTTGAACTATATTTGCATAGTTGATCATTTTGTAACAAAAGAGAACTTTGCTGCAGTCAAGAAATAACCTGAAAAGTGTGGACCTTCCCCAAACATCCTGTGCTACTGTATGAGGACAGAGTACCTACTCAGTTGTGGGAGACATGAAACAGAATGCATACGGCAGCTTGTCACTCTACTGAGTCATTGTTAATATCCTTTTTCACAAGTAATAGTGTTCTTTTTTTCTGTTTTTTATCTCTGCCCTCAGACATCACACATTCATTTCAGAAGATATCCTCTCTAAAAACCTACAGCCTAAAGCTTCCTCTGAATCTCTTCCCATAAATCCATGCACTCCCTGAAGTCACAGGTCAAGTACTGATGCCCCTTGTCTTTTAATCCTACAAAAGAGTAGCAGGGCTAGAAGGTTCTTAGAAGCTTTGCCACAGATCATCCTTAAGGACACTTGTGCACAGTCCTGAGCTAGTGTGAAAGGTCTGCAAAACACAGACCTCTGTTTTTGTTTGACAAAAGTAAATTTCAAAAACATAAAATAAACCATCTTATCCTGGACTGAGCATTCCAGGTATGCACTAACACACAGGTTTTTGAGGCTTTTGCTCATCCCCTAGAGATAAATGTGCCACTCCAAACATTCTCTGTCAGTACATCTGTATAAAATCAATAAATCCTCCTCATTTACCTGTGTATTTTTTACCCTTGGGTAGATGATTACATCTTGTGGTTTCTGTTTCAGCACACCATCTGACATATGTGATGTCCAAACTAGGACACACATGTGGGGGCTTTCAGTTCAATCTAAACTGCTTTTCTCCAGTTCAGAAATGCCTTTACCTCAGATGAATGTGTCTCAAGCATAGCTGATGATTTTATCTAAGTTGTTTGCTATGAAGTTTTCAGTTCAACACCGGGTTTGGTATCCCAGAGCTCATGTTTAAATTCTAGTTGTAGCTGTCACTCAGCCTCAGTCTTAGCTTCCTCAGCTGTCAAATGGGAATAATGACATTTTTTCCCTGCAGGCAAAATGCCATGAAGGACTGAACATTGCTTATCATCAAATGCAGAATAATAGAATGGTTTGTTTTGGAAGACATCTTAAAGTTTAATTCCAACAACCCTGTCATGGGCAGGGACACATCTCATGAAACCAGGTTGCTCAGTGCCCCGTCCAACCTGGCCTTGAGCACTTCCAGCGATAGGGCATCTGGACAACTCCTAGGGCTTCTCTGGACAACTTGTTCCAGTGTCCCACCACCCTCAGAGTAAACAATTTCTTCCCAAAACCTGCCCTCTTTCAGTTTGCATCCATTACTTCTTGTTCTACAAGAACTGAATTATCACTACAGTTCCTGAAAAGGAGTACATCTCTGGCTTTCTTGTAAGCCCCCTTTAGATGCTGGAAGGCTGCTATGAGGTCTCCAGACAACCTTCTCTTCTCCAGGCTGCACAGTTTGCAGTGAGGATCTCTGTCCCCTTCTACAGAAAGGGCAAAGCAGTAGTTGCAGGTCCCTGTGCCTGGCCCTGCAAAGTAGGAGTATGAGACACCTGGCAGATGCATTTCAAGCAGTGCTCTGCAAGAAAATCCTCAACTATTCAGCCAGACAGAATAACCACAAAAAATGCGTCTGCCTGCAGCATTAGCATTGGGAAATTTATTTAAAGTGGAACTATAGGGATACTGGGGAGTTACAGGGATAAAATTCTTGGGTGTAGGAATGGGAAACCGATGCTAACAGGTCAGAGATTGACCTACATTTTGTCTGCTACCTCAGGTAAAAAGAATTCTGATTTTCTGTATCATTCTGCTATGGGGGACCTGATGGGTTATATTCCATACACCCCACTGATGCGATTTGCAGTTAGAGGATTTCCTGGGAAATAATATATCAACATGAGGAATTAGTAAAAGAGGCTAGAGATAAATATGGTGATAAAATCTTCTTGTGTCAAGAGCTTGCTGTGTTTAGTTTAATGATTGCATATGACTGTCACAAACCTGCCATCTTCCATTTACCAAATATATATGTATTTTTTCACACATATGAATATGGAAGATCAATATTTTATCATTAATAATCTCCATCTTCAAAATGAGAAATTTATCTAACGTGGTGGAAAGCCTGGGGACAGATTTGGCCCAAAGTTTTGCATTGAACCCACTAATTCTGGAAACATAATGCAAAACCAGGTTAAATGGCAGGAGTCATTTTTAGCAGAAATGTACATAAATTCCTTGTTCAGTTACTACAGTGAATCCAGAGTCATCTTTCTTCTGATTCCAGCCATTCCATACACATATTTTTTGCCTCTTCTCCTTATAACACCTTCTTCTCAAGGAAATGGAATAAAGAGAGTATTTAATATATTTTATTTCTTAGCTTGGGAACACCTGGATATTAGTTACACACCTGGTATCAGGGATTGGTACTTGCACTTTTGAGTAGTGATGCTGACATCAAACAGTGGCTCATTTAAATGAGCATTCTCTATTGAAATGCACACATCTGATTCAACTGAGATTAGTCCGCTATTCTGATGCTGCACTTAATTTATGGATGAACAGATACTTTCGCTTTTTTAATACTGCAGGTGTTTTCCTCTCTGTTAACAAATACCAATCCATCTTCATTTAGTTGCTATGTTGTGGTGTTTTAATTTGAACTGTCTTCTGATAGGACAAAGTTATCCTTTATTTTAAACACTGTAATCTATGTCAGTGAAAACAGCAATGGGGAATTTCTGTGTGACATACTTAATAGTTCAAATGAAAAATAATTGAATACTTTGCAGCTCAAAAGTGGTTTATCACCATGGGTATTGCAATATTTAGAGTAACTTAGTTTGACCATGTTAAAGAAAGAATGGATTGTTCAGTTGTGAAGTATATTATTTGTTGCCTATTTAGTCAGCTGTTTCTTCCAGAGAAAAATCGTCTTCATTTGGAGTATAAAGCTCAAACCAAAATGTGTAGGGATGGTAAAAGCTTGCCATAATAAGCCCTTACCTAAGGTGAAAGCATTACTGTTTTGAAAAACAAGACAATTTGGGAGTCTGCCTACACTTACTGCTTCCAAGCAAAAGTGACACTTACTACCATCTTATCTGTTAAATATTTTACTACTCAGCCTTCTATATTTATGATGTTTCTGTTGCCAGTCTTCTGTACTCACCTTCATGACACTGATCACTGAATTGGGTATTTTTTTTATTGTGATGTTAATAAGCTTTCAGGTTAGAATCCATTTTTTGGCTTTGTTTGCTAAAAGATCCCAGGCACTGTGAAGGATCATTAACACCATGAAACAAACCCACAACTTTGGGGCAGCATTCTGTAATCCCTCCTTACAATTATCTTAATACTTATTGCTCCAAGCAATGTCAAAATCCTCATCTTAAAAAAAAAGGAAACTCTCCCCACATGATAACTTTGAAAAACTGATGCCTTTAGCACTATGAGGGTCATAGGTTTGAGAGACTATTCCTTCAAACAGCACTGAAGATGCCTAATCCATTTTCTTGTCCTTTAGTAATCAGATTAATATTCAAACACACCAAGCCTTAGCTTCCCACATGTAGGCAAGCATGCAAACACCTCACAGCTACTATGTAACCAGCTGATTAGAAGCTGCTTTTATTTCTTTTATTACAGGTTTTGCTCAATTTTAACCCTGAGATTTGCTTTATGGGGAAGTATCTGCATACTGCCTTCCTTTTGTCTCAACCAGAGGGTTTAATAGCTAAGGTAACTGAAAAGGACTAGCACCAGAAAGGCTTTGGTTTCCAGAGTAACCGTAAAAACAGACCCCAGTCTCCATGGCAAAGAGAAAAGCTATTTGCTGCAGCCTTTTCAGACCTTGAACAGACACTGACAGTTTTCCTATAATCAGTGCAGATTATTTGTAGCAACTAACTATATTATAATGTTAACTATAGGAGGTCTTTGAAAATATACAGTGGAAAAAAAGGGGAGTAAATATAAGGATTTTTATGCTAGATTACATATGACTATATCATGCATTTAGAAATGATATAGAAATCAACCTAACATTGTATTTCCAGTGAAATCCCCTCCTTCTAATGGTTCTCCCCCACCTTTTCTGTTTGCTTTTAATTTTCTTCAGGAAATTTGTGGTGTTTGTCATTTTTAAATACCTAGCATTCTAGTGAAGAAGTTATTATGATAAATACATATGCTATTGTTTTACTGCATGCTGACTTCTATATGTTTTCCCAAATAGTAAAATGCTATACATAAGTGATGCTTTATCTTATCTAAATGACTTGATAGCTGTTTCTTCTTGGTTTCTGTTTCAGGGTCTGTTCAAATTGCACAATATATATTTTTAAAAAGATCTCTGTAATTCATGGGTCTACAAACCCTGCAATACAATTACCTAAATTACCAGTGCACACTGTAAGTGCTCCTTGTGGCTAATCATTCTGTCCTCAGTGAATTGCTTGACTTGCCAGTGGCTTATTCTCTGTAATGGCACTGTTCAGTCTCTGTCTTCCAAACCAATGTCTGTGAGCAGAGTCATTAATTCTAATATGACTTATGATGAAACCTTAAGTCTTAACCATTTTTAGCTATACCTGTTTAAATAGCTTATGGTGCACTGGGGAGAGATATATTACAATATATTTCCCAGACTGATTAGTTTCAAAAGAATAATCTAAAGTAAGCATTTTAATGAGCGAGGTACAAACATAATGAATAGAGGAAGAAAATATTTAGAAGAACAGTTAATTTTTAAATCTGTGTGTACACATCTAAAATAATGGCACATCTAAAATAATAGACATTTAGAGCAGCTAAGGTGTAAGTATGGAGGAAACAGTCTTAAATATCATTTGACCTAATCTGTCCTGGATTATACTAGCCACATAAAGTTTAAATACATATTTTAAAACTTGCAGTATGCACAACATATGAAGTTACAGATATTTGTTTACATATTACAGTTATTTAAGTTAAACTGAAATATAGAAAACATTAAAAAGCCTTGAAAATTCAATATATGTCCTTCAGACTGCTTATAAAACTGGCCAAAAATTGTATTGCAAATAAAAATATAATGCTTTTATTTAAAATAAAGAGAAAGAACTAATGTTTATTATGTTAGGCTTATTTTTCACTGTTTATCTCCATGTTGTTGTGAAGGAAAGAATTGTCTAACTAATTGAATGAAAATTATTGCCTGATACCTGTCATAGCAAAAAAAGAAAGTTTTTATCACCTTGTATAATACCTTTGCTTTAACAGAAACTGAGGCAATTTATTTTTGCTTAAAGCCACAGAAGTTCAAACATCAAATATAACTCAGCAGACCAGCACCCTCATGCCACAGCCCAGGATATGATTCTTCAACTTTCCTGTAAAATAAATGTTTATAAAATGTATTCTGTGTTTTGATGCTGAAATTAAAGTCACAGAACTATGTGGCATCAAGTACTGTTATTTTGGGAAATTAAAGGTGTACGTTTTAGTGGGGGAAGGCTTGGAGCACTGATCCTTCAAGTCAGGATGGATATTTTTAACTGGAGGCATTTTCACTTCAATTAAAACCAAGGAACTTCACTGAGAGATGAGAAGCAGAGTTTACTGAAATAAAAGCTAAAGCATTGAGATAATAACCTGTTTCATCAGTTTGTCTCAAAAATGGCATCTTCATGTGATAAACAAACAAAAAACCAAACCCCAGTGTCTTACTAAGATCTACTAAATTAATTTAACTCTTTTCTGGAAAAATGTTATCAAGTGTGGTTAAAATATAAACAGAAGGAGAAGGCTTAAAGCCACAAGAAACAGAGATAGAAGATGCTAGTTCTTTTAAAATGACTGCTCAATGTATTCAGTTTGAAAAGAAATGGAAGGAAAAGCATTACGGAAAATTCCCCAGAACAGGCAAATGTCCTACTGCTCTAGACTATGGAAGACATGCACCTATACCACCTCCTGCAAATTCTCTTGGCTATTTTAGATTTCTGCCTCTCTCTAATGCCAAAACTCTTGGGGCCTATTTAAAGTTTATAAATAATATTCCCTGAGGGAGGTTGTAGGAACAACATCAAGACATCTGAACTTCAAGTCCCTATTTCAATAAACAGATTTTGCCAGAGAGATCCATCCAGAAGAGCCAACAGCCAGCAGAGTAGGTTAGATTATCTTTGGGAGAATGGCAAAGCAGATGTTCAGAACAGAGTTTTCTGCAATTCCTAATTGCCTGGATTATGAGGCTGTTGGCTGCTCTGAAATCCTTCTTTTCTCATCTGCCCTCTTCATCTTGGTGTGGTTTGGAATTCTGGGAACTTCAGAAAGTTTTGAGACATCCAGTGCCAAATCTCAAGACTAGTAGAGAAGATCATCATCATCATCAGTTTTGCTAGAGGAGACTTCCTGCTGCACCAGTTTGCCCAGTGTTTCCTAGGATATGGGAAAATATCTTTCCAATACTAAGGTGACCCAAGTCTCTATTTTAAGTTGGTCCTCCAGAGCATGAAAAGGTGGGTGTACATCATCAGATGGCCTTTTCTATATGGATTTTGGTTTCTTTAATGCTGTAGGCTGAAAAAGTCTCTTGAAGATAAAAGAAGAAAACGTAAAAAACAAGTCCATAACAGATAAAATACAATGTTGAATTCTAAGTATAATGATGAGCACTCCTGATGCCCCTTATATATTTAAAATTGCCATTCAGCTGCATTGAATGTAATTCATGCTATTTTTCCAAAGTATAATCCCACAAGGGTTTTGACCAAACAAAAATGCTCTAATGACTGCAAATGGTTCAAATATTCTGTCCAGTGAGTTGAAGTTAAGTGATAAAAGTTTCCATGTTAAAAGAAATAATAAGTGGAATTTCACACATATTATAGTAATCATGTAGCATCCAATTTACATAGAAATAATGTAAAAGAATTCTGACCATGACGGTTTAAGTGAATCATTACATGCATTGCTGATACATTTAGAAAACTGCAGCATGCCAGGTATGTTTCTTTTAGCATAATAAGTCTTGTAATGGAGCCTTTAAAAGCCTTAAATGTATAGTTAGATTAACCTTTCTGTTTGGATTTTAAAAAAGGGAAGAAGAAAAAGAAAAAGAAGAAAACAGATAATCGTTAAATAGCCAATTAAATCAACATTCATTTCCCTTTACAAGTTAGTCTAGTTTCTTCTGAGTGTCCTCTCCAAGAAACATTTTGTTATTTACACTCTACTCGCATTTAAATGCCTCTGCTAATGTATTTTGGTTCCATAGGAGTTCACTCCTCCTCTCTGGATCAGTTACAATTCACAGCTGTACTGAGGTACCCAACCCTAGGTGCCGTTCCCAAGTAGTTGTTTAGCACATACTTATGCTAATATACAGCTGTGGGTTCTGAGGTCTCAGAATTCAGGTGGACAAAAGTCTTCAACTACACAAATCTTCAGGAGCTGTCACCTAAAGGTGCCAAGACAAACTTTCTACAAAATGCGTGGGAAAAATAACCTGCCTGCGAAAAGTTACAGAGCTAAGATTTGTTAATGTTATTATATATGTTTGCAGGGTTTTACTAAATTATTGACCCTGTCCTTGTCTTTCAAACATCTTTTCAATTTTAGATTCTACATTTGTACATTTTGGTTTGTTGTTGTTGTTGTTGTTGTTGTTGTTGTGTTTGGGATTTTTTGGAATGAAAAACATTTTTGATGTTATGAAAGGTGTGCTGAAAACAATAATTGAAACAAACCAATCAATTCCATATCCTAAAGATATTGTCACCATCATTTTTGTCACCACCACTGCAGAGCTCAGAAGGACATATTAAATTACATGTGAAGAAATTTGACCATCATATTGTCAGTCCCTGAAAATCAGACCCCTCTCCCAGGCTGTTTCACCCCTATTTGGTTTTATTTCTTGTATGCTCTGTGATTATCACACCATTTGTCTTTACCGTTTCCTTCAGGCCTCATGGGAATGCAAAATAATACAGATTCCAGAAACAGACTTGGATTGAATTTGATTCTTTCCAATAGAGAGTTCAAACAGCTAAAGAGGGTCACAGAATCAATATGCTCAAAAAATGGGTATTTCAGAGAAAAACTCAGGATGCGAGAGGGAAAAGCAGCTGTTCTTCCCTCTTCACCTTCACCCTTCCACAGTGTTGCTGCTGCCCTCCTCTTTCCCATTTCCCTCCCTTTTGGAAGCTGCTTTCTATTCTTTTTTTTGTGTTTCCCTCCTCCTGCAGCCAGCTCTCTCCCTCTCTGGCTGCTGCTCTTTCCTAATGCTGGCTTCCTCTAACTTTCTCTACAAGGTTTTTGTGGCTTTGCATGCTAATTCATAGGCATGAGATCACAAATAAACTGCAGGTTTAAAATATTGTTCCACTCACTGAAAAAACCCCCACTCTGACTACTTTTCATGATAGCTTATACTTTTAAAAGGTACATTTTGAGCATGATGGAGAAGCAATAAAAAGATGCTTATCTAACTTAAAATCCAAGACCCCCTAAGATGAAAGATTTTGTATATTTTCAAGTAGATATAAAAAAAAAAAAGCCTGAGGTCCTAACTTTTATTTTAACAGATAAGTGTACAAGTGAATCAGTTCAAAGTTGTTTACCCATGGTCTTATTCTATGACTATTCACATTCCATGTAAAGCAGTGATACTCCCTTCAAACTGTTCCTACTGCAAATAAAACCTAAAAAAATGCTGCTGACTCTTCTAGAACAACTTTTTTTACCATTAACTAGCAGACTAGCACTATTCATTCACTGCTGATATATAGTTTTGGGGTTTTTTTTAAGTGGTGTTTATTCACATCAATTCATACTGAGCATCCTCCACACACTGAGGTACAAATGCAGCAGCCTTTATGATATCCCTCTTCCCTCTATGAAGTGTCAGGATGAACTTAGTGTTTTCTACCTACAAAATGAGTGTGGAGGAGAGACAAAGCAAAATAATTTTCAGGTTTGAACACTTCTAATCCCAGAGCAGTTGACACTGCCATGGGCATATTTCAGCATGGCATTGTAACCAGAGCCTTTTCTCTTGGAAGTAATGGAGAGAAGATATGGCTAACAAACATGGTTCTCCTTTGAGATTCACCTTAGCCTCCAAGTGCCATTCTAAAATGACAGACATCACCTACAGCAGCCAAGTTGCATCTGACATCCTACTGCAAGTATCTTGTATTCAAGCACCTGAATTACATAACATTAGAGGTCCGTGGTAGTTGAATTCATCCTTGCAAATTTAAATTTTCAAAATGTCTTGGAACATTTTAAATTTTCAAAATGTCTTTTTCAAAAGAAAAATGTATAGCCAGCTTGCTTGCAAAGTAATTTAGAAAATACAACCTGTGTGTAACCAGTACTAGTTGAATCAGTCTGGGAGACAGAAGCATCTCAGAAATATTCACAGAGTAATTTGATACTAATGAGGGTGTGAGGTTTTGCAGCATTCAGGTTTAGACCATTTGCAGAGCTGTAAAGAACTGGCTGGTTTCCTTAGGGTGCCTATGCAGAACTGATAGCTGATGATGACCAACTGGCATGGGTCAGACTCAGTCCTTCTGCAGGTACTGCATAATGACACCAGGATGATCAAGCTGTTAACCTGGCCTTGCAAATTCAGTCCATAACCATGAGTGTCCTGAACAACTTTATTGTCAGTCCCTGCTCTTTAGTGACCTCACAGCATATGTAACACAGAAGGTCTGCAAGTGAAGAAGGTGAACTTTGGAGGCAATCAACTAATCAGTGCATGAATTAATATCTTGAATACTGGTGATTCAGACTGTTTTGGAATCTGAAAAGTCCTCTACCACTTCCTTGGCTAGAAGAAGGAAATACTCTTGGCAATCAGCTTCAGGAATAAGATGGAGAAATGTGTTCTTGATGCAGGTAAGAAACAGGGCTGGCACAGATGCTTAGAGCTCTGGGTTCTTAACATCCACTCTGTGGTCAGAAGTTGGTCACAGACAGTTACAAAATGAGGTAGCCACCAAGAAGGGACAACACTGCTAATTTATGCAATTTATCACATATATATGCCACAACAGTTCAAAAGACAGTGCCAGAGATGATTTCAGAACAGAAAAAGTACTTTTGTTCCTGTCTCTTTCATTCCTAAGAGGGTAAATTAATAAAAAAAATCAGTCGCCTGAAGTGTGAACAAGGGTAGCAAACTTCATCTATAGAAATAAAAGGTTAAAAGATAGTATTGCAAGGAATTGTAAATGACCTATTGTAAAGGTAGGGTTCATACACTGCTCTACTATATAATAACAGTTTCCTAAGCCTCAGTTCAATGAAGGGCTTTGGCACTTGCCTGCCTAAGCATATGAATAGTTCTACCAACTTTCAGACCACTTATATAATTCATGCTGAGTGCATGTTTGTATCAGTGTCCTGTAAAGTACTAAGAGCCATTCCTACAATTTTCTGTACAGCAAGTAGTAAAAGATGAACTGAATTTGAAACAATGTTTCTTTCAGAGATTCCATTTGGTGGCTGAAAGGTTCTTGTAACCATGAGAGCTAAATGAGGGATATTCAGGAATGTGTTCCACAGCAGAAATGTCAACATAGAAGAAGTATTTTAAGAGAACACAATAGACTCCAACTATATGGAGTACTTAGCACACAAAAATATCACATTAAAAACTATCCTTTGGCAAGAAACGAAAAATGCCTTAATTGTTCTTGGTGCCATACTTTGCATGTTCTCTGCTATGATAGACTATTTGTGTTAACTGATGAAAAAAATCTATTAGAAAGCTGTGAAGAAACTTATACACTGACAAAAAAGTCATATTGTTAAAGAAGCATGTTTTATGGATATATGTAGAATATATCTTTTCCATTATTCAAACACCCAATGATGCCTCTTAGAAAAAAAAATTCAGGTCACTAGATCTAGTGGAACAACAGATTTCAAGAGACAGCAGGAGGTGCCTAATTTAATTCTGTGTGGCGGGCATATGCGTAAACCCGAGGAACCTGAAGTGATTACAGTAAAATTATCTTTTCATCAATTACTATAACTGGTCAAAATTGCTAGAAATATATCAGAAAGCACGGAAGTGTTTCATGGGAACATATTCTTTAATGGTTTTCCTTAATAGAAATTCATAAAAATGTTTCATTTTATTAAGGACTCAATGTTTCATTCTCATCCAAGAAAATATTTCAAGAAATGCTTTAAATATCTCAAAAAAACCACTTTCAGATAGAAGCGTTGGCATTTTTCTAATCCACACAAACAGGAAATCTTAGTAAGAGTAAACATTCTCCGTGAAAACCAAATGAGAAATTCTGGCCAGTTCTAAAAATGGTTTGAAAGTGACACAGAACAACACTGCATGCAAATCAATACTACAATATTAGTTCTAAGCATCTCCTCCTTGGATGTTAAATCAAAATATTTTCAAACTGCCCAGACTGACCACTTTCTTCCTCATCTTCTTATGAAACAAGCAATTTTAGAACGGCACTTTCCCAATTCTTAATAAAAGCTCTGTCTCCCTACTTGATTGATGGTGGAGAAGAATTCATGAAGCCTAGGTTGCTGGTTCCACCCCTGGACAGGTCATTCATTTAAGAGTAGGACTTGTTGATCTTTGTGGGTCCCTTCCAACTCAGAATTCTGTGATTCTGATGGGTCTAATGTTCTGTGGCAGATACGGGACTGCACAGGGCATCCCTTCCTGATTTCTATGGTGATGGCAATGGTCACTGCCTTACAAGGCTACTAGCTTTGATCACAGCTGCTCCCCAAAATGAATGAAAGAAATTCAGGGTTATCTGGGAGCCTCAGCTCCACAGTGCATTAATATAATCTTTTGCAATATCTGAAAGAATGGGTCCTACTTGAAAGAGGAAGCAGCAAGAGGACTCAATAGCTCAGAGCAAACAACACTGATTCTCCCCAGTATTTGTCAGCAAAGCAAATAGGCTGGAGTTAAAGATGTAGGAAAAAATTTATCTTACCTTCAGACCTAAATTTAATTTTTTTAACACCATCCCCTGCAGCCCCCCCCACTCCCCCCCCACCCCCCGCATGTGTCAAGTGTCAAATCTTATAATTCAGTTACAAAAGCAGGAAATTCTGTTGGTATGGTATCTGATACGATCAGAAGAAAATGAAGGAATGCACAAACAATGCTTTTGAGAAGATTTTGGGGTACATCTGGATGCAGAAATTTGTCTTGTCTTGCTCTTGCTCTCAGCTGGTTGCCTGTGAACAAACTCTATCCATGACTTGTATAGCTGTGCAAGCATGGCTCCATGCCCAAGCTGATAAACCCCTCTGGGAACATGCTCAGCTTGCAAAACAGTCAGGTGACCATATATCTCTGTGCATCTGGCCTCACCAATACATATTTAAAGATCTATTTATTGCCTACAAGGAGATTCTATTCAATACACACATACACGGATGTCCCTAGATGCATGAAGAATACTTATGTCCACATATATGAACATCAGTGAATGCAGCAAAAAAGCCTCATATTCTAGAATTAATGAAATTCAAACCTGATAAACACAGAGGTAAAAAAAAATTACCTAACTGATTTTAACTTTACCATATAAAATATCAAGCATGTAATATGAATACTAATGCCAAAATCTTATCAAGAATACCTTTTGCTTTGGGAGAGATTACTGGAAAATACTACAAAAGAGTTATTATATGGTGTAATAAATGCAGTTGTTACAGCACTGGGAGGACAGTGGGTGGTGGCAATTCCAGCAGACTTAGTGGCAGCAGAGGAAGATGTATTAGAGAACACCAGACTCACTCACAACCAATTAGTAGCATGGAACTGAGGGGAGCACAGCAAGTGCTAAGAGTTCTTAAATATAACAAACTGATGCAGAGGACAAATTAAAGTCAAGGGCCATGATTTTTTAGGAAGCCCATTGTAGCTTAGCATCTATTTAGTGTCGTTTCTCCTGCCAGCTGAAGCAAAGCTCATTACCTGAGATTAATACCATATGTGTTTGAACTCAACTGTGTTCTCCATGCTACTTTTTATTATTGCGTTGGGTGTATCTTTTAAGCTAATCAGTTAAAAAAATTATGGTGTTGCTTAGTGATTTTTTTTCTCCTATTTTGTACTATAATGAATGCTCATTTCACTCTGAAATGGTAATTAAAAAACCCTATCTGTGTAAGTGATGACTATCCACAATAGAATCTAGTAACAAGCAAAGTTCTTAATTCTGAAAAATAGACTGATGATACAATAATAAAAAAAAAATCATCTTTCAATTAGATTTTATTTCATTCTCAGTCCAACCCTTTACAAGACAATCCAAGTTCTTATACAGAATTTAACTAATTTCAAACAAATACTTATGGCATTATTAAAAAGATAAATAGACAAGATTTGTTTATCAATTTTTGAAGCAACAAATCACTTTCATGTCCGAAAAATAACAATGAATTGACTTGCTGACACGTCAAGTGTACTTGCAACTTGCATCCTATTTAGAATTTCATCCACAAAAAAAAAAAAGACAAACCCTGAAAAGTCAAAATTATTTTCTATAGCATGTCTGATACATTTAACTTTTCAGTTCAGATTCACAAGTTATTTTTATAGTTGCATTCATATTCTGCCAGTCCTACAAAAGTTGATATTAGTTTCATTTTTATGGAATTAGTCAATTTTTAATATTTTGGATTTGCAATCTCAAGTTCAGTTTTTCTGTTTATACTGAGAGATGCCAAGAGAAGCTCATTAAAAATGATCTTTTAGAAATCGACACTAACCCATACACTCAGTTTGTGTGAACCAGCCTATAATTGTATCATGATTTTTGAAACTTCTTTGGGGTGATCATTTAATTTCAAAGAATTTGGAATCACAGAAAGCAAAGATCAGACATTTGACAGCAAATCTAATTTACTAATAAATTACCCATAAAAAAATGAGTAAAAAAAAATCAGCTGAGTAAATTCTACAGCTTTATTCCAGGGAACCATATAAAATTGCTGGTCAAAAGAGAAGTAAAACCTCTAGGTACTTTTGTTTTGATGGAAAAATTGGGCAAAAACCTGACAAAGAAAAAAAAGACATGAAAGAAATATTACTCTTTCTCTACTTTTAAGATAAACCTTCTTTTAACTAAGTATCCCTAGTCATTTAATCAACTTAAAATAATATCCTGGAAGCTAATTATTTTATTTAAAGTCAAAAAGTGGACCCATCTTGAGTAGATACTTGCTAGTCATACAGCTACTTTGCCCTGTGTTAACCAGTTAAACACGTATTAATCATGAGAAATCACATTAGTAGATGTCACAACTGAATAGGAAGAGATCTGAGAACCAGGAGTGGCTCATTTCACTCCTGAACAGTACAGTTACTCCTGTCTGATGTTGGGCAAACCCCCCCTGAACTCTCCTTACATGGGAGATGAGGGCAGATGTGTACAACTACTTATTTTAACAGCTTCAGAAGTTGTGTGACACTGAGGTGAAGATTTCTTGGATGCAGTCTTTTACCTGTCACACAGATGGATCTAAATCTGCTCTCCAGAAGTCAGGAGAGGTGGGGTTGTTGAAGACAGATGGCTCTCCTTCTCCCAGACTCAGTGACACTTTGATGATTTCCCAGACCAAAACAGATTTCTCTCAATATTTCTCTTGGTCCATCTGGCCAATGCCTTGGATTTTCCTTCCTGGTTTTTGCCATATCTTCTACTTCTCTCTCTCCTTCCTCTTCACACCTACTCATATAATATTTCATCAAGCCCTATATTAAAACATTCAAATGTTTGAATATAATGTTCCTGTTCTTGAACAGGGATGGGTGTTTTGGTCCTACTCGATGGTCAGTTGTTACAGGTTAATGCAGCCCATAGCAATATTCTTCCTAGCAAGCTCAGAGGAAACATCTGGAAACTGTTCCTCTCTGTGCACAAGTAACCACCTTCATGCATGCAAGGATTCTTGTTACTGAGCTGCAGCACTCCGTCCAGGTATCTGCTCATTATCACTGCCTGCCTGAGCCTTATGGGATTTACAGCTGGACTTTTGGTTTCTGTGTGCTTACACAAATCTTACACAAGGCCTTTACAGGTAATATAACTTGGCATTATAAGAAAATTTACCAGAAGTGACAGAAAACCCCCAAACTCTGCAAGTCCAGAACTCCAAAATTATAGAGAAAAGAGGCGCACTGGAACTCTTAATCAACTGAAATACCTTGCATGGCATGAATAAAGCTTTGCAGCTGTGGCATCAATGAATACAATTCTGAAGTACCTAACCTAGTGAAGGTAGCTAATTAAGAATATTAAATGATATGACATGGTTCTGCACCTTTGTCATGTTGGGTAAGATACAGTTCCAAGAAACCTGGCACAAGTTCCTTTAGCCTGAGGAAATGCAAGAAAATCTGGCATAGTCTGCAATAATGAAGGAAAAAAATTACTAATAAAGTGAAGAAAAATTGCTAAAAGGTTGAACAGTGGCAACTAATTTATGACAAAAATTATTCTGGTTTTAAATAAAAGACTCCTCTAGTAGCCACCATTTTACTGCTTGATAATGTTTATATGGATTTTTGTAAACAGATGTAGTATGACACTGTACACTGTACAATACTGTCAAAGAACAGGTGATAAATAACTCTTTTCCTTCCTAGATACATTTATCACTTATTTATACACTTATGCATTACAGTAGGTTTTTGGTATCTCCTGCTACTGAAAAAATACTTTATCTCTGTAAAAGTGAGATGGAAACTGAGGATGGCACTAGATCATGCACTACATCATACTCTGTCCTCAGATATGAGCAAACCAAATATCTTATGATGTACCACTAACAGTAAATATGAATGAATGAGGACTATCAATACAGCTCATTCATTTTCCAAAGCTGCATTTCAGTGTGTTCTAATAGAACTAGAAAATTCAGGAAAATAGTACTCTTTTCTAGGGAGGACGAAAGGACAGTTGGCACCTGCAGATGAACAGTCAGAGATCTTGCTCTTATCATTCAAAGGGGCACTGGTCAGAACTGGAAATAAAGGAAAGAGAAAGAAGGATGCTTTTTAATAAATTTTGTACCATTTCCTCACTTTCATTAGACTGTCTTTTGTGAATTTTCTGTCACCCAAACTGCTTTCATTAATAGCAAGAAGAAATGTCATAAGGAATGCTGATTAATAAATATTTGATGCAGCTTTATGCTTTACCAGTAATACTGAGCATCAGCTGTGTGACATCCAAGGTCTCCCAGATACATTTATTACATCTTAAGTTTCCGAGGAAGAGTGGAGCAAAGCTTACTGGACTTCTGCCCGCCAACAAGTACACTGAAAATCAAAACAACCCTTTTTGAGATATATTTTTCTTTACCCAATCTGGACCGACTATAGAAATATTCTTCCTATAACTTGAAAGAATGTGTGTTTGATACAGTTATATTATTCTCCATAACTCAGAAAATGATTCAACATCTCATTATAAGTATTTCATTTCTGAACTCTATTTTGCAGCATACAGCTCCACCTGTTGAACAGGTTCTAGGAAGATAAACTCTACTATACTGATTCACTTTGCTGTTTCTGAGAACTTCACAATTTCAAGGTCTCTTGAGCAATTCAAAAATAAATTATGCAATAATTGCTGACAACTCAAGCATAGGAGCAAACATACTGCCAACCTCTGTAGAAGTCAAAGGGAATTGCCTCCAGTCAGCAGTACTGGTGGTGATGTATTTCTGACAGTATTTTAGGAAGAAAACAGTCCTCTCATATCTTACTGTGGGAAAGGGTTTTAACTGAAGTACCCCAAGGATGAACTTTACAGTAAATTAGCCTTTGATAAAGTGAGTTCCTACTTTTCAACACAATTAAGCAACTAAGCAGGATAATAAGTGTTACCTTTGCTTTGAAGTGTCCATACTTACAGGATAGAATGAAAATGTTAATTATCTCATTTATTTTAAAATACGTAAAAATTCAAGCTACTATACAACTTTCTAAGAAATTTATAAGTAATATAATCTCATAGAGTATTAAACAGAAAATATGTCTTGGAAGACATGGAAATAGCACTGGCTAGATACACTGAATTAGAACAGTACTAATCAAAAATATGTTGGTGGAAGCTGACGGGGTAAAGGAGAGAGAAACACAGATTTCTGCCAGTGCTTTAAATGTGCTACTAAAGTGAAAGAATATCCTGTACATGTTGTTTCCACCAGTGATTCTCAATAACATAACTCTGTAACCAATACATATAATTATTGTTTTGTTACCATCTCTCCTAGGTAACCTGCTGGTATGTAGGACACGAACACCTCTTTCAGTTATACAATTACAAGGACTCTGACTGGGCTTCAGTGGTGAAAACTTCCAGTAATTCCAGGTGAAAATAGTATTAAAGGGAATATGATAGGGCCTGATTTTCATGTGCCAAAAATCAGAAAGGCCACGAAGAGACTTCATTATAAAAATATCTTAAATCAAATGTATACATAGACTTAACTAGATATTTATGAGATTTTCTTGTTAGCGTCTCCTAATACTGTAAATAAATAAATAAATTCAAAGTGACTAAGTGGTTGAGATTGTATGAGAGATTTATTTTACCATTCTCAGAAGATTTTGCTGATGTCCAGAATCATGTTGTTGTCTAACCATTGTCATGTTAATACAACAGGAAGGGTGTCTAGTAGGGATAGATTGCCTCAAATTTGTTTCATTTTTCACTTCCTCAAAAAGGATCTAGAAGTTCATAAGAAGTAATTCAAAAATTAAAATGCTTTAATTACTTCCATTATTCTAAAAATTATGAAAATGAGAAATCTGTGCTGAATGACAAGGAAATTAAATTGCTACTTTTACTGAAATGCCTAAAGGTCAGTAAAATAAACAAATTGCATTGTGTACAGCAATCACATGAAAGCTGTTAGAAGTTTAAAAAAAATACCTATAGGCTTTATGGTGCTAGATATTATAAGCTTTTTGACCTGTCTCACCTCTCTCTGCAATGCTAATTTCTGGCAGGCTGAGGAGTACACAGAAAAAAAGATATTGCATTGGCAAAACAAACTTGTATTTGGCAGAAATGAATTTGGAAGTAAAAGGAATGTAGTGTTGGCCAGTCAAACTTTTAAATGTGGCCAGATTTTCATCAATGTAAATTTTTCATAAAAATGTGTATTTAACTTGAACTCCATTTGTCTAAAGATCCACACGAAGACACCCACAATGTATTGATATTTACCTTTTTGCTTACATTTATATAACACAATTTTACTGTACTTGACAATAAAATACACCTGTGAGATGCTTTATGGGAATTATGGCAGGCAAGGTGCACCTGCCCTGCAGACTGCTCCCAGTAGCTGATCCTTGAAGTCCTGTGGCCAGGGGCTTCCTGCCGTGCACGACAGTGAGTCCCTGCCTGCTGAGACTGCTGTGCATCGTGGGAGTTACACTGCCTGTCCAAGAA
The DNA here is from genome assembly GCA_003676055.1 of Chloebia gouldiae. Classification (NCBI taxonomy): domain Eukaryota; kingdom Metazoa; phylum Chordata; class Aves; order Passeriformes; family Passeridae; genus Chloebia; species Chloebia gouldiae. The sequence continues at coordinate 22,083,978 of QUSF01000007.1, read as the reverse complement.
GCCCAGCTGCAGCATTCAGAAGGATTTCTACTGTGGATTTCTGAGGTTTAGCCAGAAAATTTATGGGGTTTGTTTTTGGCCAGTTTTAGCTTGCTTCTTTTTTTCTATACTGCCTCTTTTGAACTCTTTATTTTAAGGAAGAAAAGCAAGAGAATAATAATGTTTTCCTTCTCCCTCTCCCCTGAGCTTGTCTCATACACTGACTGATGTCCCAGCAAATCCTATTTACTAGGCTTGCCTTTTTTTTATCTTCTGACAAAGTGTACAAAGCCAAAGTAGGTAAGATTTGAATAGGTAGCTGCACAGCATGAACAATGCACACTAAGCAGCAGCCTGCAAAGTTTACATTCATGTAGTTCTTTCATGTAGGTGCAGTCATGACCTAAGGAAAGGGACACATCTCTAGTGCACATATATACTGCCACAAGCACAGCTCCAGCAAAGAGCTGACACACAAGACACGTTCAGCTGATCTAGGTAATTATGATATAAATGTAACACCTTCATGAACCTTCAGTTTTACTGTATCCTTGCCATGCCAGAGATGTAGTAAACACCACCAGCTGACATTTTCTGAAAGCCACGTGTTAAGCAAAAGCGGCTGTAGTGATCACCTGCAAATAATCTTTGGTAAACAGATGGTAAACAAGATTGGGAATTCTGTAGTGAGGACTATACAAAAGTACATACACACTTCTGGTAATTCACTATTCCCTTTAAGAGTAGTTCAGAGGCTGAAACATGAAATCTCATCCTCCTGAAAATCAGGGTAACACAAAGCAAATTCATTAGACTGAGATGTAACTAAGCTGCATTGCAGACATTTTCAACTTGTTACATGAAAGTAGCAGACTTTATATAAGAATTTGAAGGTTTAGATTATTTTCCCGTATTAAAGTGATTCCTTTCTCATACAAAATCCTTTTGTGCAGTGCTGTACCGTGCCTGATGCAGAAAAATGCACTAACAAACAGTAACTTCTTAGATATTTTCTTTACAAAGCATCATGGAAATCTATAGTACTGCATGAATAAAATACAGTCCTATTAGCATAATGCTAAAAACCCCAGATTGTAAATGTTGAGTTGTGACTTTGGTGTACTGTCACCAGTATTTTATGCAATTTATGTTTTCATCAGTGCTTTGAAAACTTTTCTTTCTTATGTACTGGCATCTAATTGAAGAAAGATCCTGCAGCTGGACACCACAAAGGAAATATTTTTTTTAAGGACAGTTGAATCTGAGGGTAGGCTTCTATTAAATATTTTTCCTAAAATGATGTGAAAATGAGAGTTTAGAAAACTGAACAGAGCCTGAGGTAAAAGTAATGTCATTAAGAATGAATAATCATCCTGAATGGAGAGAAAAAGAAAAAAAAAAAAAGACATATTGAGTTTTTTTTAAAGTTTTTTTTACTGGGCATATGTGCAGTTAGAGGTGATGATGCAAATATTAGCAGATAAAGACTTCACGCTATCTTTCTCGGAAACCTTAGGAGAAACAGACTGTGTTATTTCCCTGTTCTCTTCCTGTGAAACATATTAACCTGTCAGAAGTACTTCCAAACTGTGCCTGAGGGTAAGAGATCATCAAAGGGGATAGCAGAGTCCTAGGGAGTTATACTAAGTTCTCATGCCAAGGCTAGAGAGAAAAGAGGTCATGGGACATGGAAACGTGGAGATAGGCTGCTGTTCAATGATTATCCCTTTTCTCTGCAAATATTGCCTTCAGTGCATTGTGTCAAGGCTATTCCCTCGAGTCTGAATCAGAGCTGCAGTGAATGGCAGCTCTAACAAAGTGTAGGGGAGGTGGCAGTTCAATCAGGAAGGTACAGACAGTACATTCTATGGGTAATTGCAGGATTCCCTGTAGTATGTAAAGCAAATTAGAAAATACAAATAAATGAGGGGCAATTACTAAAATGTGTGCTTTCAAAACCAGAAATATTTTTCCCCATTGAAACACTTATTGCCACCTCATTGTCTCATAGATTTAGAAATGGGCCTAAACCAAAATTTTATAAATAAATAAGTTGCTTTGTGCAAACACAAGGGAGTGTTTGCAAAACCATGGCTCAATTTCTTCTGTCCAATGGAGACTCTATGAAGTCTAATAATAGGTTTTAGCTGGCACATACTTCTTTACTGTGGCTGTCATTATCAAGAAACTTGACAGAATTTCATCTGTTGAAAAGTTAATTTCCTCAGTTAGATTTAAGTGGAATGGGTCAAAGTGTTCATCATTTATATGTGGTAGCTTCTTACAGAAGACAGTGCATCCAAATAATTCACTTTTTATAGAAAGTTACTAACATCAAACAGGAAATCTGTTAGTCAATTCCCAAGTAACTATCACAGAATCAAAACATTTCTCAAGAATATCTTACATTGGATATTCTCATAATTTTACCATGGCAGAAAAGTAAACTGGAAGGGGAGAACAGTACATGAGATTCATTACATGACCTATTTAACTGTCCACAGATTCAACTCATGAGAGCAAGTTTCCGTTTGGTTCCTGTTTATGCTACTGAATGCAAGCAACTTTCCAAGTTCCCCTGCCTTCTCTGGCTTGATAACCTGTTAGACATGATAGACAAGTCACGTGCCTTTGTATCAGAGACACTCAAACACCACAAAGCATTCCTGGCCACAAATAATTTTTGAAAAGAAAAAATTAGGCTGAAAAAAGCACTCAGTATTCTGATCCTTAGAGAACAGGCAGCACAGAATAAATACTCTAAGAATTATTAGTTGAATAAGTATTCAGCACACTCAAACGACTTCCTTTTATTGTTTGAGGCTTTTTAAACATCATGAACACTGCTAGGGTTTGTAAGCATTCATTGAATACTGGGTGGGTTAAAACTACACCATGTCTCTGTTTTCCTAAAAAGGCATCCACTGCATGTGCTTTGATGCTGATCCAAAACCAGCATTCTGTGTTTGTCTCATGCTGCAGGGTTTTTGGCTAATCTGTGCCATAATGTACCATAGCAAACAGAATCAGGCATGTGACAGTTTGCTACATCTGTGCTGCGATAAGTCATTCATCTCAACCTGACACTTTTCTCTTTTCCAAAGTGACACTGCAATAGAGAAATCTGCTTGCTCATTTATGGGAAGGAGAGTAATAAGTCCTGGCAAATGGAGTTGAATTTCATTCATATAATACATAACTCGCAGTTTGCACTTTCCTTAAATTTCCATGGAGAGTGTCCCATTAATTTCAGCCAGAAAGCTACATTTCTAAAATTATTTTACCATTGAACTGTAAAATGGGGTCCTGCGAGGTACTTTAAGGGACATTCTGTAGCATCAGGAGTAAAAATAGCAGTACTTTCTTCAGAAAAATTATAGCTGCCAGTTCCAGATTTTCCATGGTAATTAACCTAGATGCACTCAAGTGATGAGTACTCTCCCTAATGACTCTATTGGTTCAAAAAGGGAACATTTTCCTGTGATCTCCTCTGACAGTATCATCAGGATGTTGTCAGTGCAAACAATACCCTTATCTAGCTTCTTTTCAAGTCACCTGATTAACTGGAGAAAATAGAAACAGAAAGAAAAGAGCATGTCCTTGCAGAGAGGCTGTAAATGTCACTGAAAGGCCAAGGGACCAGTTCCACCTGTCCTTCCTTCGTTAGTTCAGCTCCTCCTGCTGAAGTGGTGGCTTACTGGGGTGCTTTATTTCCCAGTCTGTCAGCCAGAAGGTGGATCTTTACTGTTAGAAACCCAGTTCATGTATCCTGGTCACAAAGGCGCCTTTGTAAAGAGAACAGTGGGTACAGGGCTTGAAAAACAACTTTCCTTCCCATTTAGAACCCTATAGGCTCATTATTCAATAGCACAGTGGTAACATAATGCATTTTCATTTACTTCACCCTAAATGTATGTAAATTAAAGGGTGGATTTTTTATTAAAAATAACACTGATGTGTTTTTTGTTATTCAGAAAAGAAATTGTATTAGTGAAAAACAGCACTAATGACATTTCACATTCAAATTTGCCACTTGCTGGAAAAAGGCAGGTCTCACCCTGTGCTCAAAATATAAAAAAAAACCCCACAAAATCTCTACTAATTGGTATTGTCATCCATATGGTTAGTCCATATGTGTGTTTTGCTTGTTTTAACTTATGATTGTCTCTTTAGATGCAAGATTGCATCCTAATAAAAAATGCTGTGCTCTTTACAATGAAAAATAGATCTGAAATGAAGTGGCAGAATAACTACACACCATTGCTGAAGGGATTTTGGGTGGCAAATGTCATGTTTTCTAGGAAGGATTACACATTTATATGTGTTTAGGGCTTTAGGAAGCCAGGGACACTGAAAGATGTGACAACTTGACTTTAACATTTGAATTTTTGAAGCACCTGGGGCTTTAAATCTAATCTTATTTAACCCAAACATTTAAATTGCTATACTGTAAGATCCTGTTCCTGCACCCAACTGAGTGTTTGGCTTCATAATCAAATCAAGCAAAGATACTCTTCTTCAAGGCTGCCTCACCTGTGTGCAATCTGCCAATAAATGATGGATTGTCTAGGTAATTATGAAATATAGAGAGACAGTGTATGAGCATCAATTGAAGTATTTACTCACATCTAACCCAAACTTCTTCTAAAGCTAGAATATTTACTGGTCTTCTCAGTTTTCTGTTTGAAGCTCCTCTAGTCACATCCTGGGAGATGACTAACTCACACACAAGACATAAAGCATAAAAAGAAGGAAGAAAAAAGGAAAAACCAAAAGACACTGATGGAAAAGTGAATTAAACCCAACCAGAAAATTTAGAGTTTTGTATTTTATTCTCCAGGTGTTCAAGCCTATGATTTTTTTATGATTCAAGCTCCCATTTTTGTTACTTTCCCTTACAGTTCTTTTGGTTCTAATGGATCAAATCTGCCACAACAGTTGCCACTTCATGATACACAGAGGAGAACAAATGCTGAAAGAGGTAGGCTCAATCTCATGGACAACTGTAAAAATCAGAAAGGGACCTTAAACCATGGATCAGAATTCAGCTGGAAACTGAACCTTAAGATATGTTCACAATTGACTTTTTTTGTCAAGCAGGCAGTTCCTCAATTGGTTGAAATTCTTTCCAAGGCATTCTGTTTCATTACAAATATATTGAAATGAAACACTCAAGACCTGAAGTCAGTTATGTAAGACAGTAAGGCCAAACATCAGTTCAGACACAGACAGCAAAACTGCAGAGGAAAAGTCAGAAATTTTTTGGTGGAAAAAGTGTCAGGACATTGAGCAGCCTCTGAAAGTCCAAAAGATCCTACTAAGTGAGGAAGCAATTTAGGAGACTCAAGGAAGATACTCGGAACAGTGGGAGAGACACTCAAGTAAGCAAGTTATTGTGAGAGCTATCCCTGAACTCATCTGTAGCTTGCTAGTTTTAATCTCAGTAACAGCTTTGGCTAGGCAATGAAAAACTGCAAGATGACTTTGTTAAGCAAGGTACAAAATAAAATTCACGAGGGCGTCATGAAGAGGTAGATGCCCACTGCTTTTGTCTTGATCTGTGTTTTTCCATTATCTGTCATCTCTAGATTCTGAACACTCCAAAAGAATTAGTTTTCTGTTGGCATGAATAAATATGGCAGCAAAGCAACCCTTTGCACTTCTATGAAAACAAGGAAGAAAAGATATTTCTGTTGAACCTCTTCTGATACTTGTGGACTGGGATACTTTTATTCAGCTGCCAAAGAAAGAAAAAGGTTATGGTGTACCTTATCTGTAAGGGATAAGCATGGATGTGATGTTTCTGTACCATGTCTTGGATTTGAGTTTGGTGCTACTGACATTTCATGAATGACAATAAATTATGCTGGTCCTCAGCCACATTACTGAGAATAGTGACTTTAGACTAAGTGGTAGGCTAAAAGTTTGGTAGTTTGAATTACTGTAATGTTTTTTTGAGAAATACAGTTGCTATATAGCCTACTCTAGGTCTCTCTCTGTTTTTACTTATGGCTTTAGAGACAGCTAGCAATTTCTTTCATGGCATCATTCTGTTATGGGGGAAAGGGGAACAGTACACTCAGCTTTTAGACATCTTCTGATATTGAAATCAGACAGTTCTACCTCGTGACCCAGGAGTCCATCTTGAACACAACAACATTGTTGAGAATCAGCAGTCCTCAAAAAGCAAGAAATTAAGTTTCAGGGCCAAAGCCTTGAGTTCTGAGTTAAACAAACATTTTGCGCTGTGAGGCACATGATATGTTCTTGCATGACATTTAATATTAGTCTGGAAAATGTATCTTGTAATTTTTTCTCTGACATCTGCTTTTCATTTTCTAAGCATTTTTGTCCTGACTCACTCTCACAGCTAATCCCAGAGTGGCAGAGAAAGAAGTCCATTGACAAGCATCTTTTGTCGTAATTAGGGAGCAGTGCAGTACCTCATATGTCTCACTCTTTAAATTTTTTTTTTGGGGGGGTGGAGGGAAATCTAAAAAGCAGTGCAAAAGGCTTTTCTATGAAGACATCAATCCACAGTAGATATAACACAGGCTTTGTTAACTTACACAATTTAGCATACCTATTGGGATTTTTTTTCAAAAAGTGATGAATCTCTGTGCTTCCTCTTAAAAAAAAAAGCTTTATAATTCTAAAATAGAAGTATATTCCCATTAAACATTTCACATAAGCACTGGCTGACAGCTCAGCAGCATCTAATTTGGATACACAAATGTCACATTTTTATGTATGAACTGGGAGAGTGAATGGAAGTCCATGTGTGATCATTCATAAGAAGAAATCAGCATTGGATGTACTTTTCTTTGAAAATGAGGCAAAATTTCACAGCAAACACAGCTATAGCAAGGGAAATACTCAGAATCTGTCTTACGTTCTTCTGTTACATAATAAGTCAAGGTTAATCACTAATGAAAATAATCTGGGAAGCACAGCTACTGATTAAACATCAAAGCCATCTGTGCCATGTCACTAAGGTCCAATATAAAATAACCATAATTATTACTACCTTTTGGTGTGCTTTAAAAATTATTTCTTGTGAAATGAATTTTCTACATGTAAACTCACTTCCAAGGGACAAAGTAAAGGTCTAAAAAGCCTTTGTGAGTTAATGAGGGAATTTAATTAGTGCTGCCTAAAATGGATCCACAGTCTCCAAGTATGCTGAAAAACTGTAAAACTAATTTTCTATGTCTTACTGGTATTCTAATATGAATAAAAGCTATTAGATTAATAAACTCAGCTCTAATTGGAAACACTGAACTCTCAAAAAGAACAAAATTTGGAGTTCAGTAAATGTGGTATTTTTGGAAGGGTATATATGAAGTGGAAATCTTGGTTTTAGTTATCCCATATTGTATGGAAAAAAACTTAAAGGACAAGAAAGTAATCCTGAGAACTGTACATAAGAAAGGAGAGTTAGTTGCCCTTGTTAACTTCAAAAGATACAGTAAAAGTAAGTAATTTCTAATAGACTGGCTGATATAAAACAAACATTGGAATTCTGCATGGACCATGCCAGTTTGTTTTGAGTATGAGGCTTGTATATTTGCTGGGGTAGCATCCACATAAGAAAGATGCAGACCATAATATACTACTTTCTAACATGTGACAATATAATACAGCTAGGCAAAATCTGACTACAGAAAAATGTGAATTTTATCCAGATGAAGCACCTACTACCAGCCCCACCTCAAAATCTTCCTAGGATCACCATGGCATGCAAATTCATGCATGCCTAGCAGGCCAATAGATGTACCTCATGTTCAGAGGGCAATTGCAGCATCTTCATTTCCATGAAGAATTCTTTCTTACTCTCCTAGCTAAATGTCCCCAGGTGCCAGCTGACACCATTTCCTCTTAATCTATAAGCAGTTCCTTGGGAGAAGAGGCCAATATCCACCCACCTACAACCCCCTGTTAGCTAGCTGTAGACAGCAGTAAGATCTCCCCGAGCCTCCTCTTCTTTCAACAATGTCACATCCCTCAGTACCATCATGCTGTACCTCTGCACCATAGAAAGCAAAAGTGAATGTATTTTAGCCACTTCTACACCCTGAAGATAGTAAAGAACCATGCAATCTTAAATTAGAACAGAATTAAAGGTAAATCTGACAATGCTTAACCAGTTTGTAAAGAGCTCTATTACAGGGTGGGCCACAACATAGGTATGTGCAAGTCTCTTCTCCTGTCTGTTCTTTCAGAAGGGAAACAATGCTTTATATCCCAGGTGGGGTGTACCAGCAGTCACTTCTGTGTAACTCCAGGAGTGTCTCTGATTAATAATAAGGTGATGCAATGGACCAGAGAATGAGTAGGTAGACCCTTTACAGTTTAAAACACAGCAGTGACAAGTCTTCAGACAAACTGAAGTCTTCAGACAAACATCCTATGAGGTTTTTTACCTATGTAACAAAAAAAGGGAATGAAGACTTAACTATTTATGGAGCAAGCTTAAATATAAATGGAGCAAGTACATACCATCAAACAAGGTCTAACAGTAATTAAAGAGCTGTAAGTAAAACAAGCTTATTGGCTTCTTTATGTGCTTTGGTATCCATTCAACTCAAATGAAATATGTATTGCATCAGTTTCTATTCCTACCACACTTAATCAACCACTTACCACTATAAGAATTTTATATACCTTTTTTTTTTTTCCCTTGGGGACTAAACTCCTACTGATGTCATTTCATAGAAGTATATTGAATTGCACCAAGTATTAATTTGGCCCTGCACCTCTGCAGCTGTGTGGAAGATGTTGGCTTTTCACCAAGATAGCACAAAGATGGAAATATTCATTTTCCACCAGTAATTTGCAGCTCCCACATTTGTCAAAAGCAAAAAGCATATTTTTCCTTCCTTATTTATTTTTCCCATGAATTCTGTTTTTGCAAAGCACAAACAGAAAAAACCCACAAATAGAAAATATAGCTATCGCTAATCATAAAAATTCTCTAAATTAATGAAAACTTGCAAATATGTTAAAAGACACAATTTGAACACTTTAAAGCAAATTTCTGTAATTCAGAGAATTTTGACAAAGTATGAAATATTAACAAACTCCTTCCTCTGCTTTCAGAGTGGTCCTTCCTTATGGCAATGAGTATCTGTACCAGATCTGTATCTTTCAGCCCTAAAAGTTTATTTACTGAGACCCATGGAGGTACGTGCAGAGATAAAACTGAACAGAAATGGGTGCTGACACTGAGTCAATTCAATCCTCAAATGTTAGCCTGGATTCCATGATCTAGAAGCAGGCTAGTGTTTATGGATTTACAGTCAGCAATGACTGGGCCCAAACAACAAGATGGAACTGATAAACACAAATGTGCTAAATTAGTTCAATAATTAACAAACATTTAAATGAGCATTAAGAATCTCTGCTGTACACTGGATCGAGTAACACACGAAATGTGTTCTAAAACAATCCCTCCTCAGCCTTTAGCACCACACTGCCTAACCTTTCTAGACAGGAGCTACTTAAAATTCCCTAATAAGACACAAAAATGGGTGGTGTGCACCCAGGGACAGAGTGTGACCTATCTGACTGGGCTGCAGCGACTGAGTGAAAGATGTATTTGAACATGGGTGATCAGTGGACTCACAAGGGATAAAAGGTTGCCTTCCACTTGGCCTACCATACTATGAATGGTCCTGAAGTAAGACTTATATTAACCAAATCTCATTCTTTTACTTCTTCTTAAATTACATTCATTTTAGTTCCATATTTTAAGATCTTTTAGTATCCAAGCTCTTTTAAATTCTTCTTCCTTTATAGTTCATTTTATCAGGGTCTGTGGCAATGCCAGGACTAATGAGAAAATCATGATCCAGTTGATTTCAGAGATAAAACTCTCAGGGCTTTAATAAAGTTCGAGTTGTAACCCTCAATATTATGCTGTGCTCTCCTACAATCTTGCTCAGCAGCAAGTGCCAAGTCAATTCATCACTGTGTGCACTTTCCTCTTACAGATTATGAGGCTTAGTCTGTACACACTTGCACCAGCAAGTCTGTCCTACATGCTTCCTAGACGTAGTTGGGAATTCTCCAACTAAGTCAAAACTCTGTGTCAAAATATAAATTCAGAAGCATTTCCCAGTTCAATAAAAGTTAAAAAAATACTTTGAAATTTTCAAAATTTTGACATTTTCCAAGGAGAAAATTATTTTTCTGCTTGAAATATCATAATGCAAAATATCTAGCAGTGCATAAAATTTTATATGTAGCATACATACAGTACTAAAGCACACAAGTATATCTTGGATGGAATATACACATGTTAAAAGATAACCAAAAGGGGAAGGTTAAAACAAATGGAATTATTGCAGCCAAACTTTTGAATTCACTGAATTCAAAATAATTTCTGGATGGGCTTTCAAAATTGGAATATCAACTTCTTTAAGATCAGAATGGAATGGAAATTTTTTTTTTGAGTTTTTAAAATTTTCATAGGATGGAAAGTTTATTTTTGTCCATCTCTGCAGCTTATACGAAGATAAAGAGCTGAAATGTGGCTTTTCCTTGCTGACTGTGAGTAATAATTTTTAGTGTACAGTCATGTCATTATCTCCTCAAGCCAAGCTGTTTGTCAGTATGGGGGTAGAGGGTGAATAACAATAGGTCTTGTGTCTTGGATATGCCCCCTGCTTAACTGAGTTCTCAGAAATTAGAGGTTATGAGTTTGGTGCAGTGATTGTTGATTGCTACCCCATGAACTGCTATTGGATATTCTCAGTTCCCACTGCATCAGGGTAGAAAGAGCATCCTAAACATCCTATGATCACCAAGCATTATCCTTCAGGTTCTTTTTACAAATGCTGAACAACATCCTAAGGGCATTATATGACATTATTTAGAGAAGAATTTTCTGTTTTCTATATATATTTTTTTTACTGTTTCACTGTAAGGAAGCTGTTGCTTCCTACCAACACTATTCTTTTCTTCTTTAAACCTTACAAAGTGCCAAATTCTGTTAGCCTTAGATGTACTGAACAGCATGCCATGCCAGGATTGGCATGATCTCAACAGAAATGGGTGTGTAGCACCTGGTAGTGAATGTCTTTGTCCAGACAGAGACATTTTGTAGCAAAGATATGGGACTCAGCTTCCTAAAGAGGTGCTAAAGTTACTGTGTTTGAAAACATCTGAAAAATGTTGAGCCTACCTGTGTTTTACTGCCTTCAAAACACGTAAGTAAATTTTCAACAGCTCAACAATTAAAGCCTATAAAATGAAGTCATTGTTGAAAGGTGAAAAATATAATTAACACCTTCACATCTTCAACTGACCGCATAATTATTCAGATTTTGGAGCTTTTTTCAGTTGCAGTGTGGCAGCTACCCATGGCCAGAACTATTGAAGCTCCATTATGGTGTCACTACACTTGCCTGACTTGAATTCTGTGACTGAAGAGCACAAACCCCTGGCCTGTTTGCAATCCAGAAGCTGTCACTGCTGCTCCCTCTTATAAACAAGTACATCCTAGCATGAATGAGCACAAGCATTAAAAGGTGGGAGCACAACCCCATTTTTGAAAATATAGATATTGAAAATATAGATATATGTAGATATTCCTATTGATTCCCAGCCCACAATATTGGGGACAATGCTTAAAAGATGGATGGAGCTTGCAGAGAAAAAATTGCATGGTTGGACATTGATCAATTTTACTGAAGATGAGCTTCCTTAAGGAAGATAAAAGCAACATCTCCATAGAAAATTCCCCATTCAAATGTCTCTGATGGTCTCATGTTATGCTTACAGTAAATAAATAAATAAACTGAGACAGCACAGATTAACTTTTCCAAAGTTATCATTACTTGGTATATTTATCTGTCATGATGTACAAACACCACATCAGAGCTACAGTCCTAAGAGGAAAAAAAAGGACGCTGATGGTCTTATAACTATAATAAAAAGTTATTATGAATATTTGTTACTAAAAATAAAAAAAAACCCCAAGCATTAGAGCACCAGTGGAGAGTAATGATTAAATTATCTGATTCAGAGAAGATACCTGTAATGTGTAATAAACACTAATATTAGAGCCTGACTTGCAGTAATAATAAGCAGCAACTGATTATAAGCATTTTGTCTTCAGTGTTTATTTGTCTGCACCTGGATATTGCTGCTTGGCAATAATTGGATTCTAATCACTCAAGCAAACTTTAAATTTACCAAGTGTGAGCAAAACATGCTATGTTCTGTTTATTCAAGAACAAACACATCACATACAGAAAAAAGTTGTCTGGTTGCTTCGCCTGACAGGAAAAAAAAATCAACTCTGCAAAAGTGAATAAAGCTGACCATGTTCTTTAGGTTGTCCCTTTGGTACTTACCTGAATAATTGTCCAGATTATTTGGGTTACAGCTATATTTTTCTACACTTCTAGGAAGTCTGTTAGTAATCCACAACCTAAAGACATCTTGGCAATATACCTTCCTCTTGGCAAGTCCTTTAGAAAAATAATTTTCTTTTGAAAGGCAATATATTAAGAAATGCCAGTCATCTGATATTGCTATGAGCTCTCATACAGATAATGAATGGATGCTATCTTTTTAGAGGGTTGGGGTTTTTTTATTTTGGTTTGGTTTGGTGTTTGTTTTGTTGTTTTTTTTTTTTTTTGGTGTGGGTTTTTCTTGGTTTTTTTTGAGTCCAGTTTCAGTGCTGAAAGGAGATGGGATCAAATATTTACAGGTAGCTCATTGGCACCTCTAGTGTCTGCCAGTCTTGATCAAATGCAACTACTGCATAAATTGAGTATAAATTGTACATTTAGGAAAGTGCCTGTCATTTTAAGGGGAGAAAACACCCTCTTGTGAGGATGAACTAAATTTTAAGGTTTATAAATATTCCTTTAATCAGACATTTATATATATTTTTAACCAGTCAGGCATAATCAGGCATGCTTAAAAGCTGTCCTTTGGACTTTGCTGTGATGGGTGCTGGAGCAATGCATAATTAAAAATGAAAAAGGCTTTTAGAGCCTGTTTACTTCGGTGACTACTGTGAAACAAATGTTTCTTTCTCCATGCATCGCCCACCCACAGAAAGGGAACAGAACAAAGATGGCTCTGTCAGGCCTCTTTCCACTAGAGAACGCCTTGAGAGGCCAGAATGTATTAGGGCCCTGCTGAGCCCATTCAGCTTCACATAACACTCATACACACCGTACAACTAATTACATGTCAGATTAGTGATTTCATTATTACCACACTACCACTAATTAAAACTGCTTTGATATTTCTCAAGTAGTTTTGTGTGTTTACACAGTTTTAAAGTCTGGTTTTTTTTAAATTTTTTTTTTAGAAAAATCAAATTGGTATTTCTGAAAGGGTGAAAATGACACACTGAGGAAGCAAAATCTATACTGTCACTTTTCTCCTGAAAGCCAACTTTTTGCAAGTGAATTCTAAGTGTAAAGTCCCAACCATACCTTAATCTGCAAATTGACATATTCATGTCAGCTTTCCACTCCTAACACTGCCCAAAGCTTAAGTTATCCAAGTAAGTAAATTACAAAAGTTACATCATTTTAATCTACATTCATCATTTTAATTGCCTGAATCTTCACTTAGACAAAGCAGCACTGTAGTTTTATGGTATTTGATTAATGAGGGCAAGAAAATTGAAGTTTTGCAATAAAACTAAAAAAAAAATCAACAGACTTTTATAGTTTTTTCCCTTATGATTTTAATTTAATGGCTCGTGTTTTCATTACTGCAGAGGCTGTACACTTTAGCTTGCAATTATGTCCCATCTGTGAAGCACTGTGTTATTACAGTTTATTCTAGTAGCTTTTCAATCACTTTTGAGTTGTGCTTTACAAGTATTCTTGCAGCAGGTGGGCTTACTGGCATGGGACCAGAAATACACAAAGCGCAAAGCTGGAGTTTAATGGCAGCCATATGCATGTGGCACAGAGCGCCAGCCTTCCCCCATATGCTGCTAAGCAGCCCCTTCAGCCTGCCAGTCACTCTTCTTACTGACTACAGTCTCTAAGTAGTTTTCTGCCAGGGAAAAATATACCAAGGCAGCAAATTTCTCCAGTGCACCATCCTTATTACTGAGACAACCCTGTCATTAGCAAAAGCACAATGAACCTGATCTGGAGATGCATACCAATTAGGCTGCATGGAGCACTTTTCCTTCTTATCTCTATGGAAACTCGGCCTCCCTGGCTGCAGTGGACAATCAGTAATGTTTCATCCACCCATATGTCACCTAGTTAACACTGTACACTTTTATGTGAACCAAAAATCTGCTCCAACCCTCTCAACAACGCGAAGTAAAGAAATTAAAGAAAGGGACTGAGCAAAGTGCCCTGCACAGTTCTGAGCAAATGTGCCTTTGACCGTACAAACCTGTATGGTCAGCACTCCTGGCTGCACATAAAGCGGCAGGAATTGTAACTTTAGCTGGAGTGAACACAAAATCTACGTTCTCCAGTTCTACATCTCAAGAAGCTTCTGTAAATAACTAGAAGCCAACTTGCCTGTTCCAATAGATAAAATCTTTAACACATCATAGAAATGCTGTGCCACCTGCTTTGTCCAGGAGAGTGTTTTACACTACTTTCCTCCACAAACCAGCCATAAATATATTTCCCCACCATGCATCTAAGGTATTTTTTAAAAGCTACATTTTTATCCTGATGTCAACAAATATTTTTGTTCATGTTTCCCTGACTAAAGAAGAAGGATTTGGGGAATACATACACCTGATTAATTCCTTCTGTGCTTATTTAATTCCTTTTTTATTATTTAAGCATTTGCTCTAATTTTTACATTTCTTTGTTTAAAACCAACAACAGGAGGGACTGGGATAAGATTGCCATGGTATTGATTTTAGCCACTAAAGGTTTTATCTGCATTTTAATGTAAGAGAATGGATACCATTAGACTTGCCAGAGTTGCATCAAAAGCCACAGTTTTGATAGTACACACACCACATACATGGAAAAAAATACAGCCTCTTCAAGGCAAGAGAAGGTGCTTTACAGGTGTTTACAAACCATATTTCTCACTTATAATGTATCACTCCCATTTGCTTTGTCCTACAGTTTGTTTCGTCATTCTGGATACTAGATAAAGAATAATAAAGTGTGGAATAGCTGTACACCATGTTCTCCGGGCAACAATACCTTTCCTAGGAAAGAATGTCATCTTTATAGCAATACTTACTTTGTAATTAGCAAAGAAACACCCCATAGATAGATCAAATATTGACTGAAAAATAGAACAGGTCGTAAATGTCAAAAGGAAGAAAAGGAAATCTCCTTTTGTAAGCATACAGAACAGAGTACAGACTTTGAGAACACACCAGATTAAAAGCAATTAATGTTCTTAATATTGGCAGAAGTATGTTAGCAGAGGTGAATTCCTATTCCAGAAGAACAAACATTTAAAGAAGCTGAATGGAATTAAAATAGAATCTATCAGACAATGGGTGCTGGAAAATAAAGCCAAGCTGGGAACTGGTGGTGACTCCGGAAGCTGCATGAAAAGAAAAAGGAAGAAAAAGGAGCTCAAGGAATGCTGGCTTCTCTCTCAGAATCGACTAGACTTATGTCAGTGCTGTTGATATTCCCTTGATACTGTCACTTATAGAACATTTAATTTTTTATTACAAAAGCAATTCTGGATATGTGTAAAATTCTTAGTCTTCTAGTGGGAGCAATTTAAAACCTGATAATGCTGTCCTGAGGGGATTGTACTACTCTTTGGGTTTTGTTTTTAGGTTTAGCTCATCACACAGGAAACTTCTTCTTCAGGAGTAATTATTAATAGTTGTGACCCTTGAGAACAATGGAGAAAGACTTAGTAGAGAGGTGTGTGGAAGCTGTACATTCAAGTGTTAAATACGCTCTTAGCAAAACAGAGAGGACTGGAAATCAGATTGAAATGGGCCAGCAGAATTTTGGTCAGTCTGATCAGGGCTGTTACCAGCCTGCCATTCAGCTATTTATGGGTTGCTACAAGCAGAGATTCAGCCAATTTACTTGGAGATTTAATTTTAGAGATATAACAGTATTTTTTTTTCTGTAAAAGATGTTGTACCTGATGGGAGCTTTGTCCTTTATCAGAAAAAGAGAAAAAGAAATACAGAAAGTAACGTAAATATTTCACCTGCATCTCTTCCAGATAAGAAATCCATTGCATTTTTCAGCCTGCAAAATGAGATCTGGTATGCTTGCTGTATTTGTACTCTACAGCCCTAGAAGGGTAATGTTACAATAAGGGCCCAATTCTGTGCTCAGTAAATAAGGTAAGGAGCACTTTTTAAACAAGCTTCCCTTTTTCCTTTTAGGATCCAGTCATTACTTATACACATTTTAATCTCCAAAATAATGACTGGAAATCACTGTAGGTGACTTGTACTAAAGAGAGAATAAGAAGGAGAAAAAAACATACCCATGGGATTTTCATTATTATTTGGCAGAGACTAGAACAACTTAAACATTTTGCTAAAAATAACCATAGAAACTCGATGCAAAACTAAGACTTTCGAAATACAAACTATTTACAGAGGATGAACATTTATATAGTAGAATAAAAATAACTACTCTAAGGTTTAAAGTCCCTGGAATTCACAATCATTCTTGTGGCTTAGCAGCTCTGTCATAGTTATGTGCTAACTGTGATTGCTGTGTAATGAAATACAGAAGTCTTCATATATAGTTGGCTTTTGTGCTATGGAAATATGTTCCTAGTATGCTTTTTGAAATATGTCCTTAGACCCTGCCAGGAACAACATTTAAATACTTGTATCACATAACTTTTTTCCTCTCCTTGATTTATTTCACACTTTTTCTTTGCTTAAGACATATTCACTGACCTTTTATTTTTATTTTTTTTCTGAGGGAATTTAATAAGATACTTTTGACAGTGGGCAAAAACTACTCCTTTATCTTGCTGTTTATGATGTTTGTATAGAAATTTTTGAATTTAGAATCGGTCAAGTCAGGATTAGAGGTTATTCCAGTAAAGAAAGGAAAGAATGTAACTGTCAGTCTTCATGGGCAGAGGATAAATGGACCTCAGTCAGCATAACTAAATGATTTTTTTACTTGAAGATATGAGGAGCGGTTCAATATAATACCTTTAATTTTTTCTTGATATTATATCACTGGCACTATGCCAAGTTGACATGTTTTACTTTCTGGTGTTTCTGTACAACTTAGTGGGCATAATCTCAATGCAAAACCAGGCAAACAAATTTCAGTGACACAAACTGTGCTCTGCTCAGGACTTGAACAGAGGTGGAAAGGTGTTTGAACTGCTTTTTTCCAGTATGATTTCAGAGCAATATTGGGAGCATCAAGGAGCACATGCTGAGTTACAGCTGCTGCAAAATTAATTAACCAGCTAAAGTGCAAAAGCTTTATCTGCTTTCTAATAAAACCAACCTAACTTTAAATGTTGAAGAGCTGAGTTAGGAGCTTGCCATACTCATTTCCCTGTACAGCTGGTGAAAAAGAAAGCCTCCATCCTGACAATAATCTGAGTCTTCTTCTGAAGGTGAACCATACTCTCCATGGCAGTCATAAAGTCTGTGACAAACACACTAGCATTAGCTTCTGAGCCTGACTTTGACTGGGAGTAACTTAGACATGAGTGCCTGACCTTTTCCAGAACAACACGGCATGCTGTGGCACCCCGGCCTCAAGAAAGAGACAAGCTTCTCTGTACTGTTTGTAGTTAAAATCACAGAATGGGTTAGGTTGGAAAAGACCTTTAAGATCATTAAGTACAACAATTAACCTAACACTGCCAAGTCCAGCACTAAACCATGCCCCTAAGTGTCACACAGACACACTTTGTAAATACCTCCAGGTATATCCATGTGTAAATACCTCCAGGGATGGTGACTCACCACGTCCCTTGACAGCCTGTTCCAATACATAGAAGATCTTTGGGGAAGAAACTTTTCCCATTATTCAGTCTAAACCTCCTCTGGCACAACTTGAGATTGTTTCCTCTCATCCCATATCACTTGTTATTTGGGAGAAAAGGCTGACTCTCATCTGCCTACAGCAGCATTTCAGGCAGAAGTAGAGAGTGATAAGGTCTTCCCTAGCCTCCTTTTCTTCAGGCTAAACAACCCCAGTTCCCTAAGCCACAGCACTGCTGTGTAAGTGGGGCTTTCCTAAGAATCAGTTTACTCCTGATGGAAGTGATCTGAGTGACAGGTCTACAAAATGAAGTTGTCTACTTACACCAGCCTTTACTGAAATGGCCCTTCAATTTACAGCTATTTGAAACCACAGCTTCTTTTTCAAGAAGGCCAAGTATGGCTTGTTATTGACAAAATAGAGGAGGATTTTTCTGCTTGTTTTTCCACCTTTTTTTTTCCTCTGGGGCAGAGTAGAAGCACTGCCTCAGCTGATTGCTTCTGATGATGCTAACTGCTGACTTATATTAAATTCAACTTGGGTGTAAAGTAAGGAAACTTGGAAAGTTACTACATATTTTTCTGTCTCCACCATCCCAGAAAAACAGCAAAACTTATTCAGTAGCTAATATTAACTTGTAACTAAGGGAGAAAAAGCCATATACATTTACCAATGAAAATTAATACTGAAAATCCAGAAAATGTAAAAGGAAATAAAATTCATTGGGAAGTACTGAAATGCACAGTCATGATCATGACACAAGCTTGAAGTGCATTCCTGCCAAAATTCTTAAAACCAACTAGAGATGCAAGTGTGACATTTCCATTCACAAAACAAGCTTTTAAAGATTTTACTCCAAAATGCAAAAATAAGGTATTTTTGCTGTAGTTTTACAGAATCTTGCCTAATTATTGTATCCTTTATTATTCTACCATATGGGGACAATAAACACTTCACCTCTGAAAGTCCAAGATCCAGAAAACAGTAAAATTATTCAAGAAAACTAAGAATATGGTATCATCTCCACTGAATATACCAAGCACAAATTGATGCAGTTTTGTGCATCATGCAGAAAGGCATTTCTGCTAAAGATATGACTTTCAGACATAATTTAGAGGGCTGAAGGGGAATACCGTGCATAATATAACAAATGTGGTACATTTGCTTGGAATAAATGTAAATTTTTCAGAGGCAATATTCTAAAAAATGCCACTAATATGGAGAGTTGTGAAGTTAGTGTAGAGATGAAGTATCAAAATTATTCTCAGATATATTGTATAATTTATGATATCAGATACAAAATCAGCATTCAGGCTTGAGATTTTCTTTGCAATTATTATCAGGCAGGATTGGAAATGCAGGCTATTTATCATCACAAATCCTGGAGATCTTAGGAAACATGTTGATAAAAAGATAATCTTATAGTTGAGAAAAATTTATAAAGTAAAGATGGTGATATGTCAAAGGCCAATAGTTCACAGTTACTTCAGTAAATTCCGAGTGGTCGTTAATATTTTTTCATCTTTAATTATGTTTTTCTAGTTTTGGTAAATCATGACTCATTACACTTTTTGACACATAATCATTCATTTTGGGATCAGCTTGGAAGCTGGTTGTCCTAAAGCTGTCTTTTTATTTCCAACATGAATTGGTACAACACATAAAGAGGTTTCACTGCAAATTTGCAACCTCACAGAACTTTTGCAAAATTTTTTATGAAAAATACCAGTGTGCTATTTATTCAGCTTTAATTAATGTAAATTAGATTGTTAATTAGCATGTTATGTTTATCAGTTATTATATGATATTTTTACCAGCTCTTCTTTGGATGTTTATCCAGTTGAGCTACATAGCCAAATACCTAAATGGTATTGTTAAATTTCTGTTCTCTTGAATAATCCAAGCACACACACTTATAATATATGTACTTATGTATACTAATTTCTCTCTCTATCCACCTATTTATATATGCACTGACATTTACATACACATATATATACATGTACTGATACACACACATGTATACATTTGTGCATTCACACAGACACATCCACACACAGATTGGTGCCTTGTCTGCTAATATCAATCACTACTTCTTATAAAGAAAATTATTTATCTATCCAACTACAATATCTACCAGTCCTTAGCTTTATTTTCCATTAGAATGGTCCCAAAAGGGGCTGACCTTTGTGGGAATTTTCAAAAATCAGGAATCAAGATACTCAAATCAAGATATTATGAAGATTGATCCAAAACACTATGGGTCTTCTTCTTTGGGTGCTGACTCGCTCACTATCCTGTGCTGTATGGATTCCTCTTGCCATCCAAGCAAGGACATCCTTCTCAGGGTGTGTGAAATGCACACAGAGAAATGCATGAGAAGTTTAAGGGGAACTGGCTTTCTTTCCCAACACACACTATATGAGATGCTTACCTTGCCTTTCTGCTTCCTTGAAAATGCCTTGCATGAATCCCCTTTTCCCTGTTTATGCGCCATCCTGAACCCAAAGCATTTGCATTTTTTAAAGACACTGTTGTCAGGCAGGAGCACACCAAGAGCACCTGCAGTAAGTGCACACTTCTCTGGCCTGACACACCCAGCCCATCTGGTACCTCTGCCTGAAAGGAATGCTTCCCTTTCCCCTCCCTATTGTTAAATCCATCCCTCAAATCAATGCACATATATTAACTATATGCACAAATAATAACATAAATACTTTAAAAGCAAACCTAGTATCCAGGCTAAAAGAGCTGAAATAGGCAGCATCCTCATTAGGCCTGGGGCAGGACATGTGCAGCATACTGCCCTCAGAGGCAGAGAAAGGTGCATGCCACTTCTCTCATAACTTCTTTTCTGCATGTCTGCTAAGTGGTCTGAGCGAAGCAATGAGATGTGCCTCACAAGACAGGAGCAATTAGCCCAGATAGGCTGATGTACAGCCTGCCCCCATACTGGTGAATGGGCAATGGAGATCAGCTCTCTGCACTGCTAGGCAATGTGGCAGGTTCTTGGCATGGCATTGGCCCAGGCTTTCTATCTGCTCTGCTTCCAGCCATGGCTGGGTTCTGCACTCTGAGGTCCCACTACCCTCTTGAGCAGGTGCTGGTTTGCACATGGCCACCCTGGGCTGGACCTAACGCCACAAACATGGGTAGCTCTGAAGCTCTTGTCCTCAGTGCCAGAGGACTGTCCCAACATGTTTCATTTGCTGCTTGGGATTGTAGCTACTTGGACCTACTTGTACTTTCTGCCACCAACCTGACTAATGCCTGTAACATTTAACAGGGATATGCCAGCAACCTTCAGGATTAGCTGTCAGTGGATCTAGAAAGCAGTACATCCAGTGCGTAACTGGGGAGGATAAGACCAAAAACATGAAAAAAAAAGGAGAGTTGTCTTGCTCCCACATTACACACATTACTTAGTCCTCTCCAGCAAAGTGGAAGAATTACCCCAGTTTTGCATTTCCTAAGTGAATTATGGGGTCAATTCAGCCATGTATGACTTATGAGGGCAGCTCTCCACCCTGTCATTCAAAGACAGGATAGTACAGCAGGAAGATAGCTAAAAAAAAAAATTTATAACAAGAGCAACAGAAAAAAATTAGGAAAGGTAATGGTGTTTATAGAAAATTGTGTCATATATGTCCTTCAATGACAGATGTATGATCACAGAATCACAGAGTGTTCTGAGATGGAAAGGACCCACGGTGGTCATCAAAGTCCAGCTCTTGGCCCTGCAGCCTCAGGAATCCATGTAAGTTGTAAGGCTGCTCACTTTCAGGATGTCATTCTGCATCTTGTGATGTTTAGTGTTGTTTTCTCTCTTAAAGCTCAGAACAGAAGTGATTACCTGACTATCTCAGCTTAGTTAAAAAAAAAAAGGCAAGAACATAGTCCTGAATGAAAAGTTTAAAATATAACTCATATTTCCCTTAATCAGACAAAATATGTCAAATCACAAAACAAAAACTAGCAATTTTTTCATACTTGGTTTTAGTATCTTGATTTGTAGGTTGATTTATCACGGGATAGTGAGCAAACCTGGCACTTTCCAATGACACACCCACCCACTCTTGAGTACCAAGTCCAGTCCACAGAAGTATAGAGACAGGCTTCCTCACACTAACCTAAAATCTTTCCTAAAACTATTTCATTTTCCCAGAATTCTCCTTCTGGACTCCGACTCTAGTCCATACAAATGTAGTGTTCCTCAGAAGTGCAAAATTTCTGATTGACCTTATCCTGGGTTTGCCCTACTAGGAAGCAAAAGTATAAACATGTCTGTACACTGTACTAGAAGAGCTGTCTTTTGATAGGCGTAAAAATATGCAGGGATTTGCAGCTTTTTCCATTTTTACCTCCATGCTGACTGAATGTCCCTGGTTAGACTTTCCAGTACATATTCAGTATTCCTAACCTATGTTTCTTTCACATAGCTCAGATAGTACAGACAGCAAGAAAGTCTTCAAAATTTAATCAATAAATCTCAAAAATCTGACTTCAGACCAGGAATAGAAAGCTGCAGTTTAAAAGTTTGAAAACACCAGAACTAGCCTTATGTAACATAATGTCCTAAGAGGGTTCTATAAACATAGAGCTTATGATAAATATTAAGACAAAGGGAAGACATACCCATTTGCTGGCTTTCAAATGTACATTACCTGCCTCCCTTTTGCATTGCTGTATGTCTACTCAGTTCCCAGAAACCTACCCAAAAATACTCTTTAAAATTGCATCTGTGTTAAGACCACAGCAAGTCATAGCTTGCTCCAAGTTAAACCAGATGACTAATGACTCTTGAAAATTTAAGTTTTTAATGGAAATGCATTTCTGAAAAAATGTTCCCCCTTGAACACTGGAAGCACCACAAATCTTGCCGTGTGGCCTGGCTGACAGCCTGCTGAAGCCAGTGTAGAGGCATCCATCAACCTGAATGGCCTTTGTACCATACCTTTAAGGTTATCTCTTTATACATAGGAGGAAAGTAAAATTTTTATAGCAAATCCCTCTAAAGCACAGAGAGAACTTGTTATGAATCAACTATTCATGATTTGTGCAGCTCAATCAGTAGCATTTTTTCTTTATGAATTTTCCCTTTGCAGGGGATGTGCATATTGCTTATGAGACAGAAAAAAATAATAGCTCTCTGCATCATCACTCCTTTTCTGCATTCATCTTACTTTACACATACTGCCACTCCACAGGGCAAGCTTTCTGTGTAGGACATCCCCCCATTATGAGTGGAAATAAGTTATTCTAAAAGTGGATTTTTAAGAATATCTGAATAATATGCAGTTGTTCCCCACCAGTTCATACAGTGTGCTTACAAAAACAAAGTCTAATATTTGTTTCTCAATAGAAAATAAAGTGTAGGATTAGTCTAGAGATGTATCTGAAGTAAAATATTCAGATTTGATGTCCTCTGGCAGGTTAAACTGGAAAATGTTGGGCTGGCACCTGATGTGATCTAAATATCTGACTATGGCATTAGTTGATTAAAAAGAGAAAAAAAAAAAGAGAGAAAATTGGTCCAAAGTAACCCCATGAAAAGTGAAATTTCCCCATTTACCCATAAGTTCTGACTACTGTGACTTCAGTATATCTTAATCAACTGAAACAAATACACCAAGAAAATGAATCCTTTTTTCATTCTTAAAAGAATTAAATGGTCTTAATGTATTTCAGGACTTGAGGTAGGTAGCTAAACTAAATAAATTTCTCAAAAATTTAACAAGGAGCCATAGACTGGAGTCCATGGAACTTTCTCCTCTGCAGCAACTGATACTTTCAAGTTACACCTGCAGATGTTCTTAAACTCTTGAATTTTCTCACAGTATTGTATTGTAGTAATTTTTTAAATGAAAAAAAAAAAAAAAGATGGGAAGACATAAAAAAGAGATATCTTTTCTTCCCCCATCTCTGTCCATTAAATGACTGATTCCAATTTAATGCACTGAAGTTGAAGGTCTTTGAAATTCAAAGATATGTTTCTCTTTCCATCCCTAATGGGATAATAGCACATACTAATGCACATGCATTTGTTCTTTTAGTCACAATTTTATAGAATTGCAAGTTGCAAACATTATCGCTTTATGATTATTGTGCAATTAGACAAAAGAAGGCACACATGGAGACAGGCAAATGGAGAGGACAGAAGATGATAATATCCAATAATATAAGATTCTTTTTCTCTAGACTACACAAAATTCCATTTATAGTCCACTTATTTCTCAAATTCACCCTTTCAAATAAGTCCAAAACCAAATATTATATATGGCACTACTTATATTGCTTTTTTTCCCCTTTCCTTAAACCCTTCACCTCATACAGAGCAAAAAGAAAGCATGATGTCCTAGTACAGGCATGTAAAATATACAACAACTTATTTTAAAAAGGAAGCACTTAAATGCTAGCAAGCAACAGTGATCTGCTTCAAAACTGTCATGAAAGGACACTTCAGAGTTCACTATTGGGTAGTAATAGTAAATGGCTTTTTAAAATCTCACTGGTCATTATTGCCATTTCATAATTCTCTTTTGTGTTTGCAAAATGGATAAATGAGCATTTCAGGCTTTTAGAACAAATAGTATAAATCAAAATTGATAAAACAATTTTAAATAGTTTTCAATTTAAAGAAGCATTGTTTTGATCTACTGCAACACTCCAACTAAATGTACACACAGCGTATCTTCTTGTATGTTATTGAATTTAGCTTTCTGGAAATTAAAACTGGAATTGTCTTTTTTTAGAGTTTCAGGCTCATTGTGTTGTACAAAGCATAGGATTTTGACTCATAGATAGTTGTATCATGTAGGAATTTGTCACAGCCCATCATGTTTCATCTCCATCTCTAACTATGCATTCTTGAACTGTACGGACTTTAAAGGATACTCCTGTGTATGACTGAAGCACAACTCCTGTAATGCTTAAAAATACATTTAGTAAAATACTTTTCCTTTGCACTGAGTTTAGCCCCTGGAGTGCAGTTTGGGAACAGGATTTCACACATGCAATGACTTATCCAAATGGCAGCCTATGTGCCTGTCCCTGAATCATATATGCCTGTCCTTAAATACACCATCATGCAAAAGCACGTAAATCTAAGTACGCTGCATCATTTGTTTGTGTGCAAACATGTGCTTCAGGGTGCCAACAAGGTTTACCCACAGAAAGGAGGAAAGCCATAGAGATTATCATTATCATCCATGAGTGAAAGGAGCACACCCCCTGGTTTGGTATGCACCAAAACAGCCCTATATTTGCTCAGCAGGATTGGGGTGTGCTGTGGATGGGAAATGCAGAAGGCTATCATGTCCTTCTTCATTTTCCCTCACACCTCTAGTAGTGCTCAAAACCAATCTTTATTAAAGAAACTAAGACAGACTCCACTTAAAGAGTGAAATCCTCTCCTCAAGGTACTCAAGGGGAAGGTCTGTCTTTAACAAAATCACTGAAGCCATATTCAGGATACTAGAATTAGTCACAATACAGAGAAAATTCTTCTAGGATTTCATTCCAAAGCATTTTCCTGCTCAAAAGTAACACACGCCAAACCCCCAAAATGCATGGAAAAACTCTCCCAAACCTAAATAAGAAGGAAAATTGGAAAAAGATTAGGGAAACGTTGCTCTTTCTGCCCAGTCAGAGACTGGAGTTCCCGAGAGCTCACTGCACTCCGAGATGGGCAGAGTGGGATGCTGCCACTGCTGCAAACAGAACAGCTTCTCTCAGAAGGAAGCGCAGCTGATTAATCAACTTGATATTACCCGAACTGATTAAACAATGAGACATCCTGGGGTTTTGCTGTCTGTCCTGATGAGTGCTCATCATAACTATTAGTACAAAACCCTAGCGTGACTCCCTTGGGAGTAAACTACCTTATAATGTTTTCCCTCTAAAGATTAATTCCATTGTTATGGAACCTGGGTATAAAGGAATTATAAACTAATCATTAGTCATTTTCAAACAATTTGACCTTTCCAGCTTTGACTGGTGGAGTGTTTTCGGAAGAGGTCTTGTTCAGTTTGCTTTATTCACATAAGCTGGTTTACTTAGACAAATAGAAAAGGGACTGATATGTTTGCAGTACTGTGCTCATTTTAAAAGTAGAAAAAGTGCATATTTTTTAATGAAATTAATTTTTGTTTTATGAAGTAATGTTTAAAGGATTAACAACTGTGGAAACCATGAAAACCTTTACTTTGTTCCACAAAATGACCCTAACTTCTGCCTAACCTTCAATACAATAAGCTCTCTCTCTGAAAGATCCCATTAAAGGTGTTACCTGCAAAAGGAAACAGGTTTTTTAATGTCTACTCAGATGTTAAACAGTGCATTTGTCTCACATCAAGAAATAATTTCTAAAGTTGGATAAAAATCAAGTAATTCTTGTAAAGTAATGTTCTTTGCATGTTTAAAAAGGGTTTCCCTTGCCTATCAATCTGTGTTTTAACATGATTACTGGTCTGTTTATATGGCAATTATTCAGGTGCAGAGAGCAAGCATGAATAAATTACCCTGAAATTCCTCTTTTAGGAGGAGGCCCCAACTTTCTACATTATGGTATACCCTTGTAGGTGTTACCAAATTTATACATTTCACCTTGCAGCAAGACCATTCACAACTTCCCTAAATCTCTGCTCATAAGAAAGGTTCAATCTGACTGAGACCAAGGGCAGGAAAAGGCAATTACTTCTAACTTTGTATAGAGGTTTCCCCCTCCCCCAATTTCCAGTGACAGCAGCTGTTAAATGCTAACAGCTTTTTTAGCTTAAAACATATTATTATCCATTTTAATTCAGATGTATAGTTTCAAAAGTGGGAAATATTTTTTATTCTATTAAATCTGCCAGTCTCCAAGGAAAAGAGTTTTAAAATAGTCATATGCATGAATTTTGACTGGCTTCATCAATG
Source organism: Chloebia gouldiae (assembly GCA_003676055.1). Lineage (NCBI taxonomy): Eukaryota > Metazoa > Chordata > Aves > Passeriformes > Passeridae > Chloebia > Chloebia gouldiae. The sequence goes on along the minus strand of QUSF01000007.1, from coordinate 22,057,168 downwards.
AGCGTTCTACCATGTACATCCTCTGGATGTATTCTAGGTTTGTCCTTTCTCCAAGTTTTTCTGATATGTATGCAGGTCAGAGCAAACAGATCCATGAAAAGTCCAAGCCCTTGAGCACAAAGGACACAAAGAGCAGCTGTCCAGCTTCAACCCTGCAGGCATAATAGCAGTAGACTCGTGATTCTCAGCACTGCAGTTCCCTACAGGGACATACATCCCCACACAAAAGCTTGCAAGGCTTTTCTTTTCTTTTTTTTTTTTTTTGGTGGTTTGGTTTTTTCCCCCACTGTTTTAAAGGTGTGCACTAGCTTAGAGAAATGACATAATAGGGCCCACTCACATTCATTGCTCACAAACCACCAGATATATAAATCCAGAGGCATGTGCTAAAACTTATATAGGTTCTGAATTCTGCTGATAGATTTGGGCTATTTATAGCCTTAAATATTCATAAATCTTTGGAAGTATCCATTTGCTAACTTTCCTGGTAAGTATGTAAAATGAACTCATATTTCTATAGCCTATCTAAAATGGATATCAGCTAAGCACTGATCACTGTTGTAATCACTGTTGTTTAGATGCTTAAACTCTTCCTCATTTTGCATAATTGTGTTTAAACACCTACACATATTTACAGTGGAGAATGTCATATAATCAAAATGTCTGACAAAATACATTCTCTCCACCCCGCAAATACTCCTATAAACTTGAAAATACACCCATGGTGCCTAACAATTCAATATAGGCATGGTTTTAGACACCAACATCAGTACCTTTTTTTCCTTTGTTTCACAGCTACATTTTAATCTTTTAGAAGAATCTATGGTAAAAACTTGAAATCTTATCTTAATTTTGACTAGAGCCAATGAAACTTTTGCTCAAATATGGAACACAACCTGTGCTTTTCAAACTGTGCAGATAAAACCCTATGGTCTACGCTGTATTTCCGAAGTGCATTTGAAAGCTATGTAAGAAAACCCAGACTATTTCCATAGACATTTACTGCACATGAGTCCATTGAAAAATGTTTAATATTCTCAGTTTAAGAAAGGCTGACAATCTTATGATCATAGAGCTACATTTATAGTTTGTGGACAAAACAGATAAACCAAAGTGATCCAAATTAAGATATATTTTTTGTTTCCTCGAAGTAAAATAAATGTATGGATATTTTTCTCCATAAAAAAAAAGGTTTTAGCATTGTAACATTTATTTCAAACCTCCATTCCATGAAACAATTTCTTTTGATTGTACTGCTAGCAGTTTAAAATACAATTTATGATTAATCTTCTAACATATAATTTTATAGATTTCTTTCAATTGCAATTTCAAATTTTTAAAGCTGTGAATAGAGCCTATAAAAATAAGCTACTACATTAGTTTTTCTAAAAGCCAGCAATTTCAGCTACATATAGAGTAGGTAACTCACACTCAGCTTAAAAAAATCTTCATCGTCTATGCGTGTCTCCCACCTGTCCTGAGAACAGTGAGATTTCATTATTTATTTGTTGCAATAAAATCTATTAGCAGACAAGGTATTGCAATTGCCAGAACATCAGTATGACTAGCTGAACTTCAGACTTGGGATGTCAAAGCTCCCAGGGTTGTTGGGAGCCTGGCATTAAAAGAACAGATACAATCCTAAGCCTAAGTGTTAACAAAGACTGTTGGCATCCCAGAGGAGATTAGGTTGCTGATCTTGTAAGGATCAGCTACTTACTTAGTGATGTTTACACTGACATTGATGTAGTGACATCCTGATCTAATTACATGTCAATAAACCACAGTCCTGATGCCCTGAGAAGATCAGAAGAGGATTACAAGAACTGTGCTGCCAATCTTTAAAGCCTAAGGAAGAAACCCTGTGATTTAATCACCATGAATTCAGTAACTGAAAAACTAGTGTTTTAAATTGGACAATTCTTTTCATAATTAGATTGCATCCCTCCCTATAACTATCACCTCCAAATTTTCCAAAATTCTGCACCCAGTTCACTGCCTACGCAAACTCCCTCTAAACTTGTTTTGATGTCTCTATTTCATTTGTGTCTAAGATTCTAATTCTACTTTGAGACAAAGTATTTTTAAGGATTTGTTTTAAATGTGCATCAAGTATCAGACAGTAACTTCAGGACTATGTTAACACTGGTGTGGTATGTTGATCCTGGCTGGATGCTAGGTACCACCAAAGCTGCTCTATCACCCCACTCTGCAACTGGACAGCAGAGAGGAAATTTAGTGAAAGATTTAAGAGTAGAGATAGGGACAGGGAGAAATCACTCACTGACTACTGTCACTGGCAAAACAGACTCAGCTTGGGGAAATGAATTTATTGCCAGCCAAAATCAGAGCAGGATGATAATAATAAATTTTAAAAATCTGAAAAACACTTTACCCCACACCTCTCTTCTTTTTGGGCTCTACCTCCTTCTCAGTGATGCAGGAAGATGGGGAATGGGGTTATGGTCAGTTCATTGCATGTTGTTCCTGCCTCTGCTCAGGGACAAGAGTCGTTCCCTGCTCCACTGTGGGGTCCGTCCCAAGGGATACAGCTCTCCATGAACTTCTCCAGCATGAGTCCTCCCATGGGCTACAATCTGCTCTAATGTGGGTTTGTTTCCACAGGAAAAGCCTGCTCCAGCATGGGTTCCCCACAGGATCACAAATTCCACCATGAAACCTGCTCTAACATGGGTTTCTCTCTCCACAGGTCCGCAGGACCCTGCCAGGAGCTTCCATGGAGTCACAGCCTTCTTTTGGACATTCACCTCCTCCTGCCAGGAGCTTCCATGGAGTCACAGCCTTCTTTTGGACATTCACCTCCTCTCAAATGGGTCTCCTCAATGGGCTGCAGGTGAATCTCCTCATTCCCATGGTCCTCCATGGTCTGCACTGTGGATTGCAGGGGAACCTCATCTCCAATACCTGGAGCACCTCCTGCCCCTCCTTCTCCACTGACCTTGGTGTCTGCAGGGCTGTTCTTCTCACATATTCTCACTCTGCTCTTCTCTGAGCACAATTACAACTGCTCAATAACATTTTTTTTTCCTTCCTAAATATGTTATCTCAGAGGGTCCATGACTACATCTCATAAGTTTGGCCTTGGCCAGCATCACATCCATCTTGGAGCTGGCTGACATTGGCTCTGTCAGACATGGGGAAAGCTTCTGTCAGCTTCTCACAGAAATCATCTTGTAGCACATTCCCCCTCCTCACCCAAACCCTCCAAACCTGCCTACGGAAACCCAGTGCAATCAGGAGGGTTTTTTATCTCCTGAATGCCAACAGCACTGCATGACCTGTGCTGCAGTCTTGGGGATGGTTGTTTCTGCTAAGGGAAAGGTGGTGTTATCATCCTCAAGGTGGAAAAACATTATTTTGCCTAAACAGCTGGGAAACTTTTTGATAGCTTTGCTGTAGATATGAGAAGGGTTCAGATCTGTAGAACAAACACAAATTCCTCTATGCATCACAATACAGGTGAGGCTAGTACCCACTTTTAAGCTAAGAAAAATACAACTTAATCAGTCCAGAACTATTTTTTTTTTCATGCTAGTTATTATTGTGCTTTGAAGGCTTTATTAACCAAGATTTGAAGAAGGGACATGGATGTAGTTTCCCTTATAATTGGATTTTCAGTGACTGGAATTCTCAGTGTTGTTGAGTCATAAATTAATCCCCTACTCTCTAAAATCTCAGAACGAGCTCATTATGAGCACTGTGTCTACCTCACTCATGCAGGATTTTGGTCATGGTTTTACTAGAAAAGGCAAACTTCTAAAGTACAGGTAAGATCCTGTAGCACAGAATCCTCTTCCAGGACAGAGTACTCCCAAATGTTTTGCACAACAAGCTGGATATTTTACTTGTTTCATGTCTTAAGCCCTGGGAGGGTGGGAGGGGCCGCTGGAATTAGGGGAAAGAAACCCATCTGGTTTTGCACAATTAATCTTCCTAGAGTTTTAGAATATAATTTTTTGTTTAAAAAGGAACACATTTTATTCTGTCTGCCCTGTTCTGCCTGGGGCGGGGGGGTTGAATCAGGTGATTTCCAGCTCTGCTCCTCCAGCCTTGTCTACTACTTTCTCTACTGTCTTTTTTCATCATTTTATTCACTCTTCAAGTAAACTACTGGGTAGTGATGCATGAAGCTTTCATTATGATACCCAAAGGCGCACAACTATTTCATATTACTGGAAAGGACACAATCTTGAAGAGCAGTTGAGTAACTTACACATCTAAACCCCACTTTTATAAATGGCTCATGCTCTTTGAAAGTCAATGCTGTAGTGCTTTTCTGTGGGAGATGACAGCTTTCAAACATTTCCTCTGATGCAATAAATTGAAAATAAAGGAGGTGTTTTTTAATGGTAAGCTTTTGAATGAGGAAAGCACTTGGGGGATATGGGTGACATTGAAGGCTGACTCCCAGACTGTTTCAGAGATTTTGCAGATATATTTTTTTTCAGAAACAGATTCTAGTGTGACTTTAACTTGATTTTATATAAGATGTGTTACAGATAAAACCATAAAGGAGCAGTTTCAACTCTGATAAACTTCTACTGCTCTCATTCAATGTACACCAGGGATAAACATACACCAAGTTGTTTCAGTATGCGTAGGTGAAACAACTACTTTCCATGAAAAATTCCATTCCACATATCTACAACATAGTCTGTAATAGTACTAATAACATGATGCACTTAATGCTTTCATCTCCAAAGCATAATGCAAACATTAGCTAATAGGAGAAACTCTCATGAAAGGAGAGCTGATGAACAAACAAAAATTTCTTGGAGTAGATAGCTTTTTTTGTATACCAAATGAACTTTTATAAACTCAACAATTTTGAATTTTTCAATTCATAGAAGACTGCAAAAAGAAAATATTTTACTGCAACTGTATCTAAATTTTATTAATGTAATTTACTGCAAGGACAAAAGACCTCTAGCAAAGGGTGCTTTACATCTTCCTGACCACAAAGCTCTGATGCTGCAGCAGACTAAGCTATGTGCACTGGTCAGCAGCATATGTAAGCCTTAATTCATCTTTCAGCATGGACCTGCCTTCTCACCAGAGATCAGCTTCACTTCAAGCAATCAGTATGGCTGCTCTCACCACCCTTTAAAGACTCACAGCTAATTTTAGCACCTAAAGGAACTTAAGTTCTAAAAGCAATAGTTCTGAATTCTACCTTAATTACAGACCCAAAATAGCTGATGTGGATGTCTGCTCTCCTCTGAGGATGTTTGAAGTCAACTTCCCGCTCCTGAGACTTTTGTGGTAACACTGATGTGCTTTGGAACTGAGAACAGTTCTAGACTCATTGTAAAGACACAGTAGACCTGGTGTATTGCCATTCATGTACAGTCAGAAAATAACCAGCATTAAAAAAGACTGATGGCATAGTAGTTACTCAGTATTTAGTTCACTGCCTGAACCCTAGAATATCTGTTTTCAACTTGTTTGATTCAAATTGGAAATGTGAATTAAAATGTCTCCTTAATTAAAGGGAAAAACAAAACCACCTCAGCCTGAAGGAAGAATTGTATTGAACTTGAAGAAAAGTATTTAACTTCTAAAATTTTTCAACCTCCCAGAATTCCAATTCAGCAAATACCAAAATGATATGTTTCTTCTGTACACACACACAAAAACAAAAAAAATCTGGGAGAAAAGTGCCATCTTTAGGAGCTGATGGAGAAATGGAAAAAAAAATATATATGCTGCAGCATGCACAAGTTTTAGCTCTGTGTAACTATACAACAATACAAATCCTGTTTAATGTCACAGAATACTCTTCAATACTTCTTACCACCCTCAGTGGAGGGCTGATAACATGGAGCTGTAGTTTTCCCATTCCTTCTCTTCTTCACCACAGTATGAATTCCTGCATCTAACATGTACTTTTTGGGACTTTTCCCATGAGGAAAAAAAGCTAAGCTAACAACCTTCCTTTTCCCAGACACGCAGGGAAAAGTTGCAATGGACATGTTTTATTATCACCAGCAACAATCTAATTAGCTTCACCCTCCCCCACAACTCAGTGAGAACTTGTAACAGATACACAACAAAGAACATCAATGGGAAGGGAGTGTAATGGTGATAGAGACTACATCAAAAAAGGAACATCATTTAAAAGGCTAATATACCACATTAAGCTCAGAAGCTGAACCCTGATCTAAATTCTGGGCTCAATATATCCATTTGTCTAATTTCCTCGCTTCTGAAATTAAGCATTATATAAATGTGTCGTAGTGCTCCAGTTGTTCATCTCTTAAGAAATGAAAAGCTCTGAATCTCATTCTGCATATTTAAAGAAAAATAAATTGCAGCTGATAGATATAAGGCTGACTGAAATTGGATTCAGTGTTTATCTAAAGTGGGCCTCCTTTCACTGCAACATGGGCAGCATTAGGATACAGCCTACATGGTCCCCAGCTCCTTCAGTACACAAGATGAGAACAGTGAAAACAGAACATTTACTTAGGTTTTTTTTTTTTTGACAGTGCAGATTTAGTTTGCTCTGTAAGATTATAAATTTTGGTGAGTTTTTCTCCATTGTGTGCTACAGGATATTACACAAAATTACTATCCAAGTGAAAAAAAGCACACTATTCTGTAACCTCAAGTAACCACAAAGATCGCTGTAATCACAGCCACTGCTATCACTTGTCAGTTCTTATACACACAGCTACATGGGGGTTTTTAGGAAGTGAGAGAGCTTTACAATACTTGGGAGAAACACAGCAGATTTCAATTAATACTGTCAAGGTTTACTACACTTGGGGTTCTAAACCATTTTCCATCAAGACAAGTTATAATGCTTACTAGCCAAGTCCTCCTAACCTGTGCAATGAGCTATGCAATGAGGATGCTTAGGAAATTAAGTGTCACAGTCTTTCAAAAAGGGCCTCAAAGCAGCTCTTTCAATCACACTGTTGCAGTTTTAGGATTGTAGGGACAGTGACTGTCCTGGTTCTGGCCAGGACACGGTTAATTTTTTGCAGTACCCAGGAGGGGGCATGGCTAGGACTAAGAGGTTATTCTATATCACCTCAGGTCATTTTCCAAGGATGAAGGAAGGGGTCTGTCCCAGGTCAGGTAGCATGGCAAAGGGAGCAGCTGGGTCTTTTTGGGGGTGAGCACTTGTGTACAGTTTGTTTCTTGTACAGTCTATTATTAGTATTGTTGCTGTTATTGTAAATTTTTAAAATTCTTATTGGTCTTTCCAGTAAATTGTTCTTATCTCAGCCCATGATGTTTAACTTTTCTGTCTCCAATTCCCCTTTCCATCCCACCACAGGGGGAAACAGAGGGCAGGGGGGCAGTGAGCAAACAGTGCATGGTTTGGAATGTGTCAGTGGGGACACTCAGTTGGGGGATATCACTCCTAAACCATGACAGTGACAAATTGAACCCATGCAGTATCAGCCACCATCTGAATCTTTATTCCTTGTTTTGATTCACCAAAGGCAAATCGTGCTTGACAAACCTGATCACCTTCTATGACAAAGTAAGCTGCTCAGTTGATGAGGGGTGGTCATTGTCTACCTGCATTTCTTCAAGGCTTTTGGCATGGTTTTCCACCTTCTAGAGCAGCAGATGTATTATAGTCTGGACAAGTGGTCCATGTGGTATGTGGGGCACTGACAGGCTGCACCCAAAGGGTGGTGGCAAATAGCTCCCAAACTGACAGCCTGTCACAAGTGGGGTCCTCCAGGGGTCAACAATGGATCCAACACTGCTTAGTAACTTCACAAGTGATCTGGATGATGGGGTCAAGTGTACCCTGACAAAGTTTGCTGATGATATTACACTGAGTGGGGAAGTGAACATGTAAGAAGGGAGAGCCACCCTAAAGATCTGCATGGGCTGAAAGAGTGGGCTAACAAGAACCTTAGGAAAATCAACAAAGACAAGTGTAAGGTCTTGCACCTGTGAAAACTTAATCAAGGAGTGCAGCACAGGCTGGGACCTAGCCAGCAGGGAAGACATTTGTGGAAAGAAACATGGGTTTCCTGGTGGACAAGAAGTTCCAGACTAGTGAAAGAGTGTGATGCTGCAGCAAAGAAAGCCAACAGGATGCTGGGTTGGATCAAGAGGGGCTGCACCAGCAGAGATAAAGGAGCCAGTCAGTCTTGAGAAAGGAAGACTTAAGGGAGACCTTATCACTGTGTTCTAGCATATAAAGGATGGCCTACCAAAAAAAAAAAAAAAAAAAAAAGAGCAGAAACTCCCTTTTAAAAAAAGTCATACAGAAAAGACATGGGGTAATGGGTACAGGTTACTCCAGGGGAGTATCTAACCAGGCACAAGAGGACAAATGTTCACAATAAGAATGATCAGCCATTGAAATAATCTTAGTAAAGAGCTGGCTTCTTTAACACTGGATTTGTCTGGATGGAGATCTGGGCCATTTGGCTAGACCATGATTTTACTGAGAAAGTTTGGACCAGGTGATCATTGAGATTCCCTTCTAGACTGGTACTGTATGATGCTATGATTTTGCCTTAGTCCCTCCATTTCCCAGGGGTTCCTCTTGTCTGTAAGGCATGCAGTGCACACTCTCTAATTCCACACCTCTCACTGCATTGTGCTCAAAGGCAAGCAGCTCTCTTTTTTCAAGAACTTTTAGAGGTTTCTATTGAAATGCACCTCTTCAGTATTTGTTGGTTTTGAATTAGTTTCAAGTATAAACCTACACTTCTTGGAACAATATAAATATAAGAAATACTGTTTTATCACTTCACACCTTGTTGTTAGCAATCAAATCTCTGTAGAAATTAAATTATAGGAGCTCATAAACCCTGTATTGAAGTGAACAGGTCTTGTTTGAATATAAAAATACAGAGATACCATTAGTGGCAATAATGTCAGTAACTTCTGACTCTTGGCCACTCCACAGAGATGCAGAGGAATCTCTTGGCTTCTCAGGATTCCTTTGGTTCTCCTGACACTGCTTTTAGAAACATCAACATTTAGAAACCTCATTGTAGCGGGTCTGTGAAGAGGGAAACATGCATTCACACGTTATCAAAATAGAAAACTTCTGGATGGGAGTAAATAAGAAATTTCTGCTTGTGTCAGCTCCTTAGAGATGCTTGCAATTAAATAAAAGAAGACTTAGGAGACAGCTCAAAACCAGAATTCTGGTTTCCCTCACTGCTCACTGTAAGCTCTCATCTTAGTTCTGCCTACACTTTTTATTTTCCTGAATGATTTCTTCTTATTTTTCCTGTTGCTGGGCACCACTGAAAAGAGCTTGGTTTCTTTTTCACACCTGCTTTTGAGACATTTATACAAATTAATGAGACCGTGAGTTTTCTCTTCTGTACACTGAACAGGCTCAGCTCCTACATTCTCTCCTTATAAGAGAGGGGCTCCAGACCCCTCATCATCTTTGTGACCCCTTGCTGGACTCTGTCCAGAAGCTTCTGTCTTCCTTGTGCTGAGGAGACCAGACTTGAACACAATACTACAGATATGGTGGCAGCAGGGGCACATGGAAGGGCAGGATCAACTCTCTCGACCTGCTGGCCACACTCCTCCCAGCGTCCTCCAAGATACCACTGGCCCTCATGGTTGCAAGGGCACTGCCAGCTCATGTCACCTTGCTATTCCCTGATACGCCCAGGTCCTTGTCTGCAGAGCTGCTCTGTAGGTGGTCAGCTCTCAGTCTGTGCTGGCACTTGGGGTTACTCCTCCCCAGGTGCAGGTCCCTACACTTGCTCTTGTTGAACCCCATTAGGTTTGTCTCTGCCCAATGCTCAGATGATCAAGGTCCCGCTGAACGGCAGCGCAGCCATCAGGACTATCAGCCCCTGCCCCAGTTTCATATTGTCAGCAAACTTGCTGAGGGTACATTCTATCCCTTCATCCAGCTCACTGATATGCAGTAAGGCTGGACCCATTATTGATCCCTGGGGAATGCCACAGACTACAGGCCTCCAGCTGGATTCTACTCCACTGATCGTGACCCTCTGAGCTCTGCCAGTTCTCGATCCAGCTCACCATCCTCACACCACACATCTCCTGTCTTACCTACAAGAATGTTATGGGAGAAAAGGTAAAAGCCTTGCAAAAGTCAAGGTAGGCAACTTCCACTGCTCTCCCCTCATCAACCCATTCTGCTATATCATCACGTGGCTATCACATTATTGAGGCATGATTTCCTCATGGTGAATCCATGCTGGCTCCTCCTGATGACCTTCTTTTGCATGCCCAAGCCAGCAGGACTCTGTCAGTACACAACCATCGTACATTTGGGCAAGTCTTTCCAGGTCTACTGAGAAACTGGAGCCACTTCTGCTGCCACACAACCTTTTTCTATCTGCAAGTCATTCCAGCAGAAATTCAAAAGGCACCTCAATTCTTCTCTAGAGAGACCTAGAAGTATAAAAGAAGTATTGTCTGCTTTTGAGCCTCTACTTCATTACCTTCTATCCAAGACTTCAATAGCTTTTGCCCATTGTCAACAAGAATTCTTGTAAAACAGCCTTTCAAAATTCTTAAGTAAGTCTTAATAAAATGTTGTAATCTTGTAGATTATATCACTGATTATAAGCTCTGTGACTATCTTCTGTGTCACATAATTAGACTTCCCCCTGGTTTTATATTTTTAAACAGCAAGAAATTAGAAATAGATGCCCTCTATCCTAGTGGCTATTTTTGGAAGTGTAGATCCTACCTTGGCAGAGAACTCCAAAGAAAGAGGAAACATCGTGCAGAAGCAGAAAAGCAAGAACTCTGGAAATAAACTGCTGCCTCCTGCATCACCTGTAACAAATCCCTGCCTGTAACATGGCAGCCACAAAACAACACCCACTGCAAAATGGGCAAAAGTCTATCCCTAATGAATGCTGACATTGAATTAGTCTTAATTAGGGTTGTAGCTGTTCCTGTCATGTATGGAAAAAGATGGTTCAAGGGGATGATTCAGTTAATTTAAAAGCTGAATAACTTTCTGAAATGGTACATTTTTCTCCACTTCGTAAGAAGGAACATTGCCTTAAATTAGGTAAGTCAGCTGTGTGCTAAATTTAAATGGGATGAATGTTAGCCAAAACCCCTATCTGCATTAAGTAGCTGGGCCAATATTCAGCTCATCTTCTTTAGGAACTGATAGACTAGAATACACTGGGGCATCAAACTGATTTAAATGCCTTTACAAAGGCCTGTAAATACCTACACAGAGCCTCCCAACCTCTTCTTTCATAGGACTTGTGTATGGTTTCTGCTGCTGTCGCCCAGGAAAAGAACAGTCAAAGCCTTTCCTAAGTAAATAATTGCAGAAAACAGGCAGAGAAAAACAGAAACAAACACTGCAACAGAAGGCCATAGAAGTATGTCAATGAGAACAAATTTCAGAAAAAAAGAAATATAAAATATTTCTGCATCTAATGAAAACATTTTCCTCTGTATGTACAATCTTCAACTCAATTTGACAAGACTGCAAACACTCATTGACTGCTTTATGCATAAAACAGAGCAACTGAAACTTTTCCCCACTTTCCTTTCATTTTACAGGAAAGAAGATGAGCATAAAAGAAAGACAGAAAAGCATCCACAGTGATTGCTTTAAAAGAGAAGCAAAGAAAAACAGTCTGGGAAAACAGATTTTTCACAAGGTGAGGATATGCTGCTCTGTGTCCAGCTACTAACATATAATTAAGGCATTGTCTCTGTAGCAACAAGGAAAATGGGAATCTTCCTGAGCAACAAGAGGCCTGTTTACACATTTTCTTATTCACAGTCAGACTTTGCTTGTGGTTGTATATTTTTTATGGTTCAATATTTACAAAAAGACTACAAAATTAAAAGAGATCCCACAGTTACAGAAGACAACATAATTATAAGGGTCAACTTGATAAGACATATAATCTTCAGAAACCTGCAGGTTTGCCTAATAAAATATTTATATCAGTCACCATAGGACACCAAGTGAAAGCAATGGAATTGAATTCCTCAGGTGTAACTTTTCAGTATATGTGAAATGTCAAACAAATATTGTATTTAGGAACATTTTCAGAGGAAGAGAGTATTTTTCTCTTTTTCTTTCTTACTTGACATAATTGCAAATTAAGTTAGCACTCTCTCTGAGGCATATTGATTTATTTCTTATTTTATTGTCAAGGGATTTTTGTTTACATACTCCACATATATACAGTTGATCATGAATTTGTATAAAACAAGTCAGTCTCTACCATTTTAAGATCAATATTCTCAGCTACAAGCAAACCTCAATGTGCACAGTGGAGAACACTTATTTTTGTACAGCTGTGGGACAGTTAAAAGAGAAACAGAACCATGATATCATGCATTTAAGCTTTAAGTTTTAATGAAATACTAAGGATCTACTTTCAAATTCAGATTTTGAATTTAACCCTATACACAAATCTTTACAATATCTCAGGATCAACTCTTCAAACCTGGAAATACTAGTAAAAAATATGAAAGAAAATAGACAACAGGACTATTAGAAAGGGGAGGAAAGAAATATTAGTATCAAGCATGGACCTGAGAATAGATACATAACTTTTAGGGAAAGGCAGGGAAGAAACAAGCAAATTGCTGTGAATCCAATTGAAAGCTATTTCTAAAAACTGTCAAAGTAACCAAACATCAGATTGTAAGATTGCATTGAAAACACTTGCTGCAGTATCCAATAGAGCAGCATCTGTTTTCTTGCAATAATACTATGGCATTGAAGGTAAACAGGAGCTTCTGACTCTTCTCTGTTCAAGTGTGCTAGCAGAAACCAAATTTTGGGGTCTACTTTTGAAAAGCCTGACTTCCAGCCATGTAAGACATAGTGAAAGAAATTTTGGAGAAATTTCTGAAAGGAATAGTTCATAAGGAGCTTATTGCAGAGGGATGCAATAAAACACAGGAGTAATTTAAAACCAATGATGGGCTTGTGAGAATTTTTTAGACTGAGGGTAAGGGTGTACTTTTCATAGGAGGTCTCACCAGACTCAGAGACACATAGAACAATGAATCTCTTCACCAAATCTCTTAGCAGATGATTCTGAATGGTCTAAACAGAAGCAAAGGAGGCATATGGATGAACAGACAAGCATTTCACAGGTAGGAAGTTAAGAATGGGGTTCACAAACTCCTTCTGTGGTGGAAAACTGTGAATGATGTGGTACAGTAAGGGATGACAGACATAAAATCAGATAGATATTCACACCCCTTCTTTCATGTGTATGTGTGTGCTTGTTTCTAAGACATACTGTTTTAGAGTAGCACAGAGCCATTACTATCCAGGCACAAATCTTTACAGAAGTGTCTTTTGTAACTTTCTGTTTTGTGCTGAGACAAAAGAAAAAAGCAATCAGTGATGAGAAAAGAGAGAATCAGCCAGCTTAGTTTAACAAGTGTCACTGCTGAGCCTCTTTCTGGGTGGTAGGAATTATAGTGCACTTCTCTTCTGGTATGTTTCGAAATATAATTGCAAATTAATTACTGTATGACAATAAACAAGCAGCTACAGTACACAGCATATTTACTGTACAGAGCTTTATTCCATCTCTCTAGTACTCCAAACAGGTGTTCAGTGTTACCTACAGCTAGAATTGGGGCTACAAATCAGCATGAGATTCATCAAAACGGATCCCTGCCACTTCACACTATTACTCCAGCAGATATAATTCATACTGCTCAGCAGTGGAAGCATTATATGCACCTTCCCCCAGCCTCTTTCTCCCTCCTTGCAAAAATGTCAAGAGAGACAGAGAGAGAATATCGAAGGAGATCCTGAGTGTCAATGAAATACCCCACAGTGCTGAAGACAGAGAAAACATTGGCAAGCTGCTTTAATAAAGGAATTCTGTTGCACATATCCAGGCTCTAAAAAGATGGAGCAAAACTGTGGGAAGGCAAGATAGGAAGAAAAAGGAGATTGTATGTACTGGCTACAAAATTTATATATAAATACTCAGGAAACATGTAAAGGTCTGTATACTGCTTATCAGTGCTGACATTTCAAGACCCAGCCTACTCGAGGTACTACAGAGCTTTTTAAAGACATTATACATGAGGCTAAATGATGACAATAATATTGTATCTTATTTTAACAGATGATGGAGACCCAGTAAAGTTGTGGTAGTTTAGATTCTATATGTAGATTTATATTCCATATTGATATGCTTATGCTGACAGTTGCACAGTTCCACTTGCAGGAAATATGGACATAGGTCCAAACTGCAAAAACAAATCCAGGTGCCCAGAGCCCTGGAAGAATTTAATTCAACCCAGCACACTTTTCTGCTTGCTCCAAGGAACTTCCACATGACATTGCAGATCCTTTCATTCAAATGCCATCTGAAATGCCTGACCTACAGTGACAGACAATTTTCTCTGCTGTGCTTGACTTCTGGTCCCTGTCAGCCTCTACTGTACTACTGAAATGGCTGCAAAGACTAGTGCCCCCAAAATACATACTGAGATAATTTCTTATGGAAATCATGAGATATTTTTATCTTGAAGAAAGCTGTGGTTAAAGACCACCTCTAGTGAGACTTTCCTGCTATCAGTCTGTAGCTCCTCAATGACAGATGGGGAAGGATGTGGGATGGAATCCATCATGGTCTACAAATTCTGGGACTGTTACCAGTCTGATGCCAGCCCTAGAGATGCTCTAGATATTGTCCTGCTTCTATTCCTATGCATTTTTCTTTTAGAGAAGGAAAGTGATAATGATCCAATTTGTACTGTGGCATAACCTCTCCTTTCCATCAAATTTTAACCTCACCTATATCCTAATTTAAGATCCCTTCAAATTCCAAAGTAGACGAAAAGTTACACTGTAGGTTCAAGTCCTTCATACTGATCCCTACAGCCCTTTGACTGGTAAAGTGAAGCACTGATCCTTTTCTAGGTTGTCCAGAAATTAGGTGGGTGATTTTCAATTGACCAAACTATCCCCCTTATGTTTTCATCATTACTACTCAGCCCAGCTATACGACACAGCAACAAGGGAGCAAGCAGCCTTCCAGCTCCTTGGCAGACACCAAGAAAGAGACTGTGAAAGGAGATCCTGGGTGTCAGTGAAGTATCCAGGGGTGCTGAAGACAGAGAAACAGTGACAAGCTGTTCTGGTCCACAGCCCTGTACATCTTGGCAAAATAAGACAGATTTGGTGTTACCAACAGTAATTTAGTGCACAGACAGAAACCATGATTGGAACAAACAGGTCTTTTTAATCTGCATGCAGTACAAAGAATAATGCTTTCAGCTATAGACCCATTATCATTAGACATGGATTTGTCAGTTTAAGTTTAGTAGAATGTATTGTATGCAGCTACACTCTAAGGACTGTATTTTAAAGTGAACTGAATGCTGATGTCATGGGTTTGCTTTTACAAAAAAAAAAAAAAAATCTGACCTGGTTGCATCTTATTCTGCAATATCATTTCTATATAGCACTGTTGATTGCAGGCTAATGGAGAGGTTTGATCCAAAATATTCAAACCTTCATACCTAAATTTAAGACCCTTATATATATATTTAAAGTGCATAGAATTAAATGGTCTGATTTTCAGATGTGCTGAGCACTCACAGGTGTTTCAAATACCAGCAGGAGCAAATTAACATGCATGCAGTAAACTTGCTGCAGCCACAGTATTGATATGGAGACTGAGGCATTCCTGTCACATGCCACGGAGATGGTACCAGTCTTGAAGAGATTAAGAAGGAACTAGAAAAGGTGCCTGTCACCCTCCTGCCCCCTCCCAATAATCTGTCCTTCACTAAGACAAAAGTGAATTTATAGCACTTTTGGTTCATGATGTAGTATTCGTGTTTAGGAGTCTGCAAGAAGCTTCACCTGTGCCCTCAAATACAGGGAGATCAAATCACCATCAGCATGCCTGGCAATCCTGCAGTAATATATAAAGCATTCATATCTGTTTCCTAGACTTTGAAGAAAAACTAATCATTTTTTCCCCGGAAAACATTCTTCAAGCATTCATTAGCTTACTGGTTTGACTCTCAGCTGGTGTACATCAGTATAATTATATGGTTTTGTGCATCAATGAATATAGTACTGGCAAATTTATTCCCAAATTTTCTATAGCTTTATTATCTCCCTAACAGCATAAAAGCAATGGCAAATAAGAGTGCATCTCCCTCTTTAGGAGATGAAAAGTATTCCAGGATACAGGGTAGAGATTTGCATTTTAAACCAGTTTCAGGGGAGGATGAAATACTTTCAGTCCTTTAAGAACTTGTGCATTCTTGTCCACCATTGCCCTGGATAAAAATAATTGAAGACTTGATGTGTTTGACCATCAAAATTAAACTAATGAATTTCATCAAAAGAGCAAATTGCAGATTTTTTCCTTTTAATAAGGAAACCAAATGTACATATAATTATCTAATGTTTTGACTCTTATGGAGCTATGCATTTGGCTGTTAGAATCTAAAAGACTGGGCAAAGAAACTTCAACCAGTTCCTCTATAGAATTCTTAAAAAAATTAAAAGTAGCTCCACAAATTAAGTCAGTGCAAGATTCTGATTTGAACAAAAAAAGTAATGGTTTCCTACTGTTTGGGTTTTTTTTCTGCTGTGAAAGAAAAAGCAGTCTCTTGCATACATGAAAACATGATTCTTGGCTTCTTCAAATGTATTACAGAAAAAAAAAAAGAAATTTAACTATTCATTTCAATTACATTCAGCACTATATAATAAATTGTAGTGTCTGGAGTTATGCAGACTTAAGGCCCTTGAGTGGAAAACAGAAATAAATGAAGTTTCAGAGTAAAATATTCATTACGACTCTCTCAAGCTAGATACAAGAAAAGCTTGCTTCTCCTATTACTATGAGTCAATACATAGCAGTACAATATAAGTGTCTTCCATTTTCCCCTATTTCACGCTAGATTTGTCTGATAGATGAGTGTACTTAAGTAAACAGCACATGCAATTTTAATAGGACAGGTGCTCTGAATGTACAGGGAAGGTCACTCCTATTATTTCAATTAACAGCATAAGCTACAAAAACACATGAGGGTGAATTAATTTAAAGCTTCAATTTAATGCTACTAGTAAGGACATCCTTAGGCCTCTTGGTTGTCTTGACAACTCCTGCATCCCAGACTGCAGAAGCCAATCTCTGCTGCTCCCCTTCTCAGCATACAAACAGTTCAGATAGTACATTAGCAAAGAATATGATGCCCATGTAAATGTTGAAATATTTTTGTTGCCATAGAGATAAGAAGAATGGCAAAAATACAGGAGCACTTGACATACTCCAAGGCAGACTTTTAATTAAAAAAACCTCAAATGACAATGCCAAGATGGCTGAACATACCATAGTGCTTTTATGCTAACCTATTGCATACAAAATCTGAGTCCAAATAATATACTTGCTGCTGAAAGGACTAAGAAGCACAGATAACTAGTAAATGAAGAGATTCAGGATTTTCAAGAAGCAAAATAATAAAGAATTTTTAAAAGCATTAGTATTTATAAAATGTTTCAAAATAGTAGACAACTCATTACAATGTTGTGATTTTATATTTATTCAGAGAAATAAATGTCACAAGTATTACTGGAAAAAAAATATATGCTGGGAAACAAGAGTAATTAAAATGTCTTGAAAATTATGTGACTAGGTAAAAAAACCTTGTACCCAGACAGGGTCAGTATTTCAGCTATAGATCTATTTTAAATATATGTTCACTTCCACACCAACACTTGCAAACTCACAAGTAACACCAGCGTCAGGTGAGTCACAGCAAGTAATCAGTTCAGCATCTATATTTTGAACATGCCAGGAATTACATAAACTCAGTGTGCTTTTACCTGATGAGACAGAAAACCAGGCCTGATAAAGGGTGATAAATTACCATTCCATTCAGTGACTTCCTGTGCTCCTCTCCAGCTCCACTAATACCTTTTAAATATTTGACTTTACAGCCAAAGTAAAAGTGGGGGACAGGACTGCTCTTATGAATCCCCAGCAAAATAGGAACCATTCTCACATATGATTAATAGGCACAGAATCCTGAGGGGTTATAAAAATATATATTCAATTAAAGCTGCTGCCATTTTGTATAGAGCTGTCTGACTTCAAAATTGCCATAGAGATGACTTATTTACACTAAAGACATGGAAATGTTGGCCTGAATCCAAATAAATATTTTATACACTAAGTGTAATACTGGAATTAATTTTTGGGTGAAGTACAAAGTTTTAACTTACAGCATATTTCAGCTGGCCTTACTAGTTGGATTTGGGCTTTTTTTCCCTTCTCCTAAAGTCTGCAGATGGGTTCATGTTCTAAATTCTATCCTGAATGATTTACGAAGAGACAAGCTATAAAATGCTCATGCATAGCTCTATTACTGTTGCTATTAAGGCTGAATTTGTTTTCTTTCCCTGTATGATTGCAAGGCAACTGGTTAAAATTTTACCTCAGAAGAGACAACTCTCCCAAAACATCTTCTCAGTTCATGAGAAGACCTTAAGGATGTCTTACAAGCATCTGCTTGAGTAATTTGTATCAAATGTATCTCAGAAACTTAGCTGAATCACAGATTTTTATAAGACTATTTTGGTCAGACAGGTTTTGCCCCGTCAGAAAATGGTATTTCTGTTATGGTCGTTCTGTGTTATATAAATACATCGATTTACATCTGTACCTCCTGAGTCAATCCTTTGTCTTAACACATTTTGTTCTTTCTGTTTATCTCTACTGAAACAAGGGTACTGGCTCTCCCCATGTGGAGGGAAAGATCTCTTTGGCAGATCACCTCTGAATAGTCCAAGGATCAAGGAATTTTATGCCCCAGGGAGAGAAGAAAACTGCACTAGTGACAGTGGCAAATTGTGTCTGAACTTTCTTAAAGTAGGAAGTAAATGTGCTGCTGAACTGGCCTTCGGGTACTGCCAGTGTATCTGACATTCAGCACCTCCAGGCTGGCACGGAGAAGAGCAGCCAGTGAGTTACTGAGATAGGCTATGAAAGGGAACTTATGTTTCAGCATAATTTCCTTTTTAAAGGAACCACAGAAGCAGAATTGCAAAGGAATACATAATTCCAATTGATTGACAGATTTTGTTAGGGAAATGTGGTTTTATTTTGATTCAGAATAAGATTATGCATTTTAGTGGATCTTAATGAAAAGTAAATTGATGCCACCAGCAGTGGGACAGACCTCGCAATTTGCCTCCCAGCCTCACATGTAGGAAGCTCAGGCTGGGGAAGTATCAGGGCTCTGTGACAACAGTCTTTCTTTTCAGGCACCTGACCTTATTCCAGCCATCTCAAAGGATTGATTAGATTTCAAAAGAAAACCAAATTCCAAATAATTTTGTAATAATTCTTCAGCCATCTCTGCAGTTTTATTTGCCAAATAATTTTCTGACAGTATTAGCTATGCATTGACTAGATTACATCATAAAGTAAAAGAAACATACTCTTTTTTTTTATGTATCTTGTTTGCTGTCCATCTCAAGTATCATTCCCATGAGTAATTCACGTGGTTATCTTTCAATGGCTGCCATTTTCAGAACCCCTATAACGTCACATAAGTAATTTTCTGAAATAAAGCTGAGCCTAAAAACCATTGTCTTAATTGTATAAAAATTTCCCTCAAATAAATGCATGCAAATAAAAACATAACAAAAAATTTTGCCTGTGATTGTTGAAGTCAAATCCTTGAGTCAGTCTTACAATGCCTGCCAGATGTATTACTCTTAAAGCAATATGCCCAAATAATTCATATTTTCTCTACTCTAGCCCTTACAACCTTTGGCCTACAATTTTATTATTCAACATGTTTACAAATATTGGAAAGAGCACACACAGAAGCCATGGCTCACCATGTTTATATTGCACTTCTCCAAATTAACATGTAGATCTTTAAATAAAGAATGCAGGGCCAGGTAAAAAATGCTTAATGCATCTCTGAATATCCATTTTAGCTTGGCATTCACATGAAAAGCCACTTAGAATTGTTACGCTTCAGTAATTCCCAATCAACTTACTGACAAAAAGATGGCTTAACAGGTCTAATTTGTCTTTCCATTTCAAATACCAGTAATGCAATGAACAGAATGTTCATAGTAATAACAATCAGTGAAGTATTTATGACAAATCTCTCAATATGTTTGTATTAAGAGAGTCTAAAAATTATTTTGAAATAATGTGTGTAGAGGTAGGAGAGTTAATTCAAGTAGTTAGACTGCTTCTTCCTTATGCTTGTGCAGAAGTTTAAATGAGAGATATTTTTGCTAAAAGGTAAGTTTACAACCTCCCTCTGTAATGGTTTCAACAAACTTTCCCGAGAGGCTTTCAGTAAACAGTTCCTCTATTGGAAAACTGTTTTTCTACATCAGAATTGAATTAGGAATAGTTTTATTTATTTCCATTAATAAAGAAAGTAGATTCCAGCATCTTTGGAATGGTAGATTCAAGCTAAGAGGCTTACACAGAGTCTACTTTCTTCATAGTTTAAAACTGTACTGAAAATGCTCAACAATATTGATAATAAACACAGCATACTATAAACAGTGAAATCATACACAGTAAGATGAAGTGAAAATGTGTAATAGCTTGTTGCAGAATATAATGGATAGTTTCCTTGGCATGTTACAGAAATCAAAATAGAAAAAGCTAAACATACCAGTCTGACTCACTCATTTCCTTAACAAAGCAGAATTTGATGTTGTGAGAACCAGATCCAATGTACTCTCTGTTTTGATTAGGGTGTAGATGCCAGAGCTACATAATTTAATTTCTCTCATTTACTTTCTTCTGTTCTTGATATTTTTCTGTATTTGTTAATAGCAAGTGTTCCCCTCCCAGTTTCAAATACCCAATAGTAATTTTCTGTTCTGACTTTTCTCTAGCCCTTAGTGGTTGTGTTGGATGATCACATTCATTTTTTCTCTGCCTTCATGGCCTGTATGCTCACACCACTTTTTTCAAAGCTTCTTTATATCTTGCCAGTATACAGTCTAATTATCTGTCTCAGCAGGTTGCAGTTACAGATAGGATGCCTTCTTAACTTCAAAATATCTTTGGCACTTCTTACTTGAGTCTAATTCTCACTCATCTATAAGCACTTTAAATGCCAGGGTTTATAGGGAGGTGTAATTTCATTTATTAGCCTAAATGTCGCAGTTAGGAAAAAAATGTTTCCAAGCCCATAAGCCATTGCTTGGGTCATTTTGACATATTAATACTTCTAATTTCTTTTCTTCCCAGAATTACACTTTTTGCTTTATTTTATATGCTGAACAAAATCAGAAAACATTGAGTTAAGCTATAATCATGTGTTTTTTCAGTTTTGACCCATGATGATACCTTACAGAAAACTTAACCATCAAGTGAAAGACTGTCCTAGAGAAAAAGGAAAATAATCCAAAAAGTATACCACTTTAGGCAGCAGTTAAGGAAAGGACTGGTGGGAAATGGATGTACAGACATACTGCAGTTGTAAATAGAGTTCTAAAGGCAGGAATCCTGAAACAGGTTGCAAAATAATAGTCTACTCAGAAGAATAGAAGAAAATTCAATGGAAATTGACACGCAAGGGGTGAATTTCAGGGAAAACCAGAAAAAAATCATTGCCCATGTTTGCACACTCCAGAAGTCCACTCAAAAATTTTAGGAGCATTTTTAAGAAGAAATTCTCATTTTTTCATTGATACTAAACATTTCCTATGCTTGCAAAGCACCCCAACTTGACAGTTTTATCCTGTGGCATGTTTATACTGAGACAAGTTGTTTTATGTCAATTAAAACAGCCTCTCTGATGACTCAGGATCAGAGTAAAAAAGCTTTGCATTCACAGATATAATCCCTCCTCTTCTCATTCTCTCTACAATAAAGCATTTCTAATAACATTTACTAAATGTCAATAGTGTATCCCTGTTTGTTTTGTCTGTAATCTCTGGTGACACAAGAAGAATGCATGTAGACCAAATCTTAACCTCCATTTCTGTTGACCTGTATAATTCACAGGTGACTTGGTTGCTGATCCCAAAGGATACACAAACACACTATTGTGTGCCCTCATTCCACGGATGATTAAGTGAGAAGGAGAGGAAGAGGCAGAGACAATATATGATGTCATGGTACTGCAAGTCTATTTGGGATGGTCAGATTGCTCACAGGAGCACAGCCAATTCATTCTGCTGATCCTCTGTCAGTCACACAGGTTGTGAAGCGAAGTCTCCTTACCTCCTGTGCCATGGGGCTAAGAGAGGCAGGCTGCTGTCAGGCAGGGATTGTGCATATGAACAGCAACAGGGGTGTACAGAGCATCTCTAGAGACAGAGTCCTCTGCAGATGGGGCACCACATACTCCTAGGAAGAATAAAAGACTCACAGCTGATACAATAGCTTGAGAAATTACTATACTCAAGCTCAAAAGAAGCTGAACTGCATAATGTCAAGGAAAGGAAAGCAGAAAGGAGATGGGTTACTGAGAACTAGAAAAATAAAGGCTTAATCTTCCAGGAAGATCAAAAATCATATCATGACCTGTCTCATGACAGTCTCAAGTTTGCATCACTTTGCAGCAATGCTTCTTGTATCTGCAGTGCAGCCATAGGAGAGAGGGAAAGTTACGTGTCACCAGTGCACACGCTGTAGCTTCCAGGGTACCCCAGCAGCTCTTGGAGCATGTGAAGAAGCTTAAAGTACCATTCCAAGCCCCACCTGTATAGGAGACAGGGTGCTTGCACTCTTTTATCTGCTTTACCCCAGACTGTCCTTTTTTGTATAAACCTCATGCACTTGTGGAAATAACTGCAGCCCAACAGGCTCAGCATCTCTCAGAGCCCAGGGTGGAGCAAAGCACTTCCATTCTCTCTTATCCTTCAAAAATGGCATATTTTGGCCCAATTTTCAGAGGTGAATAGTGATTTTGATCACTTCATTGAGGTACCAGAGGACAAATGCCCTGCAATTTCCAAAGAATAGGCTGGTTTAAACCATCTAACATATTTTGAAATTTCAAACCTAAATTGACACTTATGCAGGTGTGTGTGTTTACAGGGATGAGGGAGGAGGAATTCATGTATTTATGAGAGGGTGCATTAGCCCACTCCTGATATGGAACATGAAAACTGATTAAAAATAGACTATTCATCCAGCACTAAAAATAACATTAGACTACCTCTTCCTCATGCAGCCATGCAGGAGGCTAGGCAAGCTGAGGTGAGGCAAACTAAATTAGAAATAAGAAAATGGAGTTTAAAAGAAAAATATACTGATGGAAATAAGATCACAGAGAAAAGTTGCAAATGCTGGAAGCAAAGTAAAGATACCAAAGGTAAAGATACTGCCCATAAAGGGGTTTTACATTATGGCTGAATGAAGGAGAATGATGTCAAAACTTGGAGGAAAAGGACACAAATGAAGAGAGCACAATATTGAGGCAGAAACTGTTGGAAGTCTAAGTTTTTGACCACTTCCAACCACAAAGAAATAGAAGAAAAAAAGAAAAAAAGTCTTAATTGAATCACTTTTAACCAAACAGGAAAAATATTCCTGTTTTTCACAGACCAGATATCAGCTGATTCAAATAAATCACAAAAATAATAATTTGACAATTGCTATGCAAAATATAACAAAATATTTTGACACTTTGTGTTGGATCTTCACCTTCCTCTTTATGAAATGTAGGAAGAAACAGAAGATATTTGAAGAAAGGCACTCTTCATCTTATTTTCTTTGGACAAGTAGAGGAGACACTTTCTTTGCATGCTTTCTCTGAGTGTTGGAATACAGTGTCTTCTCCTATTCCAAGTTCTTGCAATGAAAAAATAATCTCAACTTTCTTCTTTCATATGTTCCTCATTGCTCTTTGAAGTCTGGGAAGACAGGCTTAGAAGAACAATAGTCTTTCTGCTTCTTTATAGAAGGGAAAATTATAATTACCTATGTATCCAGAAGAGCTAATTCAAAGGCTTTTGGATTAATTCTCTGATTCTCATAAACTGGGTCTATTCAAAAGGACTGAAAAAAAACAGGTACAAACAAGAAAGACAATATAAGTTTTTGCCTAAACTATAAATGCTTGAAGCATTACAAAAACAGCAAAGAAGCTCAAATAGCAGTACACGAGAAATTTTTGGTGAATGATGAAAAGACTACAATTTAGCAAGGAAAGAAACTCCTTGCAGACATTGGAGAAGGCTGAAAAATAGCTGGTTCTCCATGGAACACCCCATATCACAGAAGCAGAAGTGTATATCCTTCTAGATATGCAAAACCAAAATATGCAAAAAACTTGGGATAAAGGGGAACATGGCATAAGAAAGTTCAAATTGCCTGCAGACTCCAAGAGCTGTATTTGCAAAAGGTAGCGCATTTTTACCTACTTATCTCTATGTTTGATATATAGAATAGACAGCAGAAAAAGAGGAATAACCTCTTGAGGAAACTGGACAAAGTAACCTGTGTTTTAATTTTTTAAATTTTTTGAAGCTTAAAGAAAAAACACTATATATTTTCCCCATTTTCTATTGTATATTTGTGCATAAATTCAAGCCCCCATTTTGCGTTTCAAATTTTACTTTTAATCTAAAACAAAATCGCAGGACGCTTAGGAGGAAATGGAGGTAACATTCCTTCCAATAGGAGAAGCAACACCTGACCTCAAATAAGGGTTTAGAACTATAACCCAGCAATGCTGTAATAAATTGATCTCAGTGTAAGAACAAAAATAAAATTCCAGTATTTTAAGATATGCATTTGTGTGCAAATGTGCACATAGGGAAGCATAAATCTACCTATATTTAACACGAAATGTTGTTATGATGATTAAATCAGTATTAATTTGTCCTGGAAGAGGTTGTCCAGAGAAGCTGAGAAATATCAATCTTGAAGATTTACAAAACCTGTCTGGAAGTGGTCCTGGGCAAACTGCTGTAACTGACCCTGCTTGAGCAGGGGGCTTGCACTTAATGACCTCCAGAGATGAACTCCAACCTCAACCCTTCTGTGATTCTCTAAATACCCTGGGTTTCATCCATTATTCACATATCCTGTATTGACATTTGAAATTCTAAAGCCATGGGATTCAAATCATCATCAAATCCTAAAGGCATTTTTAAATTATTTTACTAGGACACTCATGGAAGTATGAACTACATGCACATATATTCTAGAATCACTGTTGGCAATCCTAATTACTATAGGAAAGCATTTTAAAAGGAATTTGAGCTGAGAAAAAAATGGAAATTGAACCAATCCCCAGTATGTTTCAACCTGGAGCTAAACTCTAGGATTTCACTGATTAGCTCCAGTATATTACCAGTAGGAATTATGGCAGAGAGCCACTGCACCTCACAATCAGATTTTTTGCTGTTTTTTTATTGGACTGTATATAAATCAGTGCATAAAATATTTTTCTCCTTGTGAACTTTAATAATTAATAACAATAATTAAATTAAATATCAGTTGGGATGCTTTTCCTCTTAGGCCTGGATGTAAGAGGAAACCTACAGGTTTTGAAGGTCATAGCAAAATTTCAGCTTCAGTCACACACAGCCAGGCACCTTGCCCATGAATAAAGACATTAGACCTGACATCATTCTATTTTAGCATAATTTTGCTACTTGAAATTGAGAAAGCCTGTCTGTATTTAGCAGGTGTGTTTCCTAAACTAGCATTACTAGAATAAAATCTTGAAGAGGATAATTTTTTGTTTATGAAATATAAACATTTTCCAGGTTCTACTGGGGCTTTGAGATAACCACTAACACAGTCAAACTAAGCAAAACCACAAATGCCACCCTACCTCAACTAGAAAAAGATTAGCATGTCAGTGTTCATTAAGTCTGTTCTCAAAGGAGCATGTCCATTTTTATTGTCACACAGAGCAGCTAGGATGACAAAATTATGTCCCATGAATACCATCAGGAGTTCACCACAGCATATCAAGTAATGTGACAATCCAATCCATGGATTAAAAACCAAGATGCTGCCTGTAAGAATAGTTTTTAGCTCATTCTGTATATCATTGTATTTTCCAATCTGGCACCGTGAACCATAAATAATCCTATCATTTATTAATTACATTTTCTAACCTAGTCAAGAAGAATCCTGCAGTGTGAAGCAGCAGATCATGAATAAATGGTTCATTGAAAAGCAACTCTTATTGCCAAGTAGTTGTAAATTAGCGTTGTGATAATTGCTTACTTTAACCTTTTTAAACAGGTTCCTCTAAAAAGCTCCAGGATGGATGTTTTATTGTTATAGCTTTGACCTCCAATTTGTTTTGCATTATGACAAAAGGATGTTGTGATTAAAAATTTGGTACCTTATGTTATAAAACATCCAAACAGTAGGTTTGTGTATGTTTATATATACATACAGACCTACACATATATGCATATAACCATAAAATGCTCATCCATTGTGTACCAAGCACAGCTACAGAAAACACAATAGGCAGCTGAACTGTAATGTGTTGGTGCAGCCAAGATAGCACTTTGCTAAATATACTGTGACACCTTTACAGAAAAAAATCCATGTGTTGCTCCTTCCCCTGCTGCTCCCATAAACCGTGATTATTGAGCAAGCAGGGTGAAGATTTCTTCGGGAAGCAGCTGCTGCTGGAACCTGAAGTCTGCATTTTTCAGGTGGTTTTATTTCAGACTGGACCTGTTCTGTTCCCAGACACAACATGCCTATTAGTGGGTGGAGTGCATTAGGTGATTCCCAGAATGCACCTTCTAGTTTAATCCAAAAATAACCCACATACCAGGAGGCTGCCCTGCAATGGGAACCACAGTGCAATTTGCTTGGAGTCAAAAGGCTGATGGTCTCAAACAGGTGAGCCAGAATAAAACACAACTCCTCTGTGTCAGCAGTACAAGATCACACACCAGCCCAGGGGCAGCATGATTCCCATCAATGCTGCTAAAATGACTGCACACCTTTGCACCAGACACTGGCTCATGACCCCTGGCATGTGGCTCTCTATACCTGTCCCTGTGCTGCCTTGGAAATAATGGGACCTGCCACGAGATAGCCAAGGCAGCAGTGGAGCTTTAGAACACTACAGAAGGATGATGACAGGAGAAAATTTATTTCTTAATCAGCTTTCCATGGTGGTCATAAGAATCAAGTCTGGCCCTGCTTCACTGCTACATACAGGTGTCTCAGAGCCACTTATGTTACTGGGGGTTTTTCCCTATAATGAGTTTCCAGTGGTATTTTTTCTTAAACCAAAATTCAATAAAATGCAAATAGCAAAACATGGATTTCCTGAGTACAGGATTTCTCTTGTCCAGGCTGCCGCATGAAAGCCTGAGGCACAAATAACATCTAGTTATAGACAAAGG
Source organism: Chloebia gouldiae (assembly GCA_003676055.1). NCBI lineage: Eukaryota > Metazoa > Chordata > Aves > Passeriformes > Passeridae > Chloebia > Chloebia gouldiae. The sequence continues at coordinate 22,029,852 of QUSF01000007.1, read as the reverse complement.
TGGACATGTAAGGGCCATTCAAGTACCCTAAAGCACAAAAGAGCTTCAAAAGCTACTTACTGACATAGAAACAATTAAAAACACAAGACATGGTTTTTGTTTTTTTTTTTTTACAAGGAGTAGAGCCCAAGACAGGTAATAGAGCAATGTGAGATTTCTTTTAAAATATCACTGTGTTATCATCTTTCAGATGAAAAGAAAGGCTATTTAATGACTAGTTGTCAGAGTAGAGTCATGGAAGTAACTATCAGCTCTTTGCCTATGCACAGTATCAATATTTGCTTGTTTCTATGGCTCAAAGATTTAAAATACTGGAAAATGAATGAATGTGTTTTTAATATGTTTTATTTCTCTTCCCCAGAGATTTTTTTCCAACAAAGACATGAGTGGCAGAAGTAGATTTAATGATGACATTTCAGCTCTCACTTCTTTGGTAGCAATTGCAAATGGTTTCATGATATGAAACAGGTGTTCCAGCATGTCCTATTGGGCAGCACGAGGAACATTTTTCTCCCCGACGTCACTGTACATCATGTTTTAAATAATTGCTATTTTCTGATAGAGAATACCTTTAGATGTACACTAGGAAGAAATTCACCTAGCTTGTATGCTTTGGTTGGTCTGTTAAACAGGAATTTCTTTATTATCTGAACCATATCAGCTTTTCCAAACCCTTGCCAAGTGACAAAAAAAAAAAAAAATATCATACAGGAAGGACTCTTCTTTTGATTCAGTCACAGTGAGACTAAGAGGACCCATTCACTCATTATAAGAAAAGATAATTTCCAGAATATTTTCATTTTGTGAAGACCAAACACCAAAACAAATCAAATAACACATCCAAGGATGCCCTGAAATGACCCTTGATGACTCTCCTTAAATATGAATTGAGGGGTGCAAGCATTTACAGGCCCAAAATGCATCTCAGTGCTCTTTTATGCTGTGATCCACTACTTGATAAACACAGATTTCCCATTCTCTTCTAACACTCTGTTCTCCACCAAACACAAGTCTGGCACACAGTCAGAGGGCTGATTGTTCAGCATACTCATATACTATTCAGGGTACCTCTATCTGCTTAAGGAACCAGGATTCTGGGATGCTCTAGACACACCACCACAGTTAAATCCAGCTTTGCTTCTTTGCTGGCAATGCTAAGAATACTGAGATGAAATCTTGAAGGAATAGTAGGAAAAGCAATTTGGGGAAAATATCACCTCAGCAAGGTTAGAACGAGAGAAATAACATTAATTATGATATAATAATTATACAAATGATAAAGCAAGAGCTGTTGGCAGGATGAAGAAGCAGCTGTGGAAGAGGACAAGAGGAACATAAGGACAAAGTCAGCCTTAGATTCCTTGAGCAGCCGTCAGCGCCAGGCAAGGGTGGCCTTTACCAGGAGTCTCTATAGCACAGCCTGCCCTCTACTTCTCTTGTGCTGCCATAGCTGCCTCTTCCTAGTACATGATCTCAGTGGGTTCCAGGAAAGGCTGATACAGAGGCATGGCAGAAGCTTATAGATTTAATTACAAAGAGAGCTGAGCAGGTGTCATTGCCGAAACAGTCTTTGTCATCAGTTCAGGTGAAATTCAGCAAACACAACAAGGGAGACAAATCTCATCCCAACTGATTTTTTTAAACAGTCTTTATTCTGAAATATAGCTTGAATTGTTTTGAAAAAAGGAAACAACAGTCATTTTGCCAAAATCAGCAGGGCGCACTAAATCTTAAGTTTCAGAAGAGATTATTTTTTCCCTAAGAAAGTCAAACTTATTTTCCTTCTGTACTAACCTAAAATGTAATTTCCTTCCACTGATGTTTTTAAATAGGCCACCCAATAAATATTAACCATATTTTGAAGTTTTTTTATAGGCATACTACATATTAACAACATTTGAGGCCTGTGTGACACATCCTTTCCCTTTATTTAGAATTTGGTACATATGCAGCATTGATAGTACTTCTCAGATCACCTTGCCAAATAAGTCCATATTATTGAATATAAACTGGTTTAATACTAATATTTTTGTTATAATTATGTATTTTATATTTTCTTCCACACATAAATATTGGTAGTACTGTTAGGTTTGAAAGATAAAAAATCACCTTTATTGATGTTTGTGGAATCAGCAGAAAAGATACCAGACAACATACATTTAAATTGTATTGTTAAAATCTCACAGACATCCAACATGTATTTACATCATAAAGTATGCTGTAAGAGAATAAAATAATTATAGCCCAGATAAATGATGGGATAGAAATAAATAATCTCTTTGGTGTAGAATACTCTCCACACGTAAGTAACTGTTCCCTGTAAGTAACTAGCCTCTATTGTTTGTGCAGCAACCAGCAAATAATCAATTTTCAAGGATATGCTAAGCAGAGGCAATGACCAATGCTGGCCTTGGACAGTAAACATCAGACACCATCAGGATGTGAGCTTCCCTTAAGCATAACTACTAAACCCTGGCTTAGCCAAAGTCAATCACAAAATTCCCATTAACCAAGGTTAGGCCTGGTTATGCTTTTGGCCTTCCCAGTTACAGACCCCAGTACACCAAGGCATGGATGAATTACTGCCACAATGTCCACCAAGAGTCTTCTTGGTGCCTCCCTGCTATCCCCGACACAGCGGCTGCAGGGGCTGCCCTTCCGTGCTCAGGAGTACAGAAGAGCAGCTAAGGGCTGTGAGGTTGTGAGCCCTTTCCTCCAAGGCACTGTTGGCAATGGTGAGGGAACTGGGAGGAGACAATCCAGGTTGTATAAATCCAAGGTTTATTGGTACCTCCATGGAGCTCCTGGCCTCAGGGGTACAATGCTGAAAAGCCCCGGAGGAGACTGGAGCAGCCCCTTTTCTTACGGGGTGGAAACAAGGGAGGGGTTTGGCTATCCACCAAATAGATAATGGGGAGTGGGACATGAAGTAATTGACAAGAAGGACAACATACTGGGGAGCTGAGGACGGGGGACCCTGGCCCTTGGCCAGTCACTCGATGCTCTTAGTGGAAGATTCTAGAGAGAGGGGCTGGAGAGTCGAGTGACAGACAAAGTGCCAGGGAGGGGCTATCGGGATTGACAAGGAAATATCTAGGGATTTGGGAGAACTGGGGATGGGATTGACATTTAAGGAAGGGAAGACAACTTGGGATGAAACCATAAATGAGGGAAATACAGGGAGAAACCAAATAACACAAAACAACAAATTACCTGAGTTCACAGATCCCCTGCAGAAAGTCTGTGGATGCAGGGAACCTCCCAGTTCATCTTGGATGAAGGGTACCCCTGAGACCCACTGCTCAGCTTCTGCACTGCAATATGTTACCTGTCCTGCCTAGAGAATCAGTCTACAGAAACTGCTCTCCTATTTTGAGGCGGCTTTTAAAGCAAGTTTCATTGATTGTACAGAATGAAATGCAAATCCAAACATGGTTCAAATATGCAGCATGTACAGAACACAAGTGTATCCATTCCTCAGACTGAATGCAATTAAACGAAGCACACAGACCACTTCCCATCTTTATTAAAAGAAAAACCAAAACCAATCCAACGGTAAGAAAAAGAAATCCATAACTCAACCCTTTCAAATTCTTTTCAAATTTCAGGTACCAAGTACAATTTACAATGAAGAACAATCTGAGAATTTTTTTTGCTGAGTGAATGATGGAAAGTAAATACTGGGGAAGACCCATGTTAATTGCAACAAGCAATGCTGATGAAGGTTAGGGCAGTACAAGTGCCTGCACACTATCAGAATAGTCACCTTGTCAAGACTGTTGCCAGGAGGTAGGCAGCTCCTGCTCTTCCATCCTCTCTGTCATTAACTATTGATCACTTCCTATTTTTAAGCTTCACACCAGTGGCAATGGAATAAATTGACAGCTTAATTATTTGGCTGTCCTAAAGACATTCCCAAAGCCTATCCTCAAGGGGAAAAGCTGCCAACAGATGTACATATAAATCCAAATGGGAAAAGCAGAGATTCTGAGCAGAATATCCAGAAACACTGAGCCATTTCTGAAACGGACTGACCTCTCTTTATTCTTCATTTAATGCAGATAAATGCAACCTCCCTTGCCTCCAAGAAGCCAAGTGTACTGTACCTTTATAATCAATTTCAACACAAGAGGAATTACACGTGACCAGGCAATGAAAGATCAGGCCAGACTGCTGTTGTTTGAATTGGGAGACTCCTGTTCCTGGTGAATGTGGACCTGTAGCCTTTTGGGGATGGACAGATAGTCCCTCAAATGGACTGGATGCACAATGACAGAAACACCTGGACAATGAAAATGCAGAACTTCCCAGAGTGCTCTGCCAGAGGAATGTGGTTTGGCCCCTGACTCAACACATATCCCAGATCTCAGGTTTCTCAGAAACCTTCCTCAGAGTATCCAGCTGTCAACACATTACCTGCCACCCATCCAAGGTGTGGGAGCACAATGCCAGCAAAGCTGGGTTCTCTAACAGCTATCCTAACCTGGTTGAGAAGCCTTGTAGAAAAGACAATTCAGCTTTGTAAAGCCTGTAGAGCCTCAGAGGGACATGTATGACATACTTCCACCTGCTTCCCTCTCTCTTGAGCTTCACAAAGTCCCTACTCTCTCTTCCATGGGCTGGAAGTTTTATTCTCTTATTTGTCAATTAACTGCAGGAAAGTATATAGCATTCCAGTGTTTCACCTTTGATCTCTCCAGTCTTACATCACACCTTTCAGAGGCTCACATGGGAGCTCATGTAGGCAATACTTTCCCTTTCTGCTGCCACAGACATTGGCATCACCCTCAGTCAAGGTAGTTCAGTGTTTCTGCCAGCTCTACTGGCTCTAATACCCCTTTTCTGGGGCTTTTGCTCTTCTTGTCCCACTGAAAGCCACTGCTCAAAGCAACAATTTCCCACCTGGCACATCTTGGTGATGTGGACTAAGGGCAAGAAAATTGCTCTATTTGTTGAACTCCATGACAGCTGGTAATTATTATAAAAAACCCTCACCTCTTAAGGTTAAGGTCTGATCTGTGGAGTTACAAAGTAGCAGGGTTTAAAATCCCCCTACTACAGAGGCCAGGCAGAGCAGAGAGAAAGCTGGCTGCCTATTGTATGGGACATGTCCACTTCATTGCAAATCCTAATTAATTACCATTTGGTAGCTGTCTTGAGTGTAAGGATCTGTTAGATTTAAAAAAAATTGGCAATAATCTTGGTAGGTAGCTACAATTTTATTTGTATGCATGTATTGCACATAGGCAAACAGGAGTTCTGTGCTTGTACTTCCAATTTCTATAGGATTTCATCCTGCACACTTTGTTTAGGTCAAGAAACTTCTCTAGGACTGAATAGAAGACAATGTCTGGAATATCACTGCAAATGTAATGGACGGAGTAAATTGACAGCAGCTCCAACTAAATTACAGTTTAAAAGACAAGGGAAGACTCAAGGGACATCAAACAAAGGAAACTCTAGCTGACCAGCGCTCAGGTAAAATTGAATTGGAAATGTTCCCTGACTGATTAACATAACAAAAGTCCCAGTGTTTAAAAAGAAAGTAATTCTGCAGAAATAAGGGGGAGGGGGCGGGGGGAAGAAACGGATCTTCCTCCAAACAACAGTAAGTATCTTAAAAAACATATATTCAGAGAAAGATCTAAAATACAAGAGTAAATAAGGAGGTTTTTAGCATTTTTTTAACACTCAGAAACATATCTATTTTTAATAGAATATGATTTGAAAATGTCTCCAGCATCATTCCTCCAGTTTATCAGACATAAATGACACTCTAATTAAAGATTTTTAATAAAAATTTGGAAATATAAATTTTTAAAAGACAAAGAGAAATTTAAAATAACTGAAAATTAAAATAAATGTACACAGTTTTATTTCTGAAAAATAAATAAAATTGTGTGAAAGTATAACTATTGGGAAAATCAATTTTTATTTAGCATATCTGTAAATTAGTGGAGGTGTTTAATATGGTAAAAAATGTATTTTATTAGTCTTATATTTAAAATACATAAGAAACAGGGATAAACACTGATAAATACTACAGAAAGCCAAGTGTTTTCTCTAGGGTTTCCCTAGTCAGCCCACTCTCTCTGAGACAGGGAGATCTCCTAATGGTGCTCAGACTGCATATCCCAAATTCCCAGCTCACAGTGGGCCCTTGTCAGCTGCCCTTTGTGGGAACTATGAGGGTAATGTCACTTAATCTAAAGAGATTCTGATGAAATAACAGGTATCATCAGGCTTTTTGTAGTATATTAATTCTCAGGTGATGGACACTTTTAAAAGTCTGGATCTACAAATAGATTCAAATCTTTGAATAAACAGCAATAGCAAGACTCAGAGCTCAACTTAGATTTATCAGTTTCTTGCTTGTTAGTTATTGCTAACAGGTTTCTGGTTTACCCAGGACGTCAAAGGCATGACCCCACTGAGAATGGGAGCAGATTCTAGTTACTAGGCATAGCCAGAAGAAAGAATGCTCAGAAGATCATGAACTGGAGAGGGAATGTGAAAAAACAAAGCTTGCTTTGCTCAAATGTTTTGCTGAAATGTATCTATGATACAAAATGGAGACATAATGAGAAGACTTCTTTTTACAGTATATGAAAATGTTGAGTTTTGTGAGACAACTAAAAATAAAGAAGCTGAGCATTATAACTAGTCATGGCAGGAGGATCTGCTGGACCAGGTTAACCAATAGATTTTGTCTTTCCTACTTGTGTGGAGGTACTGCTGCTGTGCCTCCTTGTCCTCTTCAGTTCCTTCTAACCCTCTGGAAAATGGCAATGAACTTTTAAGTCTGACACACAGGAAATCCCCACAAGTTCAAGACCAGGGTGTCAGCATTGGTATTCTCCTTACTAATGTACCAGTGAGTCAGGAGAGAGGGAGGACATGGAGGACCACCTCCATGGCCTCCAGGAGCAAGGCAGGAGACAAAAAAACTGTAGAAAAAAGACTTTTGGTATTGCACTAGTCAGAGGAATGCAGGTTTAATTAAATTAAATTTTTCTTTCATTTCTCTTTTTAATGGGTGGATACCAAGTGTAAGAGGCAGTTGCTGGAATAGAGGTGACTGTACATCTCTAAACCCTCAAATATGTTTTTCCTAGCTGCCTGCTGTCATTCCAAAGAGTCACAGCCTTCTACCATGTCCAGCTGTCATCTTCTAGTCCAAGGTGAGTGTCTCACACACCTTTGGCTATGCAAAATGCCTTCTAACACATGTACTTGCAAACACATCCAAAGTGCTCCTCAAATGAACATCTAGTTCAGGAGGTACAAGCTGACACTCAAATGACAAACTCCCTGGTTCTCCTATTTCATAACATGGTCATTCCTTCACACAAACCATGGACACAGATGCACAAAGCACACTTGGAGAGGCTTAATTGTCACAGCACAACATGAACTAAAATTCTGACTTCAGCTATATTCCAAAGAACTGCATCTGACACAGCCAAGACCATCACAATCTCTCTGTTGTGCTTTAGCATCCAACACTTAAAATTCATGCTAGAAAAAAAGATTTAAATCACAGATTTTTCCTTTTCTTTGAGAATATACTTGCAGAATCAAAAGCAAAATATGTACTAAAAGGGGCAGTCAATTAATAAACTGTACTTCATTATTTAACTGTTAATCAATAGTAAATGTGTTGAACAGTGTGCCTGGTAGGCACAAGTTGAAACAAGCATGTGTGTGGGGGATAAAGAGTGGGATGGAGGATATGGTTCTGTAGAAGAAGCACAAGACACTGAAGAGAGGATTAGAAGCCACATGTTGTCTGTTAGACCTGAAGAGAGGAAAAGATAGCAACATCAAGAGTTTTACAGAGTTTTGCTGTACATATGTTAGCCAGGATACTCTGACTGGACAGAATATCCTGTCAGAAAATCCTATACGGCCTGGAAAATGTCTTTCATACCAAACCTTTAAATAAAATGCTTACTTCATAAGCAGTTATGATTGTGTTTAGTACTTACTTGATCTACTGGTTTCATCTAAAGAATAAGAGGAAACCTTTAAAAAATTCAGAAAATATAATTTTGAATGAGTTCTTTTGCATACTTTAGCACAGCATTCAGATGGAAATACAAAGCCCTCTTTGATCTCTGTCTACTGTTTTCGTTTTCCAAAAGTATTTTTCCCAGTATAGAAAGATGTTAATGTTTTGTGTCTACAGGATTTCCTTGAACTGTCTTCATGCAGCCAAATCCTTCCAAGTGCCCAATTTGGTGACTTTGCCCAGAACAGTTCTATCTCCCTTCTAGTTCACCTTACACAGCAGTTTTCCTTTTCTGTTCCTTCTTTTAGAAAAGTTGGCAAGCAAACAGAATCTGAATTATCACCATTTTATTTTGGATTATGTTTCTTATGGAGAGAAATATGGTGGGTGCTTTTGCTGACATTTTGTCCTTTGGAAGCTTCTGAGTATATGCACTGAGACTGCACAGACATGGAGCATGCCTGTAAACACCTGCACTGCAGAGCTAAACAATTAAATAGTTCAGACATCAATCACCCTCCTTAATTACACATTTTGTTCATAAACTCACATTCTTTTCTGTTGTTCACAGAGGATGGCATGTGGGAAATATGGGGAAGGCATTGGGAGATCTGTGCTGAGATGACATTTTTTGCCACCACTGCCGGGTTCATGACATCTGTTTTGGAGGTATCATTTACCTTGAACTGCAGTGTATTTTAGAAAGTCTTAATTCACTTCTGTCAGGCAATCAGATTGTTGCAAAATATATAAATTCTATATACAAATACCATCAGATGATGCAGCAGGCAATCACTGTGGTAATTAATCCCACATTTTTGTAGTTAAGTTACAATTCTCATTTCAGGATAGAGTTTGAGTAAGAAGAGCCTATCTATATCTGTAAATGAATGATATCATTATTTTGGGAAATGAAAGTTTAAGCTCTGTAAAACATACAATCCCATGGAGATCTCAGCAGGGGAACTTGTACGTGCAGGTGTTTAATGTGATAAGGTACGTTACCATTTATCTGTGTACTTACAGACAAATATTAACATAGTCATGAATTAAGCTTTTAATCCCTTTTATTATAAATTGAATATCTTTATTTTAACAAACATCAACAATGCACATTATTGTGCTCCAAACTATTCATTACTATTCCCCACAGTGTACCATTACATGATACGCCATAATACATGTGTTAATATAATGCCAAGCATCTGCTTGAGTATTCCATAGTATATTTCATTCTCTCCCTCTCTCTCTTTTTGTTTAAACAAAGAGGCAATCTCACAAAAGACACTTTCTATATAGGAAACCACAGAGCCATTCAGCCTCATGCTGGAGAAGGACAGTAACACAGTGTGTGCCATTTTCTGATGATTCAGGCTCTAGTTCCAAGTCTTCAGACTCCTTGACAGCGAGAAATAGACTTGGGAACAAAGAAAATATAGAGGTAGATGTGAGGAGGTGGATTTAAGTGAGAGTGCTCAGATAGGGTCACCAAAACAATGTGCAAGCAATTTGTCCCTGATCTCCAGGTGCCTTTCCTCAGAGCTGCAGTACCAGGACCTGCCGGTGCTGGCACCTGGAGGGAGAGTCATTTACTCAAACAAGTAACACCATCAACTTCAGAATTAATTCCTCAGGAAAATTACCTTTGCATTAGGATCAGAGAATCACGTAATCATTAAGGTTACTAAAGACCTCCAAAATCATTGAGTGGTCAAAGGTTGGGCTTGTGTTTCAGTTTCCAAAGAAAGTCTTATACTGAAAATATTATATTAGTAGAAACTTCTGAGGAGTTTAGTTTTGCTGTAACTCAAACTATCAACTGCAACCTTGTAGCTGTTTTCCTTGCAAAGGGATTAAAACATCCCATTTGGAGTCAACAAAAACATTGAGGCAATATTACTGCCAGCAGAGAAGGTGGTACATTTCTGCCTAAATGGCTAACTAGCTTGTTTGTTTTCATTTTTGTAGAATTTTTGTTTTTCTTCTAGGCAAGCCTGTTAACAAAAATGACTCATGATTGTTGCATTAAATGAAAGGTTATTGTTCCAAAGACATTATCCCAGAGATCTCGTCAATTACTGTAAAGGAATTCTGCTGGAAACATATTAGAATAGTTCAAATAAATTGTAGGTAAGCAGGAAGAAAAGGGAAAATAGATGACGGTACATGGGTTATGTTTTAAGAGCTGTACATTGAGTCTAAACAATTCAGTGTAATCTGCATTATCCCCCAAAAAGCCTTTTGATTGTTTTATTCCTTCAAATGTGCCCTATTTAAATATTTTTCAAGCTTTACATATGTTATCTATGTTATTAGCTCTGTAAAGTGTTTACATGCAGTCTCAGAACGCAATCCTCAAGGCACTGTAATTTACAGAGACGCTAACACTGTCATAATAACATTTTTATCCTACAACATATCAGAGCTTAAAGAAATATTGCAAAGTAAAACAAATCCCATTAAATAAATCAGAACAACCAGCAATAAAATTACAGTAAGCTGAATCACCCTTGAGAGAGCACTGTGGAAGCCAGGCTGTGAAAGGGTGCTGAAGCAGAACGCAGGAGCAAACAATGGGGAGTGAACAGATTACAGACTCTGCTAAAAGTTAAATATACATTCTTTCACCTCTAGGTCTCAAGGGAGAATGAAGCCAGACTTCCATATGTAGTAATTAAAGCTATTTAGTGACTTCTCTTTGAACAAGTCTATGGCCACACAAAGTCCAGGATTTAAGAGGTATGTATTTTCTTCATTGCAAGGAACTGACCTCCATTACAATAAGCAGCAAAACTGAACAAATACAGATTGTGCCTACATTTTTTAATTGGCTGTGCTAAACATGCAGAATTTAAAACATTTCTTGAGTTTCACTAGCAAATAAAGATGTGTCCCACTGCATGCAAACAAATAACAATAAAACACCACAAGAGTGCAGGGGAATCATCAGGCTGATATGCTTGTCAAAAAATACCTGGCACAAATCCATGACTGTAGTGGTAGGGTACCATCAGGTTTTGGGAGAATTAATAGTATTTCCAGTCTATTTTCTGCTATGTAGTTGTCATTTCTTGTAACATGCACTGTAAGTGCAATTCACAGTGCTTCTCTGACATTGTGAATTGCTGGCTAGCAACCCCAGGCTGGCTGACCACATTATTCTCTGCAGTCTCTGTACCACATTCAAAACATTTTTTCAAGATAAATACTGCAGAAGAAAATTCGATAACTTTTCTCAAAACTTACTGAGTAAAATTTTAGATTCAGTGAAATATTTTGCCATTGACTTCAGAGAGTTCAGGATTTTAGTCTCTTGGTATTTATGTGCATGTTAAATGATTGGTGCTACTCTCTTTGTACATGAAAATAATTTCATCTTGTTATGAAGACCTAAGATATACCAAAATGATCCTAAAAAGTCACAATTTGCTCTATCTCAATTTGCCTAAAATACATCTCTGCTGAAATTTCTTTGAAATGCAAAATATCCATCACTGCACTGATTAAAATATGGAAAAAATATTATTGCAGAATAAATAATTCTTTCTCACTGAACTGGGAAGGACCTGGAAAGAAAAGGCTGCTTTTAAGTATAAACAACTGACTTTACAATGACCACTACCATATATTTAGGACTGCAGACCAGTCTTTTAATATGTTGATAATGTGTCCCATTAGCCATTTCCTCTTCAAAGATGTTTTTTTCTGATTTAAGAAATCAAATCCCAGCTGTCCTGAAAAAACTACAGCTTTCTCATTTTTAATAAGTCACATTCTTATTCTTGGAATGTTGAAATTTTTTGATAAATGTGTTCTCTGAAATTCAAAATAAAATGTGCACAATATTTAAAGCAAATGAATTAGACTACAGTAGTTCCTTGAATTGTGACATCTTCTGTTTTGCACAAATCCAAGCACTTGTTCAACACACTATAAGCAACGAATTTGTGATCATGTTCAGCTATCCGTACCTCAGATCTTCAGCAAACTTAAGACCCCTCTGAGTCTTATGGCATTACTAAATTTCCTTCATTTTCCACGTGAGGGATACTCCTAAGACCCCGTTATTACTGCACGCAAACAGCCTGAGATGAGAAGAACAATGACACGTATTTCAAAAAATAAAACTCAAATGGAAGCCAAACCACCACACCATCTCACAAAAACAACAAAAACAACTCAGCAAATTCCCTCCTCTGCTCACAAAGATAAGAAAAGGACAAATAAATCCCAACACACTGCTCTTTACTTGAGAAACTGGATAAGATCATGGCTATGGCATAATCGTAAGGTTGAAAGCTCTCGATGCTCATAAAAAGGTTTCCATCTTTCTGGAAGCATTTCCAATCCATTCTTTTGTTCCACCAACAATATGTAAACAAGCTAACTTATAAGACCTCCAAGTCCCTTAGAAAAATCCCTCTAGCTAATGGAAAACAAATGCAAATAAGCTCTTTTGTGTCAAACTGAATCCAGAGATATGGAGTATCTCAGTTCAGGACCATGGAAGGAGCAAATTTAAAACCAATGAGAACATTTTGCACTGAAAGGAAACTTCGTTCACCATATAACATTTATGTAGTCCTAAAGAAAAAAATGAATACTACAGCAGTGTTGCATGTTTGTAGACAGCAATATTTTCATCCTTTGTGTGCATATTCTAGATATCTGTGGTAGTCTGTGCAATTAGCCAGTGGCAAACAAACGTCTGTGACTATCCCGAAAGACCTCAAGTGAGATTCCTGACACAGAGGAATGTGCCTGTGCATGAGACAAGGACAAGCTCGTGCTGTGAAATGCCATAGACACTCAAGGGTCACTGCTGCCTCAGGGCACTCCTTGAAGCACCTTCTAACTAGAAGGACAGAAAGGAGACCCAGGCTCTTTCTCCTTCTTTCTAAATGACAAAATACAAAATTGTTTAATTAATTTCAAAGCAAAACCCCACCACTGATTAACTAGAAAAGTAGTTTCAAGTGTTTTTCCTATACATGGACCTTCAAAGTTCCCATAACAGAACCTGATTCAAGCTTCTACGTATCTACAGGCCATTATATAACATAATGCAAGAATAATTATTTTTAAAAATAATTTTTGTTGCTCATTGAAGTAGTCTAAAATTTACCAGGGAAGCGTGGACCTGAAGTTTAAAGCAAACAGAAAACAAATACACTTGTTCTATCTTCAGCACACATTAGACCACAGGATTTCCTCATCAGGGTCTTAATTACTGAAGCCAAGCAAAGGCATGAGAGATATAAATAGTTTTGATCTAAAGACTTACAATCCATTAGCCCCCTATAAATATTTCATGACTAGATAATTATCAAAATGAGAAAAAATTATATTATTTATTTCTAGTCTAAATCTATTTAAGATGAGCTTCCATCTGAGCTATTCATGCTTTCTCCTGGTTTTTCCACCTCATACAGGCACCATACACCCACAGTGTAAAGAACATCTAGACCAGCAATTCAAAAGGACAGTAATTGTACTGTATGAGAGTAAGTCAATATGAATTCAGTTGGGTTATCTTGACATTACCATCAAAAAATTATCATAATTGCCTCTTTCTATTACTGCAGTGTCAAGAGGAGCCAAATTATACTGGAGCAGTAAGTTAGCAGTAAGTATAGCAAACTGCTATAACAGCACAGTCACCAATGCCTAGTGTAAAGACACTAAAGAAGGCTGGTGGGGCAGCTAATATTATTGTGATTTTACCAAGTGAGACCTGAATGACAAAGACCTGTTGAAAGACAAAGAGGCAGTTTAAGAGTTCCAGGACATTCCAAGCCTCTTAAATCTTATCCAGATGTTTAAATTCAAGTTCTTCTCAAGTTACTCTCTGATTTATTTTCTCAAACCCATCACTCTAAAATGTTAGCAAAATAAAGTCTGCAACTCACTCTGTGTCTTCACTATGATTTCAGTAGTTTTCTATGAAAATACTCTGTCCAAAACTCCAACTAACTTGGAAAAAGGCTCTTCTACATTATGTACTTCTTGGCTGTTACTGGGGTGGTACACAGAGATTGTGGAAAATCTGCAACTAGACAGGAAAATAGCCATAACTCCAAACAACATACTTATGAAACAAAAAAGATTAATTTACCTTTACAAATCACTCCTCTGTGCCACTTGTCACATCTTAACTAGGCTATCCTGAACTTTCCATTTGCAAAATGACATTCAAACATGAATTAATTAATTCTAAATTGACTCCCTGATGTCAAGGCATAGTGTAATAAGTTATTCTCATTCCTTTGTTGATGGAGGAATCTGAGACAGAAATTAGGGACTTCAATATCTAGCACATCAGAGCAGTTTGAAGTTAGGAGGCATGATTACCAGTGCTAGATCCAAAAAAGTTTACAACATGATGTTTCCTTCACAGAGACTTTCTGAATAATGCACCAACAGTTAGGTCTATCTTTAACAGAAAAAGCTGTTTGTTTGGGTTTTTAACAACATAAAATTGGAAAAAATTCCACAAATAACCAAAATGGAATAGGATGTATACATTTCCTATAAATATAAATATAAATATAAATATAAATATAAATATAAATATAAATATAAATATAAATATAAATATAAATATAAATAATATAAATAT
>QUSF01000007.1:21902787-22015122 GCA_003676055.1 Chloebia gouldiae | reverse complement strand
AAATATAAATATAAATATAAATATAAATAAATATAAATAAATATAAATATAAATATAAATATAAATATAAATAATATAAATATAAATAATATAAATATAAATATAAATATTTCTTGCAGAAAGGTGCATGCTAAATTTAACTTTAATAATCTCACAGGTCTCCTGAAGTCAAAGTATATTTGTAAATAATAAACTATCTAAACTGGCTTACACATTAATAAACAAAAAGACTTTAGACCATGCTCACATTAAACTACAACTGTGCCATCACTAAATGAACATCAATTGAAATCAATTTAGCTAGCATAAAAAGTCCCTTTCCCCTGCTGCTGCTCATCTGGTGTGCTAACAGCTCCCAGTGATGAAACAGGTGCTTGTAAATTAATTAGCCTACTGAAACACACCTTAAAATGAATTTCCCAGAACACCCTGGCAGTGAGCCATCCTGGTCCCATGAGCTGATCAGTGTTCTGTAAATATTGAGATTTGATAAAGTAAACGCTACTCTGGCAGCAGATGGTTTGGAATGCTCTGTTGACATTGCCTGCGATTACTTGGATATGAAGACTTTGCTTCTCATAGACCTCCTTTGGGAGCCACTGGAGGACTTGATCCCCTCTCCAGCTATTTGCCTTCTAATTGAAAATCCTTATTCCCAGATGGAGCATAATGCTACTGCTTCAGGCGTCTAGCTCTGCACTGCTTGACTGTTGATACATGGGTAATTGCTTTCAGTAATGCAGGTTAAATGTGACATTTAGTGCTTAATAAAAATCATCAAGGCCAAAGCCGTTTATCATTCTTACACTTGGGCTGTCACTTCTAAAGGAATTTTCAATTCATTTGAAATCTTGTTGAAGAGGCAAGTAGCTCCTCCCTGGGAAACGGGGAAAGGCTGAAACCAAATTTGGGCATTTTTCTGCTTTATTTCTAAGACTTGTTTGCTAACAAAACCCCTTTAAAATTAATCTATCAAACATGGCAACTATCTGCCTTTGTAGTTAGTATATTGGTGAATAATACATAACCAACCACTGTGTACTCAAAGCACATAAACCAGATGCACTGCACTGCACCTTCTGTGGGTGGTTGGAAGCTGAAAGTTATTCTTCCTGTAGCATCATGAAGAAATGAACCTGAAAGGAAATGGACTGTGCAAAACTGAGTCATTTCAAACTCTAACCATTAATAAAATAAGGAGGGCAAAAGCCTCCCTGTCATGTTAGGCATAGCAGCCTCACTTCATTGAGAGTGTTTAGGATAGTTGCTGAAGTGCTTTGTTCTGTCTTTTTTGTTGTTGTTGTTTTTTAATATGATCATTTCTATTGGGGCAAACAGAACAACATTCTCGCCATGGATTAGTGATCTGATAATGCTGCATTCCACAAAGCTTCAAAAGGAGAGATTTAAAATTAGAGTTGACTGAAATCTGCTGATTGAGTATTAACAGCACAGTAACATCTTGCTTTGCTGCCTTGACATCAGTTTTACAGGCATGATCTTTGAAAAGGGTATACAAATCTCTGAGATGTGCATAAACAGATTAACATTTAGACCACTCCTACTCCCAAAACTTTATTCCCTAAATTCAGAGACTTGCTTCTTTTAATGTCTGTCTTGTTTTCCCAGAGAACTGAAATAAGTAGATAGCTAGCTCTCCATCATCATTGAAGGGATTTTTAAGATTACTCTTGATAGACTTTGTAACAGTTTAAAGGGAGACAGAAGCATGAACCTTTATGCCCCAGCCAGTTTGACAGGAAAGGGGCATAGGAAAGATTAAAAGGAGATTATCAATCAGAACAGCATCCTTTGGCTACCATGAACTTTTACTAATACCTTTCTGTAGCAGCAGAACCCTGTTTTTCATATTAAGAAATTTTGCTGAAGAAATAAATTTTTTAACAATAGCAACAACAAAAACCAGAAAATTAATCCATATTTTGGTCATGTGCAACTTTATCTTTGAACTGCACACAATTTGGAGTAGGTCTTGAAAGACATTTATTGTGTGTCTGTTGTAATACATTATCACTTTATTAACTAAAGCAAATCTGGGCATACTGGTGATTTTGACAACTGAAAGCCAGCAGAGTTAGGGAAGTGGTAATTTAATTAAAATTTAAATAGTATCAATTAAAATTAATAGTAATGGAAAAAAAGTATTTCTCCAGATGCTGTTAATGATGGTATTAACTTCAAGTTCATAAATAGATCCTGAGTGAGCAGTTTTCTTAAGTTTCACTTTCTCCTTTTTGAAGAAGCTTTCATTTTCCCGTTAATTCATTTTGTAAAGCTCAGGCTCTTCTCGCTATGTCTCCATTATAATCAATAACTAATTCTCTTACTTTCCAGAATTTATCGCCCTTCATGTTTTGTTCATCATGTTAGATTGTTTGCCTAATCGTGGAAAATATAAGGATTTTGAGCTCACCTCTGCTTTAGAAGAAATCTTGTGAAAATGGATTTCTCCACTTTTGAGCAACCAGAATTGTGTGTCTACAGGGAGCCTGGCAAGTCAGAGCAGAGGACTCATTTCAGCCAAATGTGACATCTCCAGAAAGTAATAACATCTGGTAGACATCTGAGGGAATGTGAATAACCACTTCTCCACCTATCTTTTTTTTTTTTCAGGAGTAACTGGAAGATGTGTTTTTGAAGTAAATAATCTAGTACTAGATCCCTTCATTTGTATTAGGTTTTTAGTATGATTCTCCACAGAGATTCTGCACTGCCTAAAATATGTAACAGTGTCCCGGGTCTGCCTTCTGTTCTCCACTGCCCACCTGCCCCTCTGATATACATACTTGCCTTTAGAGTTGCCCAGTCTAAATCAACACAGAAAAACACTGGCTATAGAAGTATTCTGGGAAAACACAGAAATAAGTATTTCCCCTTCTCTTTAAAAAACAAAACAAAACAAAAAAAAACCAAAAACAAAACCTGCCATATTGTCCATCCAGAGGTCCAGAACAGATCTTAGATTTAGAGAGAGGTGTATGGATCTGTCAGCACTCCTGCTGCTGACTGTGACACTTCCTAAATTATAAGAATTAAATTTGGCAGAAGATTGTTTGCTGTAGATACTTTGCTCTTTTTCCTCTGTGCTGGAATACCATATATTAGGAATTCCTCTTGGGAAAATAACTTTAAAAAAAATATAGTGGATGCTAAGTAACTTAATGGATAATAAAGTGCCTTGCGCTTCTGGGACTGCTATTTAAGGAGCAACCTGATGTTTTATGTAAAATAAGTATTGCAGTCTTGGGACTTCACCCCACATTTCTGTAGGATTAACTACAGGTAAAGCACTTTTTCCCAATAAGAGCACACATTTCTATGAGTCATTAACAAGCTCCCACAGGACAAATGGCCTTTTTTGCTGCCATCTCTTCCACTCTCCCATTCCTCCCCCAGAAACTGGGAGTTACTAAGTAAAGAATAGTAAAAAGAAAATCAGTAATAAAGTATCAATACAGGCTGGGGACGAAGGGATTGAGAGCAGCCCTGCCAACAAAGATTTGGGGGTGCTGGTAAATGAAAAGCTGGATATGAGCTGGCAACGTGCACTTGCACAGGAGGCCAGCTGTGTCCCGGGCTGCATCCAAATCAGCGTGGCCAAGAGGGTGAGGGAGAGGATCCTGCCCTTCTACTCTTCCCTGGGGAGACCCCCACCTGCAGTGCTGCATCCAGCTCTGAGACCCCCAGCACAGGAACTCTGTGAACCTTTTGGAGCAGGCCACAAATAGAATCAGAAGGTTGGAGCATCTCTCCTGTGAAGACAAGCTGAGAGAGTTGGGATTATTCACCTGGAGAATAGAAGGCTCCAGAGACACCATATAGCAGCCTACCAGTACCTAAAATTGGCTAATAAAAAAGATGGGGACAAACTTTTTAGCAGTGACAGGCAAAGAGGTCAGGTCAAGTTTTTAAACCAGAAGATGATTTAGGCTCTTTTATGAGCCTAAATAATATGCCATAATTTTTTTTTTCAAATCTAGTGGTGAAACACTTCAACTTGTTTCTCAGTAAGGTAGTGGATGCCCCATCCCTGAAAGCATAAAGGCCAGGTTGAACACACTCTGAGAAACCTGATCAAGTTAAATATGTCCCTGTGCATTGCAGGGGGTTTAGAGTAGAAGGCCTTTGAAGGTCTCTTCCAACCCAAACTCTTCTATGAGTCCCTGTAAATTCCTCCTCACCACACAGGCAGCAGCGCTAAAGTACAGACTCAATTAATTAAATGTAGCAATACCAAAAATTTTATATACGAAAAGTATTTCTTTTTCCTCTCATGTAACATATTAAAATTTGCTATTAAGCAGTTCTAGTGCATCTACTCTATTGCATGCAAACTCACTTATGACTTAAGCAGGCTGCTCATCTGCTGTATTCTGTCTTGACATAGGACACTATAAATTTCTTCAGCACTGAATGTCAAAGAGTGTTTGAGCATTTCAACTTTCTTCAGAAGCAGTGGGAAGAAAGCCCTCATACTGGATAGCTGCACATAGGGCATTGTTATAATCTATAAAGACAGCTGTATCTAACCATAAATATTGGGCTAGAAGCTAATTTCCAAGAATTAGTCTGAGGAGGAAACATAGGGCACAAAAATATATTGGATACTAGGCACGTAAAAGGAAAAAAAACATATCCACCAATCTTCACTTGGTACTTTCTCCTTATATAGACCCATATTTTTGTTTCAAGATTAAACCCTATTTTCAGAATAGTCTTTGGGATCTTTAGAGGAAAAGTCTCATGGTGGCTGGGCAGGGGAAGCAGAAACTGGGAACTGGTTAGAAGTGGGAACCAATTCCCTCTTCATCCTCTTAGAACAGTGATGTCACTCAAAACTGAAAAAAAACAGTTATTTCAAAGATGTGAAAAAAGAAAGGTTGAAGAAAGGCTCATTTAGATTTTGTTGCCGTCACTGCCTTGGTTGACAAAAAAACTCCTTGAGTAAAACTCACACTCCCCTGACACAAAAGAGAAAATTACTTCATAATATTCCTACCACAATATTCCTACCACCTATTCATCTTCCTTCATTTCTCCATGTGCTCAGTAATCACAGCCACAGTAAGTTAAATACAATAAATATAGGAAACGTTCAGAGAATGGCAAAGCATTTTAACAATGAGAGGTCCCACTCTGGCCTCCAAGTAGCTCCTTTGCTGCTTTGGAAGAGCCGGCTGCAGGGTTGGCATGGCAGGCAAGGAGCAGCAGGACCACCTTCTTTAGTACACTCAGCAGAGAGCTGGAGCTGCTACTGTTATTCAGAAAAGACACATTTGAAATCCCAAGGAAGTTCTTCATAAAAAAAGGTTTGACTGGGACAAGGTAGTCAATTGGAAAATGGTGTATCAATAGAAATCATGGATGCCTCCTCTGTGTGAATCTCCTTTCCTATGGCTTAACTTTCAAGTTCACTTTAGACTTGACTAGTAAGGTTTGAGGTAGAAGTTCCCCAGTTCTAATTGATGACAAGTCTAAATGACCTACTTTGGTCCAACATTTTGTACTCTTTCTAGGCATAGTATGAATAGTGACACTCCCTCATTAGCACTGATTTACTTCCTTTATGGTTGTATGTGTTTGAGCCTGGAATAGTAGAGCACCACTGGGAGTAGTCTTTGTGGCTTACTGTTGACTTTCTACATTTTTTTATCTACCACCATCAAATTCTCTCAAAATCCACAAGCCTCCCTGCAAAAGACTTGTTCTGTAAGGCTTATCTCCTAATTTCCCTCATAAGCTTTCTTCAAATGTTACCTCTAAAAATCACTTGTGCTACCCTAAGACTCTCCTCCTCAACTTTCCTTCCAACATCTCTTTTAAAGAAAAACTAATTTGTGAGTTTTTAACTCACACATCTTTAGCCAACTTTAATCGCTCTCTGGCCTGGAAGCAATTTCTGCTCTTCTATATGTCTCACTCAACTTTGAGAAAATGATTTCCAGGATTCTGTACTTTGGAGTTTTGAGATGCTGATTTTTTCTGACTTTCTCGGCATCATCCTTCATTTTTTAAATTCCAGATGTGAACCCAGCCTGCATATTTATTTAGTCAGTCCTACACTATAATACCCATATACATGTTACTAATTGGTATCTTTATTAGTAATATAGGGTATGCATTTTAATCCAGTGTAATATACATACACTTGACACACGTAATTGTGTATGAGAGGTGCCTGTCATGATGATTCATATATGATACTATTAGAATAGAGTTTGCCCTGAGTATTAGACAGATATTCCAGTTTCACCTCAACAATGCGCTGGTATGAGATCTCCATGCACAAGTGATTGAGACAGAGTCTAAAATTTGGGTAGAAGGAGTTAGTCCATTACATCACCATTTCTTTTGACTATGTGCCTGTCTCATGACTAATGCCACTACTGTTTCCCATCACTTAGACTCCACGTCCTAGCCCCTGGCAGTATTATCAACCTCACCTACCCAGTAGCAGGCCCAGCTTTGACTCTGAAAACAATTTTTAAATGTGTTAATAATGAATTAGCTTTTTTTAAAAGAATACAAATAACTGGTTCTGAAACAAGAAATTTTGCAATGCTTTTTGATGACACTTTTTTACCAGTGTTTAGTTCCAAATGGCCTGAACAACTGTTTTCAAGGTTATCACCAATGTTATATTTTCAGAGAGGATGTTTTATGTCTGTACATTGAGCTGGCAGATGTATGTTTGACCACTAGTGTTGATTATTTTTCCTAGAAAGGCAAAGAAAAGAGTCTTACCACAGGTTGGCTGCCATTTTTGTGAGCCCATTGCTGATATCACCCTGCCCCAGAATTACTTCAAAACTAGTTTTGAAAGATGCAGATTTTACATGGTAATAGCTAAGAGGTGCTGAACTTCCTTTTGCAGCAGTCATTGTGTGGGAAAAAACCATAATTATTCATATTTGAAATTTATTCAGACATTCCTTATGTAAAATACGATATATAAACAGTAGGTTTTCTATAGTTGGAATGCACAATTTCAGTGGCTATCCCCTGTGCTTTTGCCCAAATAAATAATGCCTGCTTCTTAATGCTACATAAATGTTAAAGAATTTTATTTTACCAATTTTTGGTAATAATATGTGAATCTATTTACACAGATGTTTTATTCTGAAATAAATCAATTGCTCAAGGACTAATTTAGGCTAGTGACAATGTAAAAGTTTCTTGAACCCATTTTGAAATAAATACTTGAAGCATAAAAGGCAGTTTTTCTACTGCCTCTTAAAGTAAGAGTTTGGTTTATTATCATCATCAGTTTCTGACTTTTTCATTGTGCATGAAAAGATTTAATATGAGTTATTAAGGGCTGTAAAAAGAAGTCTTGAAATTCAAAATACTCTTTTAAGTGTTGACATATTTAAAAGATCACTATTATTATAAAAGATAGTTAATTATATTTGGTCCATATTAAAATTATACATATAAAATTATTCATCCATGTGATAAAATAAGAAGTTATTAATCAACACCAGACACTATCCAAGTAGGTTAATTGTATGGTCAGTAGAATGAAACAAAAAATGTGTATATTTTCAAATCCGGAAAGGATTGTCAACAGCAAGTGCTAAAACAATTATTGAAAGGAAAAATATAGCATTGTTATTATAGTTTTTAATTAAATATTGCTATCCATACTATGTTTAAAAACATGGTTTTATCTTAAATGTTGGGCAGAATTATTAATGCTAGGAAGACATCTACTCCTTTAAATAACTGTAAATTTAGAATTAATTGTTTATGAGCCCTGTCCCTAGCCAAGGATATAACTTATTGCATCTGAAATACAGTTTATTCTGAAGTTTCTAATATTGTAATAAGCCAAACCTGGGTAGGCTGTAAAAAGTACAGGATGCATTAGATTTATGTAATGTACAGATCTCACATACATATTAATTATTTGCTAACAGATCAGTTTAAAATGGGTTTGGGAGTGGATGCTTACCTTTACTATACAAAAAAAGAAATCCAGCTTCTTTTAGAAAGACAAGAGAAAATGATAGCAAAAACTGAAATGCTGCTTCAAAACTGAAAAGTCTGAGAGGCCCACTGAAGTTCATACCAAAATAAAGGACACAGGGAGAACATTTATAATGTAATGCATGTGTAAAGACAAGCCCTTCCTGCCTCTGGAAACATTTCAAAAATTCAGAATATCTTCAAGTGAAATCCCACCAACACTGTGAAACTAAATACAATTATGCTTTGCAGTGATAAAATAAGAAGTTATTAATCAAAAAAAGACACTAACCAAGTAGGTTAATTGTATGGTCAGTCGAATGAAACCAAGAAAAGTGAGTATTTTTTCAAATCTGGAAAGGACTGTCAACAGCAAGTTCTAAACAATAGCTGGAAGGGAGAAAAGTTTTCTTGGCTTTAGATTTTTACCAGCGCTTTGGACAGGCTGAACTTAATGGGGAAAGCACTATTCCTGTGTTTGCAGTATGTTAACCATTTCCATCCAAAAAAATTCAGAAATGTCTGATTTCAGAGCAATAACTTTTAAGTTAGTGTGACAGATATGGTTACCTGAAACCAAGTCATGGAGCCAGACCCTAAAGGAGGTTAAGAACATAGAAAATATAAAACAAAATATCTGTAAGGTCTTTAGTACAACTGATAAAATTCCTTCCTAAAATGTCACAAGCAGGGGCTTACAGCCAGTACAGAAGGATAAAGAAAACAAAATATCTGGAGGAATTATAATGAGTGAATCAGAAGTGTATAGCTACATCTGGAGAATATGAAATTACAAGACAGTATAAAGAGATGAATATGTTTAATAACAAATCCTGTAAGACCAGAAAGATAGACCTTCTTCCATCTACCAAGAGTACTTGGGTTGTCTATCCTGACATCCAAAGATAAATTCAAATACGTGATTTGCCTGCTAATAACAATTGTGTAATCCAAAACTACTGAGTTCCTGGTTCATCTAATAGTTAACATTTTTTCTTTGGCTTTCAAACTGTTCATACAAATGAGAGAAATACCAGTAGCTATCATATTTCAGCAGAAATATATTGAAAGATTTTAAAGACAGGCAAAGAGGCACTTCTGTCCAGCAACAGAGATGAATACCCCAGGGCAAACTGGGAATCCTAAAGTAATACACAAGAAGTTTCATCTTGGCATTCAGCAAGGCTTCTAAAACTGCCCACCCTTTCTCCAGAGGTTGATTGTGTAGAGAGTCTTACAGTGTACTTAAATTCACCACAAACAGTCTAATAGCCAGCCAGTTCCTAACCATGGAACTTCTGAACCTTTTATTAAGCAATAGCAAACGTACACCAATTTATACATCTCATTTCCCTGATTCTGATGATTAGACACTAGTAAACATACTGCAGTGCTAAGTGTTGCTATCACAATACTGAGAATGCAACTGACATTCCAGATTGATCAGCTTTAGATCTACCCAAGGTTTTCCCTGACTCAAGGGAGACCCTTGGGGGACAGCTGTGCTTTGTGCGAGTTAATGTGGCAGTTGACTATGATTAAGTCTTTATGTTTTGAAATACAGAAGACACTCACAAAGCAAACAGATCTTTCCGGTAGTGAAGTTGTCCTGAAGAACCCCTGGGACAACAGATGTCCAGAATTAATGATTTCATGAGGGCCAAGAGAAGGAACACCTGGGACTGATGCAGCTGAGAGTCGTGTGATTTACTTCTAGAGTCCAGCTTCTAGAAATGTGAACTCTTGGATGGAGACTTATGGTCCTTTCAGTTAATCTCCTGTACCAAACTGCAAAATTTGCCTCTGAAATTTCTGAGCTTGAGCTGTAGCTGGTCTTTTAAAATCAATACTTTTACAGGTATATCATCTTTCTTTTACTTTTATGGTGTGTGTTTGGTGTTTTTGTTTTGTTTTTTTTTTTTTTAACCTTATGCTGTTTTCTGTCTTCATTCTGCTTGCTATGGCTTAGTTTGGAAGGGACCTTAAAGAAGATCTAGTTCCAACCTACCCACCATGGCAGGGATATCACCCAGGGATAAACCAGGCTGTCCATCCAACCTAGCCTTGAACCCTTCCAGGAATGGAGCATCTGTAACTTCTCTGTGCAACATGAGTTCATCTCCTAGTCTGTGCTCATGTGTGGAATTGCCCCAACTTGGGCACAGCACTTTGCACTTTGACTTGTTGAACTTCAGAAGGCTCTTGTGGGCCAATTGCTCAAGTTTGTCCCTCTGAATGCATTCAATCCTTCTGTTTTGTCAACTGCACTGCTCAGCTTTATGTCATCTGCAAATTTGCCGAGGGTGCACTCAATCACACTGTTTTTGTTATTGAAGAAGCTATTAAAAAGAACCAAGACAGACCCTGAGTGCTTATCACTGGCCTTCACCTGGACATAGGGCTGTTGACCAAAACTCTCTGGCTGCCAGCCAACTCCTTATTCACCAAAGTCCACCCTCCAAATTCAAATCAATTTGGAGACAAAGATGGCACGTGACATCATGTTGAAGGCTTTGCAAAAATCTAGATAGATGACATCGATTAGTCTGCCCTTGACAGCTGTTAGGGACAGAGGTGAGTCTCACAGTCTGTAGTTCCCTGGGTTTTCCTTTCTATCCTTTTCAAAAATAGGAGTGATTCTCCCTATAATCTCCAGCAGGTAGTCTGTTTGCTTTAGCTTTGTGGAAAACAAGCAAAAGCTTCCATCTGGCCTTTGCTTCCCAATCTTTGCAATAGTGGTAGTGCCACTGCTTAAATGTCAGCTTGTGACAGCTCCCAGGATCCCCACTTGGCTCCAGGCAAGTCTGGGTCTTGATCTCTGGGGGCTCCCTCTACACTCCTTGCTTTCCCAAACTGCCTTGAACAAGCAAGCCTGAACCAAATCCTCTGCATAAATATTCCAGAGGATGTGGTCACTCATTTCTTTTCCTTATAAATGAAGTCCACAGAGTGACTCCTGCTAGATAATTCAGCAGCACCAATTTAGCTGTAAGGATCTTCCCTTCATAAGGCACTGTGGAAAGCAGAAACCTACCATAGCCAGGGATATTTGTAGCCAGGGAAATTTGAAAAATCTTGTATTTTTATCCATGGTTTTCTGGTATCTTCAAAGATAAGGAAATGTCATCTATGTGGAAATATTTGAAAGCTCCAGCAACCCAAATATAGCTTTAAGTTATGACTTTAAAAAAATATTAATTTTTAAAACTGATTAACCATGATTTTCTGTCTCAACTCATTTGTCTAATCCAGAAGTGGTATTTTGCTGGAAGAAATACACAACTCTCTCTTACAGGTAAAGTTAAATTATTAGGAACCAGAGAATAATATGGATGTTTGCTTCTCTGAAACGTGTTGTGTGAGTTTCATAGAGCTATAACAAATGTTTTTATATTGTCATATATATGATGATGTTTTAAATGAGTCCATGGTAGCTCATAACATTTTCAGTGTTTTTCTGAAAAATCTGTAGAATTAAAATTAGTAATTTCATTACCTATTTCTCTATCTCAGGGGTTTATCTCTACAACTTCAGATTATAAAGGATTTAAGTCTACTCTAAAGATTACTGGTTTAGGAATATCTAGACACATTGATTTGGAAGTTATGTCTTTCTCAAAAATTGTATTTTTCATGATCTTTCACTGTCTTT
This sequence comes from Chloebia gouldiae, assembly GCA_003676055.1. Lineage (NCBI taxonomy): Eukaryota > Metazoa > Chordata > Aves > Passeriformes > Passeridae > Chloebia > Chloebia gouldiae. The sequence continues at coordinate 22,003,481 of QUSF01000007.1, read as the reverse complement.
AGAATGTCTTACCAAGTAACAGAATTACACATGTGTTCATTTTTATTACACCCTAGTAGATTTTTCAACTAATATTCCTATGGTATCACAAATCATGTGTGTGATATTTAATTATTAGTAAACATTCTGTGGAAACAATCAGAACCATGCAGTTGGGTATGATTCTAATTAATCACACTCAGATAAACATAGATTTTCACTCATAATGTCATTCTGTTTTCTCCAAAATTACTGTGTTGCAGTGTTCTTAGACGACTTGTCTGCAGTTTTTAGAGTTGATTTACCAGTGGAAAAGTCTCTGCATTTCTCCCTCCAAATGTTCCTTCTTGCATTTTGCAGGGCTGAAACTCAAGTGAAAATCTTTTTTAATCCCTATGTGAATGACTGTTTTCTGTAGGAAAAATTGCTAAGGAGTATGATGATGAGTAATGAAATATGAATGTGTTTTTACTTTGGTCTAAAAAAAGGAAGTCTTTCTAACAAGGAAAAAATACTTTTAGGGCTGAGAATATAAACAAACAATCCAGAAATTTCAGTTCAATTGTGTGTGTAGGGCACTCAAAGAACAGTTAATATATTATTTGTCAGAATAATATAATGCATACAAATATTTAGAGGCACAATTCTGATGATAAACACAATTTTAGGTAGATCACAGAAAGTCTAGGGCTTGGTTTAGCACAGCATGCTAAAGCATGCTAAAGGATTAGACCAGACATCAAGACATCTACTGTGTGATGGATGACCTCAGAACAACACTTTTCTTTCTTCACAGCCCACCTAGCCACCAAAATTCACAGACCCCAGGACCTATGAAAATCCCATTTGCACCAAGTAACAACCTCCATGTCACCACTTTTTTTCACCATCCTTGGGCTTCTTAGCACACAAGCCCACTGCTAGTTAAAGCACTGTGAGGACTAGAACTGGTCAACACTACAAAATTGTTAATTTATCTCCCACCTTTTTTGTAGGTGCTCCAACTACTTATATCTGTGTTTTACTTGGTCCAAGGACCAGGCATTACCTCGAGGAGCACAGTTTAATAGCATGGACAGATCCTGACCTTCTCTGATATTCTAAGCCTGTTAGGTGAGTAGGAGATGCTTATGCTGACAGTTAAATGGACGATGTGCTGTGACAAAAGTCACCCTTAAGGAGTTAACCTTTCCTTCCCTAGATCAGCATCAGCATTCCCATTAGGAATAGTTTGTGGAATGTACTATCCCTGGTCCATGCAAGGGTGCATACTACACCTGATGGTGGGACGATGACCCAACCTATGGCTTGGCTTTGTTCTATTTCTAAACACAGCACCACCATCTAGTACCTCTCTCACACCAAAGAAGCCCTAACCAATCTTGCCCTAAGAAATATCGCAGCATTTCCAGCATGATGGATTTCCTACTAAAGGCAAAATTCCTCTGGGTGAAACTGTAATCAAATGCCTCGTAATTCAAACCTTCACATTTAAAAAGGAAGCGCTTTCGTTATCCCGTTACTAACAGCTGCACTGCCTCCGTGTGCCATAGCTACAGACAGAAGTTGGGATTTCTGAATGCAGCTTAGTAGCCAAGAGTGCTTCAAGCATCTCTGTAGGGATTGGTACCCAAAAAGAGGTTAACAATTGCATTGCCACTTGTTAGAAATCTGCATATTAGAAATCTGCAGTGGAGGAATCTGAAGGTTCAGGGTCCACATTGGAGTAACGATACACATGGGAACAGCCTAATGGCAGGATACGATAGGTTTGTAACGAGTTAATTTTGTTCAAAGAAAGTGAAATGGAAATGAGATTCCTGTTTCATTACTGTAAGCCCGATATTATGGTGAAGCATGCAGCCAAATATAGATAATTAGCTTTTTGGTTATTTCTCATCTGTTATCTTTAGAACAGAGAGATGAAATCAGTTTAGTATGTTCTTCTGAAGCTTGTAATACAATTCACCATTTTTGCTGAAAGGCTATATCATGGATGATCCCACCAGCATAAAAGTTCAACAGAAAACACGTTAAAAATTCTCCAATCAAGTTAAATGCAAAATAACTAAGAGCATTTAATATCTAAGCAAAAGTTTAATGTTTAGAATTCAAGTATTTCTAGCTGAAATATTGAAGTATTTCCAGCAAGTCTCATGATAAGTCATCAATTAAAGAGTTAACTGCATTAAATTACTGCACACTATTTTAAATACCTTCTCTCAAATTTCTCTCACCTTACAATGAGAAAGGTAGTTCCCCGGCTACAGTCAGAAATACCCAGTTTTACTGAATGTATATCTTTGGTGTTCACAGTTTCATCTCAGAGACAAATGTTACCTGATGTGTAAATGTTATCCAATGTAGTTGAGAAAAAATAAATCAGTTTTCCTTTAAGGAATAAAACATATATAAACCTGCAACGTAAATAAATTGAATTGCTGTTGCTGTGGGAACCATAACTTTGAATATCCTCACTATTGTACATTTAAATTTTCTACCATAATGTTGCATTAACTTTTTTTCTTTTCTTTTGCATTACATTTATATCTAATGTGATTCCATTTCCCACTCTTTACAGATGCAGATTAGCTACTGTAATGTTCCTGATGCAAAAACTGTTTTTGGTAAATCATATCAAAATGTTTCATGGAACTCACAGAGAAGTGTTGATATATGGAAATTGGTCTTTTAAAAAACTCTTCCTAAACCCCAAATTGCATATTTTGAAAGGCACTCCCCCCTCTTTCTATCAGAACTTCCCATATATCTTAAAAATTAAAGGGAATGGCACATTCGTGACATTTCAAAAGGAAATTTCCTATTATTGCTGGCCTAATGCTTATTATAAATACACTGTACAACATGTTAGAGTAAACTAAACAAACAAATGTTAATAATAAAAGTTAACATCTCCCAAATTTATCAGCCTTACATTGATAAAGAATCTTTCCCAATGAACTGTAAAGATCCTGATATATGAAAACACTGCATAGCTTTGGAGCTTATTCATAAGAAAGTAATTTTAGAATATAATTTGTGACCAGTGACCTACCAATTGTGACCAACAATTGGCTGTAAACTTATTAGAGTATTGAATGTATGCATTTCAAACATGTGTGGTATAACTTTCACTGAAAACTGTGTTCCCAGTGTTAGATTAACCCTTTGGAAATTTTCTCTTTTCTCTCTAGGAATTTCTTCTAGTTCAGAACAAGATAACGACAATTTAGTTTTAGCTAAGAGTCAAATTTTTTAGTTACTACATGGAGTATATTCATAATGAATATATTTGTAATTGTTTAGATTAAGGTACTTAGGAACAAATAGAGTAGGTTCCAGAGAGAGTATTAAAAGAGGGACCATTAAAATCAGGATAGAGCATAGATCAATAGTACTTAAGAGAACTGGTTGCTTTGAAACAATTCATATGAGAGAGGTTAAATTATATCAATAAATTATATTCTTTCAATGAACAGTACCAGTAACAAAAGTTGAGAGCATTGAATCAGCTAGTGTTCAGTTCACACCAAACTAGTTTTCCCTTAGAAAAATTCTTACAAAGTTATGCCGCAGTGGAAATGAGGCACAGCAGTAAAAAGCAGAGTGTTTTGTTCCTCACTGTAATTGAATAGAAATGGCTCTGCACTCCTTTTTTTGCAGCTCTGCATTTGCTGCTGACTTCCTATGGAATTGCTTGTGGGTTTCAGGTCTGCTTGTCCAAAAGCCATCCATGGCAGGATCCCACTGAATTAAATAGTCTAATGACACTCAAAATAATACTAATTAAACCAAAACAAACCAAAAATCTTGTGAAAGAGAAGGATCTACTTGAAACTGTATATAAGGAGATGTGGGTGAGCAAACATATGTATGTGTATAACCACATATTTATACATATATTTATACAGGCATAGGTCTGCATTTCTGCAGTGAGCACCTACAGACAGGCAAAACAACACACATTTAATTGAAGGCATCATTAAGAAGAGTATATGGAGGGAAGAAATTAGTATATTACACACTTCTGTAATTTGAAATTGATCACAAGTCATTCTTAGACGATCCATTTATTAAGTGTCTTGCTAGCTCTGACTTATATTTATAATCTATCAAGCACTTAATCAAAATGTTACACAGCTTTGACAGAGAACTTTCCTATACTCTACAGGATATGACTGCAAAATGTCTTCCTTTCTTTGACTGCATGATTGAAAAATCAAGCTTTGAAATTTTATTTTAATAACATTGTTAAAGGTCTGTGTATTTCATTTCATTGTCAAAGTCTAATAGAATAATAAACCTTGATATTTCATCAGCCTTAAGTGTTTTCTTTTCTCTCTCTCTCTCTTTTTTCCCCACATAATGGTTTTAGGATTTTAGTTACTTAGTAGATTTAAATTGTTCTCTTGGCATCTCTGTTATTGATTCAGATATCCTTAACCTCTCTGAACATGTCGAGACATCCTTTCATATTTGTATAAGGTGGAGATTTTCACTAAAGCTCCATCTAATTTATACAGATTCTCCAAAAAAAAACCCTCAGAACTTGAATCTCCAAAAAAACCCTCCAGAGCTTTCTGGATTTTTTTAACCTCTTCTTCCTTGACTTTTTCTATATTGTGGCCATCATTAATAAAAGAATGATTGTCATAGATAAGGCTAAGTAAGAGATGTTACAGTAATTTTTCTGTGAAAGTGATCTCCAACTACAAGTAATTCAGAAGTAAAAAAAAAGAAAACAAACCAGCTTTTTGATTTAGTATTTATTATCTTTTTAAATCTAACTAAAATGATCATGCAAGTTTTGGTTTGTATATGTAATTGCTAATAGTGATCACTAAAAGGAAAAAAAAAGGTTTTTGTTGAGAGCTTCAAATATTTGAAAATCGGTTTAATTACTGTCATGGTCCAGTTAGGACTAAATATAGAACACTTTTCTGGGTTTGTTTGGGTTTTTTTCCTCTAATATTATTATTTTTTTGCCTCTAATAATATTTCAGTATTACAGATTTGAACATGGCAATTTTAATCTAAAAAGTCAAAATGTCTTCTCCCCAGGTCCTATACCTGAGTTTTGTCCTAGATAGCTTTCTTCATTCTTCTCCCCACAACCCCCCTCCACCCTCCCCCCCCCGCCCCCGTTGGAATTATTCTGAAAAAGGGGAGTGATAGGGAACTATTCTCTGGCATGTGCACATAGGTACTTTGATACCCATTTGAAAATAAAACCAAGGTCAATGATGGGAAATGTAAGTGAGGACAAATATATTTTAGCATTTTGGCACAGAGCAGATCTTTAAAGAGTGTACTTACACTTCTTCAGGGAATGCTTCCAAATCAGAGCCTGCTTCCTCCATGAACTGGAGGGGCAGGAGGTTCAAAAGGACTTTAGCACAATCTTAGGCTGTAAATATTGTGTAATTGCATCAAGTCTGCTTTAACCTTTTAGTTCTCACCAGTTCCTGATTTATCTGCTTTTTTGTGTCCTTTCATATGGCAAGGTGAAATATCTGTTCCCCATTTGTACCCCGCAGGCTGACCTCTGATCTAGACTGCTCACTCGGAATTCAGTTCCGAATGACTACTGTTCTGTCAGGCAAAATCTACATAATCTGCTGTCAAAGACTGTCAAACAAATGGTTGACTTCACCCCATTTCAGTAAAATGATCAAAACAACAGTCAGAAAAAAAAAATCCTTCCTTGGGCTCAAAAATATGATACCAAATTTGAGAAAATAGCCTGAAAATGAAAGAAATCTCTGAAAAGGTAAAAATTCAATTATTCTTGTTAAGATGTAAATATCTGCAAAATGCTGAATGCACAGTCTTAATTTTACTTCAGTTGTGGGAAGAATTTCTCCTATTTCAGAATTGAATTCTGTAAATTTATTTATGTATCTATATATAGAAAATGCTTTCATATCCAGACTATAGTGCAATTAAATTTGTGGAGAAGCACTAAAGAGCAAGCAATTATATGTGATCCAACAATTGCATGGGAATAATTATTTAAAGTCCAAAGGTCTTTGTTTAGAAATGTCATCAAATCGGTTGATTGGATATAAGCCACCATTAAAAATAAGTTTACATATTCGTTTTCCTCAGGGGAAAAAGAGCAGTTAATACATCCATTTTTAAATGTAATTACATTTCCAGTTCTACAGGTATTTTATAGTATAACTTGTATCTTACTAAACAATTTTCTTTTGTTCTTTTAATAAAGTTCTTTGGAATGTTAAATGAAGAAGATGTAGGCATGCTCCATTTAATGTGTCCACTAGAAATTACATATTTTGCTTTCTAAGAGCTTTACATCCTTTTCATACATGAGGTTGTCTTCTTTTTACTGGCTTCGTATGTATAACAATTCCACTTTTTTCTGTCTCTGTGGTTTTGGGGTTTTTTTAATTATTAAACCTTCAGAGATACTTTATGCTTACCCTGAGAAGCAGCAATTCACTCTGCTAAAGGTAATGTGCTATTTTGCTCATTATAATAAACATCAATGTTTTTACAACTGCAACAGTTCTCCACCAGTATTAGCATATTTTGGCTGAGGTATTGTTTTACTGTGACCTGTATAATAAGTGTCACATTAGCAACACAACAAATCAAACGTTTGTTAATTTCCCTCGCTTTCCCACACAGCTGCTGGTGTTATCGTGTCACCAGATTTTAATTAATATGATAAGTAACACTTGCAAGACAACAGGCTGATTTTTTCCCCCGTGTGTATGTGTGTCTCTGTGTGCACACGTGTAGACCAGAAAAGCAGCAAAAAAGAGACTTTTGTGGCAATTGCCTTGTTCATATTTAAAGCAACTCAGTATTAAAAGATAATTCTCTTCCACCTTGCCCTGAAAATCCAGAGGATGAATCTGAAAATGTTATAAATGTACTTGATTTGCCCATTCTATTGTTTAGTTTTTTTGTATTTTTAAGCTTTCATTGCCTGTGATATACATGGCAGTCTATTTGAATCTGCCTCATTTCTTTTGCCCCTATATAAGTAATAACAAATATGTGCCTGACTTACAAAAACCCCAGCAAGTGGGGTTTTTTCAGGCATTGCATACTTCTAACTGAATTGCTGTAGTACAAGTCAAAAGTGCCATCTATTTGTAACAGCCAGAAATGCACCGGAGGCCACTGCTGGATGTTGTGTGGGATAACCACATTCCTCCCCGGCGTGCTGCTTCCCAGCCCATCCTGGGGTCACCAAAAAGCCAAAGAAGAGGCAGAAAATAGTTTAAGGGAATTGGCATGGGAGGTTAAAACCCATTTCTGTTTGTGACCTGTTAATCACACTATCATCAGCATCTAGAAAGAAATTCCCCACTTCTGCAGAATTACCTAACTAGTTTTTTAGTCTGCCTTTGGAAATACAGAAAAGAAGTGACTTAAAATTAAACTAGGGAGCTCACCACATTGCATGGAAGGCAAAGATCCAAGCAGCAATTCATTACAACATATTTTTAAATATCAATAGCAGCATTAGAGATAGATGTATAAATACAAATCCATAATTTTGTCTTATTATTGTGTAATTACAGAATACACAAATGCATTCTTGCTAAAGATATGGTAGAAATCAAACTGCAAGCAGCAAAGTTAACCCTTCTAGTACAATTTTCATTAGACATAGTGAAATGTCTTGAAGATTTCACCTCAACCACTGCCAAGACCTCCCAGAAAGTGGAAGGATTCTTTTCAACATATATGAAAAACAGGGCCACTCCTTGAAGAAGTTTTGACGTCAATTGTGTTCTCTATTTTAAGGGCAATATCGAGCTTCCTACAATCTTCAAGTGGGAAGGTTGAAGAATATAACATATATCAAAATGAAAGGAGAAAACCCTGAGCAGCAGGGATCTGAAAGCAGAAAAGTGAGATGGGAATGGGTCTTGCAGAGAAAATTCCCCTGCTGATATCAAAGAAAATAAAAGTGCACACACAAAAATAAAAGACACAGAGCTGCCTTTTAAGGCCCTGTTATAAACTACTGCTGATATTAGGCTGCTGAATTTTAATTCCCTCCTCCACTAAAATGCCCTTTTCTTTTAACCTACAACTCATTATAGCTTGCAAACCGACAAACTCCCCAGAAGGAGACTGCTGGGAGAAAAAAAAAATGCCCTTATAAACTCCCAGAATCTCTGCACCATGCAGATCCCAAGTTGATTCACTTGTGTGCCAGAGAAAATGAATGGTACTTGGACATTTTATTAGAGAAGAAACAAATGTTATTAAGCATTTCAGAAAATATTTAGTAGGCAAAGGGAATGCATCAACTCTGATTAAATACTGGTAGATATTATGACCTTAAAGTAGTCCTTAGGAAAAGGCACATCAAAGCTGTACAATTCCCAAAGGAACATTAAAATATATATTCAACCAAGCCTTGGAAGCTTAGTCTGTTGTAAATGAAGTTAATGTGATATTCCCATTCATATCATGAACAAGATTGAAGGAGAGTGCACAAATAGTAGCACATCTCCCAGAGCAATGATTTTTGCTAGATGTCTGGACAGCACCTCGGTTAAAGAGAGTTGTCTGTAAGACAAATGTAACACCAGAGGATAAATGGATATGTAATAATAATAGCCATGTCTTATGTGTTTCATAGAATCAATAAGGCTTTTTATTCTGTGCTTAAAGAGCTGTGAAAAGGCTGTCCCTAAATGGTCCTGGATACTGACACCTAATCCCCCTGAAGAAGAGATAGTAAATTGATGTTTCTGTGAATATTAACTAAAACACGCAAGAATATGCACATGTGCACATGTAAAAAAAAAAACAAAAACAAACAAAAACAAACAAACCAAAACCAACAAAAAGCCACCTGCATGTTTGATACTACTGGGTCTAAAACCAAACAGATTTGAGAATCTTACTGGAGGAAATCTTTTAACATCTTGCAAAAACAATTAAAATGAATAGTGACTAATTTCATTGGCTAAACAGACAAGAGTTACTTCTGTAACTAATGGAACTAACTAAAATATGTCTTTTCAAACTTTGCAACTCCCTGAGCCATACCAGTAACCTACTGAAAGCCAAGTGCCAACAAGATTTCCATAGCTGTTTACGTAAATCTAAATGCAAATCATGCATCCGCACAGACATAATACTGTCACTGTTTGTATTTTTATGCCCTTTGACTGACAAACAGCAATTGCTTCTCTTTTGAGTTACTCAGCCATTTTAAAAACCCTGACAAGAACAAGCCCAGAGTGGTCTAGTAGTTGCCTTATCCTTGGATTTCTGGAGATAGAGAACATTTGGGGTAGATGCAGTCCAATTTCAATGAGGGCGCCAGCATGTCCCACAGCCCCCATCATGTTACATGTCCCAGAAACGTGTCTTGGCCACCAGTGCAGATGGGGAGAGCTAAATCTGCACTTGGAAACCCTTTGACCATATTGAGAAAGAAAAGACTTTGCAAAACAGCCCACAGAGCTGGAGACTGCCTCTGACCAGAAGCTGTATGCCTCCCCCTTCAATACTTCCACAAGTATTCTTCACCAGCCTGGCAATATCTACAAACTGCTCTCAGACAAGTCAATAACAAGAAAGGCTTTTCTGTCCCACATTACAGCTAAATAAATATTGATCATTCTTTGAAGAAAAAAGCTCAGCTGGAGAAAAAAGCTCAGAAAACTTGATTAAAGAACTTCCTAGGCACAAAACTCTTCCAAGCATGTCAGTCTTAGGCACAATTGTGCTAATAGTTAGCTACTAGTTATCGAGTAGGTGACAGTATCTCGACTTGAGACAAAAGTTAACCATCAGAGACAGGGATCTAGCTCAATCAGCTTGCTAAATCCTTGCTTTCCTAAAGCACTACACCAGGGAGTTGAAAACAGAGATCACAAGGGCAACTCTTTAAACTCTGTGGCATCCAAAAGCTATTCCAAAACAAAAGCTTCCAACCAGTAAGTCACCAGTTTTCCAAACTTGAGTGTAACTAGCACAGTGCAACAGAGCTAAAACTGCCCAGGATGTTCTACATATGGATACAAGTAAAGACAATTCCATTCCATGGAAAACCTTCACATTTGTTTGTGTCTAAGTTGAAGTGTTTAAACTGGATTTTTATGTGCAGATTTGCCATTCATCTGATAAATGTCTACAAAGAGAGCTAGCTATGGTCTGTGTGAGCTCAATTTTGCTCAAATACAAACTCTCATTCAGGAAAAAATGTCAGCTTTAAAATTTTGTTTCCTGAAAATGTTAATTCATACCCTCCCTCTAATTCATACATTTGCATCAGTTGTCAGCACTGAGCTGGTAAAAATCTCTGCAAAATTATCAAGCAGATCTTGATTCTCTCTGAGCTTTGCAGTCAGTCAAGCCAGCCTTTCAAGGGGCATTTGTAGCTGCTCAACAGAAGATACGACCAGTTGACATACTGAATCAGTGATCTCCTCCCTCACCTGTATAGTTAGTTCTAAGTAATTAAAATAAATAGGAGATAATATTGTGAGAAATGTGGAGTAAGTTTTGTTTGGTCAGTTAAGGTGTTTTTGAATTTATTGCAAAATTTTAGGAAATATATTTAAATTAAGAACTTTTTTTGATTTAAAAGATATACTCTATTGAGCCTAGTGTGTTTGTCTTTAAGAAGGTGACTAATCTGAACACTGCATTATGGACATTTGAGAGGTCTGAGAAACCATGTGAGACAGTAAATGATGCAGTAAAATAGTGTTCTTTTGCTTTTTTTTGTTAAATTCCTACAAAATTGTACTTGCAACGTAACAATTGCTTTGTCATGAATAGGGTTCTTTGTCATTTGTTAGCTGACCCATCTCTGCTGCTGCAAAAATCAAAAGAGAATTGATTTTGATGAACTGGCATGCAGCTTTAGGGTAACACAACCACTAGATGAACAAAAAAACAGCTTCACCACCAGTAGGCAAATCAATACTGTACCTGTGTCAGGTATATGTGGTTATAACAAAAGAAGTAGAAAAAAAATCTGAAACTACACTCCTCTTAAAATCTGAGACCTTCATTGGGTGGTCCTATATTTTTCTGGGGGTTTTCTGGTCTTCTCATCAAGAAATTTTTATGTCTTAAAAGAGGAGAACCCTACCTACAGCAATACACATATATTCATATGTATGTCTGGCCAAGAAATATTGAAGACAGAGACCACACCTTTAACCCTGAAAGTTTCACTCTTCTATAAATAAAAGACATGAATAAGCAGAGAATACCATTTCTCTATTTAAACTGCTACTAATAATAAAAATAAAATTATCATTCATTACACAAACCATTCAAGTCAGTGCAGGACAGTAAGTGGGAAAAAAGTAAAGACCATTATATCATACATGATTCCTAGTTTGTCTTCTAATTTTAGTGATTGTGTTTAGACTGGACATCTCATTAATTCAAACATCCCTGTATCTTTTATTTCTGCAAATACAAAGTTTAGGAAGCAAGTGGCTAAGAGGCTTGCTCCTAACTCATCTGTCAGGTTTGCCTCTCATGTGAAATTGAAGTGGCAACCTTAACTGTCAAGACTAGGTAGGGTGGTTGACTGTATTATAAACACAAGTTATGATGTACTCATACATGTCATGTTGTAGAGCATAATTTTTGATTGTATCCCAGTGATATCCAGATTCTGTATGAGATGCAAAGTTTTAAACATTTTTAGGAAAATGTCCCTGGTGCCAGCATAAAGAAAAAGAAATGCTCTCAGAATGATTTGCAAAGTATAAACAGGTAATTAGATGTGCCAAAAAGAAACCATATTTTCATTATGGCAGCACTGAGGGAGAGGTCTCTTAGACATGTTGCTGTCAAAGGGGAGTCATTCCTACAATCTTTATTCACCTGGTACATCTTCACTCATATTAAAGGAGTGAACCCATTGAAGAAAGACTTTTGGATTGGATTGGAAAGACTCATTATTGTCTATTCATTTATCTGCTATGCTGCTTTTCAGGGAAAAACCCCAAACTTACCATAGTTCCCACCACTTTTGTGCTCTTTGTGCATCTTAAATAATATTAAGGGATGCCAGGAATAAGCATATCTAAGGGGCTGGTTGCTTATCCTGCAGAAAAGACAGCTCTGAGGAGACCTTATCAATCCTCTACAATCACCTGAAAGGAGATTGGAGCCAGGTGGGGCTCAAGTCTCTTCTTCAAGGCACCTGATTACAGGATGAGAGAACACAGTCTTAAGTAGTAGCAGGGGAGGTTCAGGTTGGATATCAGCAAGAATTTCTTCACAGAAAGGCATGTTAATCTTTGGAATAGGCTGCCCATGGAGTTGGTGGAGTCACCATCCCTGGCAGTGCTCAAGAATCAACTGGACGTGGCACTTAGTGCCATGGTCTAGTTGATGAGGTAATCATCAATAAAAGGTTGTACTCAATTATCCTGAAGGTCTTTTTCATCCTAAATGATTCTGTGATATGCAAATAAAAACTTTATTTAATAAAATTATGTAGCAAGAAAATTCTTCCCACACTTCATTACTAGGACATTCCTAATTTTTAGTTCACAAATCCAAAAATAGATGTATTCATAATGATTGTTTACTTTTTTAACTCTTCAGTTAAAAAAATCAGTTACCTATTTGTTCTTACATGTGTTTATTTGTGTCTTGTGAATGTTAATTATATACATGTATTAGTATGCTGTCATGTGAAAATTCTTGATATATTTGTGTCCAAAAAACTTGATAGCATGCATGAGAATGAGTAGCAGTTAATTTTATTCATAATTTGTAAGAAAGGCTCTCAAACATATCACAAAAGCTGTAACACACATTTTCAGGTTTATTATTTAATGGCGGGGAGCATGGGCTTGGTAGAAGTCTCTTCAGGTATACAGATCTGTTCTTACTCCTTGGGAATGCTTCACACATCTTCACATGTAAACTACCATCACCTCCTGTAAATCATATCTAACTGTATTTATCTGAAAGACCTGAATTATCCTGAAGCATTTGTTTTATTCACTCAGAACTATGTGAAATGCCTTTAAAGAATTAGCTTGTTATAGAATATTTGCCAAAGAGACTGGACCTCAATTCATTTTCTTTTCATACCCAGAATTGAACTTCTTTTATGCTTCTATTAAAAATACTCTTGGGTAAATTTGACACAAAAAGCTGTGATTAAGTAATAATATAATGGTGACAGAAACAGAGAAATCAACAGTTAAAGCTCCCATTAGTGTATGCACCTGCTTCACAAAGGTATATTACTTCATGTATCAATGGAATATGTGTGACAAAGCAGAATATGTTTTTCTTGAATTTTTTAACCTATGGTTGTTTGAGATAGTTACACATCTTCTTGCTGCAAATTAGTTGAAAACTAAAAGTAACAGAACTTGTACCCAGACCCAGGTTTGCTGTGAACAAGTCTCCTTGCAAAAAATTTAAATTTCTGTGGTGTTTTCTGTGAGCCCTAAATGCTACACAGTACTTTAGTTATGGTGAAACCTCAAACAAGGACACATTTAACTTCTTAATCTTGGTGATTTACAGGGAGACTCCATAGTAAATCTGTCTATCTTGCCATTTGTTGAGCAGCCAGAATTATAAATAAATAAATGAACTAAAATATTAATTGCAGCTGCAGGAAACTGTCTCAGCAGATGTCAAGCTGAATGATGAATGGTGCCTAAGAAATTGCAGTCTTCAGTACCAACTTGGAGTAAAGTTGGATAGAGATACTTCAACTCTGCCTTCTGTCAGAAATGCCATGAGTAAGGGAGCAGTGCTCCAGTGCACACCACATTTCTGGAAGATAGGGGTTGATGGAGCACTAATGAGTAATAAATAATAGTCATGTAAAGAACATTAGAGGAAGTTTCACAGCTTTCTGAATGCAAAAAACAAAGCAAAGAAAAACAAAAAAAAACTGCCCCAGACCTTAGACCAGGTGAAATAAATTAATGATCTATCTCAGGGGATTAGATTCTAAAAATGGACATACGAGTTGTTGAAAAGATTAGTCACCTAAATAGAATGCATTTTTGTTCACTGATAAACATCTATAAACTTACCTAAAGAAACTTCCACTTAAACCTCTACTGGATACTATGAGTTTTGAAAGAAAAGTTTTATTATAGACAGAATATATGACTGTAACATATCTGGATGTCAGCTGGTGTCCTGTTGTGCATCACCTCTTTTAAAGGAGCTTCCCATTTCTAAATAAACAAGCAAATAAACAAACAAAGGTGCCAGTGCCAGGGAGAAATCCCTACTCTAAAACTAATAATTGTAAAATTGCCATTTACTGCTTTCATGACTCCTGATTAAATTGTTAAAACCTGGAATTGCTCCTTAAGAGTATTTATGTTTCCTTTAGCATCAAAGCCTTTACTCAGTTCTAGTTTAGCTGCATTTTTGTATTGTTCTTCATCCCCTGTGAACTGCACCCTCTCTTAAAAGGGAAACTATTAACTCAGAGGGGTCTTGGGATTACTTGCATAGCCTATTCTGCCCTAAAGCTGGAGAGAGACACTTTACAAGGGCATGATCATTGTAAGGCAATGATAAGACAAGGGGCATGACTTCCAACTGAAAGAGAGGAGGTTCAAATTGGATATTAGGAAGTAACTCTTTACTGTGAAGGTGATGAGACACTGGAACAGGTTCCCCAGACAAGCTGTAGATGCCCCATCTCTGGAGGTGTTCAAGACCAGGCTGGATGGGTTTTGAGCAATCTGGTTTTGTGGAAGGTGTCCCTGTGCATGGCAGGTGGGTTAGAACCAGATGATCTTTAAGATCCCTTCCAACCTAACAATTCTATGGTTTGTGAAGGTTCTGTGAAGGATATGAACAATGGAAAACCTTTCAATGCTCTTAGATTACAGTGTTTATCCTGGAGGTCAGTTGTAAAATTGCCAATTGACACCCACTTATCCAGATTTAAAATAGAAAGCACAACTTCCATTGCCTTTCTGGATACCAGAGATCAGGCTGTCAATAGTGGACAACAAAGATGGTAGAAAGGGCTTGTCCTAGAGGTTGAAGGCAGCTTGTTGTATGGGTCTGTTGAAACCCTATATTCATGCTCAGATTGTTCAATGCCTTGCATTAGACAGACTGGCAGTCCTTGATTAAAAATGGGAGAAGATAAGCTCAATATTGGACTGCAGCTCTGGGATGAGCAGAGACTAGATCCAGAAGGATCTTACTTCCACCTTCCATGACAAAGCTGCAGAGGAAAAATGAAATTTCATTGTAATGAGTAGGAACTAGAGAAAACCAATTACAAGATAAAAAGACTAGGCAAAACCATTACTTAACTGGTCTGGATGCAGCCAAGCTGTCTACCTGAACAGAGACCCAGACTCATCAGTTTGGAATTCTTTGAGTCAAGCAGGGGAGGTTGTTTCCTATTTGCTCAGTGAAAAGTTCTTTCTCAGGGAATTGAAGTTGTTGTCATTTCTTTGTATTCTGGATTTCCCAGGAGATCAGACCACACTCAAGTCTGAAACTGCCTTTTAAATAAATTAAAAGGAAGAGAGGGTATTTGTATGCCAAGGTGCAAAAATACTGTATTTAACTCAGCTTTTCATACTGTAGGCCATATAGCAGAAATCAAGTTTTTATTCAAAAGTTGACAAAAGAGTTTATTAAAGATGGTATAACCAGGGTAACTGAAGATTTTGGCTTATATATTACTTAAGATTTCTACAAAAATTTTTCAGTATGTTCTAAACTGAGATACTCTGAATACAGTAGTCTAGGATATGACTTGATCTAATACTTCTGAAAAACTCTCAAAAAATCACAACCTTGCTGCCAAAGACTAGACATAATTGAACACAATTTACGGCCTCACATCATACATAGCATGTTCATTTGAACTTGAAGTGTTAGTCTTTGCAGTGAAGAACAGCTAAATACTGGGTTGCACAAGCAAGAGGACAACCCACAGGTCAAGGGAGCTGGTCTGTCCCTTCTACTCAGCACAGGTGAGACCCCATCAGTGGTAGAAGAATGACATTGACATAACTGGGTCAATCCCAGCACAGAGACACCAAAATGGCCAGCTGGCTGGAGCACCTCATGTACAAGGGGATGCTAAAGGAGCTTGCTTGACTTTAAGATGACAAAGGTAGAGGTCTTATTACTATGTACAACTCCCTAGTGGGAGGTTTTGGAGCAGATGGGGGCAGGCTGTTCTCAGAGATGCACAGTAGTAAATTGAGGGAAATTACAAGTTGAAATATGAGACTTTCTGATTTCCTGTGAATTAGGTGGGTTTTTTGCTTTTGTTTGTTTTTGTTTGTTTTTGTTGTTGTTTTGGATGTTTTTGTTTTGTTTTGTTTTTACTATATTAGAAGTACAAAAGTAAGGAGCAAGAGTGCATGGTTGTGCTTCTGCCCCCAGTTTATGTGTCTGCCAAAGAGGTGGCCTGATAAAACAGACATCAAAGCTGTAAATTTATCCCAAAGAAAACATAATGTTGATGCTGGTAGACAACACAGCAACTATCAAGTTCTTTTAATAACAGAACATACTTGTAGAATCCCTGATCTATAAAAACACATAAAATTTAACTGCTTTATTTATTTGTTTCTTTTCCTAATTCTTAGAACAAATATGCAAAAAGAGACAAAGCATTCTCTTAGCTAATGGGTCAGAGCAATAGGAAAAACTGTGCCCAGACAGATTCCTGGCAATTCTGCATGTTGTCAGCAGAGAATAAAGGCCATGAAACCAAAGACGGTCAGGCTGTATGTGTTTTTGCAAGTAACAAGGTAAAATATAAATTTAAAAAGGGAAAGGAAAATGAAGAGAGAAGCATAAGCAAGCAGATAATTAGAGTTATTAAACTCTATATTAAAAAAAGCCATGGGAAGGGGAGGTGAGTATTTCTGGCTTTGCAAGTGAACTCTGTGTCCAAGAGCAAAATTACTTCCAAGAGCAGGAGGGAACACAAAAAGCTGCACACTGTCACAGGATTGGGTTGCTTGTGCTGTGAAGGGAAGATGCTGCTGCCCCTGGAACAAAGCAACAAGAGCTGCACTCTGCTGCACTCTAGCATACCTTTCTTGCCATCTTGTCCTGTGGTTCCTTTTCTAATCACCAGCATAGTCCTGAGAGCAACAGAGGGTCATGACTCCTTCAGAATATAACTGCAAACATTTTAAGACCATCTCTAAATATTGCAAAAATATTTTGCCCTCATATAATTGTGCTATACAGATTTTTCTACTTAACAAGTGCACACCGGATTTTTTGTGCCTTTTTCACCATAGTCACCCAGATACTAAATTTTTCTCCCTGCTGAGTGGAACAATGAGAATTTTTTACCATTATTTCAAATGTTTTTCACGAGCTAGATTCAAAAAAGGATAATTCCCTACTATATTTTCAGTCTGATTATCAGATGATGATGGACAATAGATTGATAAGAGTCACTCAAGAAGATGCAAGCTCTTGTATATAACAGCCACTGCAATTATCAGACACTACTAAACTATTATTGATCCTGTTCACATTGGGTGATAACTGAGCATTTTCCACTTATTTAAAGTGCTGTTAGCCAGAAACTCCCATCAATAAAAAGCAGTAGACAAATTTTTTCAAACATGGTTTGATAAACAATAATGCATATAGAAGGTCTATAGTTCTTTAATGTCAGTGAAACAGCTAACTGTGAAGCATAAATATACCATCCAGCTGCTGCTAAATGGTTGATTACAATAAAACAGGAACCTGCACAAGGTCATTTAATACATAACCCAAGTATCACTGGCAGAACAACTGCAACCCTCCAGGAAAAAAAAAGGCTATTGCCTCACATAGTTTCAATAATGCCAAGAAGAGGGAAAAAAACCTCTCTGGATCCAAAAAAGTGGACTTCTCCCTATAAGATCATGGGGCAGATCTCATTGTCTTAACCGCAGAAGCAAGGTTTCTCATATATAATTGCATTATTTCAAAGGTATGTAAAGCTGTGTTTAATATTAGCTAGTGCATTTTGATAGAACTATAATCATAGGAAAAGTGGTCCTTATCAGTGAAATTCATATTACTTTCATTTTGTTCTCTTTAATACTGGGGACATACAGGACGTGATCTGATACTGAGTGTATTATATTTCTCAAGCAGGGCCAGAAGCAACATAGCAGTGGTCTACATGTAAAACTGGCTATTAAGGATATTAACTAGTAATTGCTTAGAGAAATCTCTCTAAATAATCAGTAATTAAAAAAATAAATAAAACAGCTGACCATTGCATTGTGATTTAAGTTCAGATTAAAATTGATCAAAAAAGTCAATTGGAATACTTTTAATTATTTATGGTGCTGTATTTTCCTTCAAGAGAAGTGGTTTATATTTTACTGTGGACAAAATAGATAATTTGTAGCTACAACAGAACCTCTTTTATCAGTTGAACAAGTAATGCACAGTATTTCAGGTCAAAAATATCCTTTCTTGATTAAAATATACCATTAACAAGCCAGTTTTCTTTGAATCCTCTGCCATCACAACAGCAAGACCCATCAGCAATACATATAGAATCTGAATGAGCAGATTTGGTGAAAGATCCAGCTACCTTTTCAGCGACTTTTAGAGATAAATTTTTGCAGCTGGTGTCCAAGGGCAGGGACATAGTGTACAGATTATATGTTTCCCAGACTACAGCTGATGATTCATGCTAGCATGAGACTCAGCTTGGCCTTGGTGGGGCTCAGCAACATGGGAATTAGTCTTGAAAGAATGACTGCAAGTCTTCAAGAGTCCACCTCCTGCTCATCTTTATCCATGGAAAGGCAAGGCAGCAGGAGGAGGAGATCGGACATAAGTTAACAAAACATTTTAGAAGAGCAAGAATACTGACTTGAAAACCAGTGCAAAAAATACACAGTTTGTTATGAAAGAAAATTATTTATACTGGTGTAATTTTAAGAAATATAGCTATGGCATCAGTGAAAGCTCATTACAGCACTATGAGCTGCACATGTTAAAGAACCAGGGAACAGAATTATGAGGCTAAAAAGACTGAAGGTGCTTATAATTAAATCTAAGCACATCAAATTAATTGGGATCTCGGCACTTCCATTTGGACAGTATGTATTTCTGCCACTGTAAATTTGATGGGGCAAAGCAGAATACTTTTGTTGTATTCACTAACAGCTGGACACTGAGTCATTCTTCTATAAAACTGAATAACGCTTTTCAGACATTAACAAATATTGATATTTCCATTTTACATTAAGAAGGCTAAAAAGCTGATTTCCAAAGTTACTTACTCAAGATTAAAATTCTCAGACCAGCTAGGGGAGGCGTTCATTGTTTTGAACTCAGTGCTAATAGACTAACACCAGACCAAACCATGCAGCACTAAAGTAGATTGATCAACACAGCCTACTACAAGCATCTAAATAGCATAAACCATATTTTTAAAAAAATTATAATAATGTAAACTCTCGGTTCTATCTTGACTGCACACTCTTTTTGGGTTTCAAAGCCTTCAATATCCAGTTGGGTCTGTTTTTCAAATTCCTCAACCAAACATGATTAGTTTTCTTTTTTTCCCCTCACAACAAATGCTATTTCCTTTTCTATATCCATCTTTCTGTCTTATTTTAATGCAGGCTGAGACTCTCCAATACTTACTTTGTTTTCTGAAGCTAGAATTTTAGGTACAACACCAGATGGCATGGGATTGTCATAATGCTCCTGTGGGTAGCAGTGCCAGAGCTGGTGCTGCCCCACAGCCCTCGCTGCAGGAGAATGTGCCTCACTGCAGGCTACTAGGGATGCCCACAATTGCACAAGTAAACTAAAGGTCTGACACAACTGCTTTTTGATGCCAGTTGAAAAAAAAAAAAAAAAGAGGTATCTGTACAGTTATTTCATCAATGCTTTGGACCTAGATAATTTTTAATGTCCCTTCCAACATAAAACATTATCTGATTTTGTAAGCATTAAAAAGCATTTAATAACACAAGCTGGAATTGTACTTATGAACCTTGTTTTATCAATTAAAAGAAAATACTTAGTCCCCTTTTGTATGTGAGGCTTTTTTTCTTATTTTCCCCTTTCTACCCTGATCCTCATTTTTCTCTGTAATAAAATTTTTAGGGAATAAGAAGAAGGGTATAAGAAAATAGACAGGAAAACCAAATTAATCATAAGGATGAAAGGGATTTTCCTTGAGCACTGAGATGTGTTAATCTGGTTCAGTTAGGTCTCCTTGAACTTAATGAAAAATAGAACAGTAGACAAAACAAATGTTTGAAACACTGACACAGTTCACCCACTTCAGTTTATCTTCCAAGTCCTTTTGGAGGTACATTTTGCTGGATGGTCTCTGAAATGTACACTTTAAAAAAAAACTTCTTGAAGGGATCTCAGAATGGCAGCAACCATAAGATCCTGGAGCGTTTCAGGACTTCATTGGCTGAACTTCACTGCAGATGCAGCGCGCACCTCTCACTGCTGAACTGCACAAATAAAGTGACAGAATGCTACCAAAAGCCTCTCATAAAAGTAAAGGGCACAAACAAACAAAACTAGGCTTATGAACAGAAGTGCAATAACCTTAAGTAGAAACAGTTTCTGATCATCTAGCAGTAGGGCACAGAAATGCCTGAGGAACTAGTGAGTGAACAAAGAAAGACTTGACATTCGCTTCCTCTTAACACAGATGCAGAAGGTAAGAAGCTGCAGTTCAGTATCACACAATTATATGGCTCATTCATTAGTACCACATCATTGACTACACCATGAAAGAAATGACAAATTAGCAATTTCACAGGACTAGCATAATACTATCATTTGTATCACAAAGTCAGCAAAATCTAACCTCCAATAATTCAGCTCACCATTCTAACCCAGGGCAGGCCATCAATACGGTTTTATGTGGCTTGTACTAATCACTAAAGTCAGATAATATGCAAGGTTAATGGTTGCAGACAGTCTGGGGAAATATCCAAGATCTGATAAGGAAACCCCACATTATTGCTGTTCTATGTGTGTATATCCCAATCAAGAATAGGCAAAGGAAGGAAATCAATGTCTAAGGCAGTTATAATACATCTCTTGGTGTAACATATAAATTGGCCCTTCATTGCCCATTCACATTTCAGTTAATAAATAGTTCAGACATAGGACACATGGATAGTGAAAAAGTGTAACCATTGTATGTTTGTCTCCTGTACTTTAGATTTATGCTGTCTTAGTACAACAGACTCTATCCAGTGTTTTTCAATTACTTCACTAGTCCTTTAAAGAAAATAAGAAGTGATGCTTAATCCTGATCGGTACTTTGTTATATAGTCCACCACCTGAAAGGAACTTGATGCATTTTTCCTAATTTAAACAAACAGATAATCAACCAGGATATTCTAATCATACCATGCCATTGCTTACAGTCACAAATATATATATTTCATCTCCATTGCCAATAACAAAAATTCCTTTTTTCAATACTAGTTACAGCAAATGGGTGGTTGATTTTCTTTTACATTTAGCACTTAGCTATCCAAGGATACTCTATAGTAATTTGCAGAAAATGACTGACCTCAATACACTCATGCATATATTTCAGTGTAGCTTTGCTTGTAAAATATAAATTCACATACTTTAAACCCATACCTGTCTAGTGTTCCTAAAATGCCAAACCCCACACTTTGAAACTTTTTCTGAGTAGGCCCTTTTTTCTTTCTAATGTAATTACATCAAAAAATGTAAACTAAGTCAAAATTTGGTTTATTCTGCACAAACCAAAACCAGGCAGGCAGTGTATTTAATTCGTAACTGTAGCACTCAATGCAAATGTAAAATTGGCAGCTTTGATGTTGCAGCATTAAATATAGCTTATCTCACCAGTGACAGTGAGAAACAGGCACTCTCTTAGGACTGTGAGTTATGACAGTCTCTCCAATGAGTGAAAAATCATCCCTGTACAGCTGTCACTGATGAGATTTTCCTTTTCTTTTTCTTATGGCATGTGAGTGCTTCAGCATAGTTGCAGCCACCTTGCTAGTGGCAAAAATGGAGACTGCTTTGATTTTGATGCAATAAAGTGTACCCTTTTGTTCTGCAGTTTTCTTTGCCATAGTAAAAAAAAAAAAAAAACAGAAAAAAAGAAAAAAAACCAAACCAGAACCAAAACCAAACAAACTAAAGTTTCTTAAGAAAGAAAACAAAACTTTCTGGATACAGTACCTGTCTGGTATTAAACTAATGTACTATTTGAAGAAGGGATTAGAAAATTATAAGCATACAAAGCCAAAGATTAAGAGATGTCCACAGTGCTTGCATAATTCAGAAGGTGACTTCTTTTTGCAGATGTGTATAAGTGCACTTTTTTCAAGTGATTTTTCTTATGTGCTTTTTACAGTTTTTATGGTTTGGTTGACCCCTGCATGAATGATAACAAAGCAACCCAAATGATCTTTTTCAAATTTTTCCTCAAAACACTCATCCAAACACAGATAGACTAACAGTGGCCCATGGATACAGATGTAAAATATGTCCAAAATACTGCCCTTACTTTTATGCACTCTTCTTGTATTCTCCATGCATATGAAACCTCTTGTGTTTTACTTATGAGGAAAATTTTGGGGAAGTTAAAATTTGTTTGCTCTAAGTTATTCTAGGACCTTTTATAATGGCTTATTTAAAAATTAATGAGCTGGCTTAGAGGTCTGGGGAGTTTAATTTCAAAATACTTCATTAACTAGAGGGAAGTTCCTTGAATTATAACTTTCCGAGAGTCTTCAAATGAGAAGTCCAACAAACCCTCATTTCCATTTTTCTAACAAGAAAATCAGAACAGGTGGAGACTTTTTACTTCACTCCAATAGCAGAGGATTCATATCAGGATCAAAGGTAACCATTGCAAATTTGGACAATGTGGTTTTTCTCTGGAGCCTAACCATCTCCTCCTATCTCTTGCATCTCCATGGTCAAAGCTGCCTCTTTCAGGAGCAGAAGCTCTGCAGAGCTCCAGCAGCTCTCTGGTAAAAAGAAAACTACCCTGAGAATTGCTCAATTATCAAAGCAACAAGCTAAAATTGAATCCTAGACCTGCTGTCATACTGAAAAAGCAGCCAGGTTTCAAGGGCCAGAGAATAATAATGCAGTTATTCTTAAAAATACAAGAGAGAATTGACCATCCATTTGAGTTTTCTTTCCCTCACTCAGAATCAGAATGCTGCAGTCCTAGATTAACACTATCTGAAGAGAAACAAGTATGCAGAGCATCAGCAGTAAGGGCTGGAAACCTCAAACAAGATGATTCCACTCTGAACCCTTTTGCCACCATTGTGCAAAAGAACTGCCAAGGGAGGATGAGATAGCAAGGCAGGGGGAGGTGGGGTAGTGACTAGGAAAAACCTGAGCTAAAGAAGCAAGGCCAAGGTGACAAAATATTTACCATGGTTTTAAACTCCCATTAAGTATTTCTTTGTACACAGAGCTTTTATGTAACTCTCAACAATACATTGGTCCCATGGAGAGAAATTTCCTGTTGACCACAACAGGATTCAGCCTCAGCAAGACCCAAAAATGAGTTCTGATTTACAAAAGAGATTACCCAAACTGAATGTATAAAGACTACACATGCAGGAACTCCCAAAGGCTAGATTATTTATTTGATTACTAATAGGAGAATTGTCTCTCCAATGTCAATGTCTTTCAGTGCTATTTATGTTTTAGCAAGGACTAAGATGTTTATTTCTGTTTATTTGAGGACTAAAATCAGATCTATTTGCGTTTTTTAAATACATAAAATAGTGATAAGTTTCACAGTTCAACAGGACTAAAATTCTTCTGCAAATGAGCAAGAGCTCATTGTGCAAAGTACTGACACCTTCTTTAAGGATAAATGAATAATAGCTCTCTTCAAAATCCTGAAAATAAATGTCTTGCATTGTTTCTCTCAAAGCAAAAGAAAAGGAAGGAAGGGTTGAAAGAACAATTAAAAGATAAGGACAGAAAATTGTCCAGCAAGTTCATTGCAACAGCTAATTGCAGCTGTTTTAAGGTAGCCTTTCAAATTCTACTACTAACAGTACTTATTTTTCAACTCATATTAATGCAACAATTCTTAATTGCTTTCTCTTGGTCTCAGGGATGCTGGATTAGGTCATTATGTAGCTATATTCTATCTTTATGTCATTTATATTATAGCTCATAAATCATACTTTCACAAAGTGTGCATTTACAGCAAGAAAAACTTCCACTTTCTTTCCTTCCTTTTTAAAAAGACAAAATTATGATGGTTAGGTTGGCTTTTACACCCTTCCACCCCCTTTTGTTTTGCTAAGAAAGTGGTTAGATCACAATAACAATTTTTGAAATATTGTTTGAATAATGAATTTCTGAAGATGTCTCCCTGAATCTGAAGAGAGCTTGAAGCACCAGTTCGAGATGTAGGCTACCTCATTCACTGCAAGGACTGATAACTCTGTGACTAATCACAGAGCTGTGTCGATCTCTGTTGTCAATTACATCACCACTAATCAAGGCTTAAAAACAGAAGCATTGTCAGCACTGGTGCACAATTCTCAGTGATAGAAAAAGGTAACTGAGTAGAAACAGTTGTAAAGTTCAGAGGAACAAGCTTTGGAGACTCTAACACTTAGAATTATGGTGAATTACCTCAGAAAACAACATCCCATACAAGAACATGACACAAGATACATTGGGAGAGGCAGTAAACCTGGGACTGTGAAGAGAAATCTTCTACCATTAAAATTCATGGCAAAACATTGATGTGAAAAGAACCAGTGTTCCATTCTCTTCTCTTGGCCAACACAGCTGGTTAGCATGGGACATGTTGGAAAGAATAAGTCTCAATCCAAAAAGGAGCTGGTACATGGCAACTCTATATTCTCTTTCTCATTTTCCTGATGTATTTATTTTGTTAATTAGATTTAAAACATTAGTAATACCAATACAATGCAAATAGAATCTAGACATTATTTGCTGCTTAGATATAGAGTAAAAACTTTCAAAATAAAGGTGTTGAGCTTCTTTATTTGGTATTATATTATCAGAGAAGTTTCTGGTAAGAAAAAGAAAGAAATGAAATGAAACTAAATGGAACAAAATGAAATGAAATGAAATTAAATTAAATTAAATGGAATGAAAAGAAATTTACCCAATCATGAGCTTCTCCCATCTGAATTTTTCTCTCTTTTCTTTCTATTTTTATTTTCCTTTTATTCTTTTTCATACTATCCCTTTTATTCTTTTCTTCCCATAAGCATCTTCAATTATTAAAGCAGATTTCTTCTATTTTTCAGTAGTCAACAGCTCAATACAGAGGGCAAGATGAGCAAAGTGATTGATCTTGGATTGGTCACCAGATAGGACATGGGCCAAACAAACATTGGGCAGACTCCTACAGCAAAAGTCCTGCACTCATAATGTTTATTACACCCTCCAAGGAACTCTGCAATGTTATTTTCCTCACTGATGAAAGGTTTATGAGAAAGCACTGGGAGTAACTTTGTATGTTTCAAAGTTTCAGCTTTGAATACAAGGATTAGGACAGTTGAGGTCTGAATGGGCATTCTGAAAATACAGTATAAACATAAAAACAAGGTGAATCAACCTGTGACAATTGCCTGATCTGAAGTGAGTAATTTTTTTAAGGAAAACTCAAACAATTTATCAAACAATATGAACCACTGAAGCACTGCTGACCATGCTCTGCATGAGTGAAGGAAGCTTCCTCCTCAGCAGTGGGAATGTGGGGCCAGATGGGTCTTTATCAGAAGCTTCTAAAGTTTGCTTCTAATGTTGGTGGCTGGATAATGATTAACCATTTTTAACCTTTTTTTTTTTTTTTTTTTTGAAAGCCTATCATCAGTACCTCTCCTACCCCAAATTTTCTATGGAAGCAATGGGGACCAAACATAGCTGATTGTGAGCTTGGAAAAAATGTGTAAAGAGGTTTTGATTGTAAGTGTCAAGAGTTAAAATTATAGCTGTCTGCTCCTGGAAACTGAGTGCTTTGACACAGAGGAGTAGCTGAGTGAATATACAACCTCAGCTGTACCTTCCCTATTCAAGGCTGTATCATCTTTCCAGAACCTTCTGCCATAAAGAACAGTGTTGCTTCTTGGAGGGGAATATTTTGTAGGAAGTTACACAGCACATGCTGTTCAACCTGATAACTGATGTGAGTCAGAACCTACATATTCCTGGGAAATTATTTTTCTTGCCTAATATGGGGTCTGTCCATCCCAAATTGCACTCCTAAAAAGGGAATCCAATTAGTAATAAGCTTACCTATCACTTACCAGCTGACCATGTAAATAGCCTGCAAAATAGTAAAAAAAGGCAGCTAGTAATCAAATGGGATAATAGCTCAGGGGGGAAAAAATATGCTATTAGCCCTGCTGGACTCCACAAGGCAAACAGCCCTTCCACTCAAAAAACCAGGAATAGATCTGCTGCACAGCAAGAAATCAGCTGGGTTCAGCAGCATGTGTCAAGGCAGGGAGGGAGCAAACCTGCTCTTGTGAGACAAAGGGCTACTCTCTGTTAGATAAACAACATTAAGGCAGCATGATCAAAGAATATTTTAAAATAACCATATTAAAGAAATGCAGAGGGGAAGAAAATATTCAAACAACCTAAGTCGAATCTCACAGAAAAATAAAATAAAATATTCCTGCCATACTCATGCCAAAACATTGAATCTGCTACACTTTGTAGCATTCTTCCTGCTGTTTCAAGGAAGCCAATACATAAAACAAGGGACAGAAATGTAACCTTTGCCTGTTCAACCCAGGTTGGTACTGGAAGCTGGGAAGCAGGGTCACCTATCCCTGTCTCTGGGAAAGTGCCAAGGAGGACAGAGGGTCCAAACTAAAAGAAGTCAGTTATTTTGCTACTTTGAGCCCTTTTGAACTATGAAACAATCGGGCAATGATTTTTATTATTATAGGCCAGCATGAGATTCCATGTGCCTAGTCCATTTTCCTGTTCACCATGAGGAGTCTCATCATGAAATATTGGGGCTGGAGCCAATGGAACAGTTGGCTACACAACAAAAATTTTTCTGTGTCTTTCAGCATGTTCTTTAAGGCATCTTTGTCTCCCATGCCTACCTCATCTCAAACAGAGGTAACATGACTTATTCACTGGCTCCTCCACAGGTGCATTAATGGCTGTGAAGCAGCTGGGGATTCTCTGGTAGTTTGGCATAGGCATCACAGGAAGGATGATTCAAAGCAATGAATCATAAATTCATGAAATGTCTCCATTTCGTGGTGCCAAGGGAAATGGCCTAGCTGCAGGCAGCAGGTCACCACACAATTATTAAATCAACAGCTGATTTCTAGTAAAGCAGAGGTACTGATGTTAAAGTCCCAGTGCAAGAAACTGTTTGATGTGTTTCACGTTAACACTAAGGTATAGTACAGACTCTTTTCCTGACAGATTTGTTTCACTTATCTATGTCTTACATTTACAGTTTTTCAAAGCTCACATATGTAGGATCTAAAACATTTGAATTAAATTTCCTTGCTGTGGAAATCGTCTGTATTTAAATCTACTAATTCCTAGCGCCACTGAAAAATATGCACTCAGTTTATCTGCTTATGCACAGCTTGAAGCAACTCAGCAAAAAGAGATTACTTTAAACACCTGAAATACGTTTTTCTGAGGTGCTGAGTGCCCAAACGTCCAAATGTCCAATAGTAGCTGCAGAAGTTCAAAGCTACAGAAAAACTACCTCCTTCCTGTCTGATGTAAACACATTTAATGAAGGAAGGGGGAGGGAATATGGAGTTTGCAATTAGTTTACAATTAGTTCACTGTTTCAGGTTAGACAGTGCTCTTGGAGGTTGAACAAATGCTGGAAAAGAGTGGCTGATGGAAGAATAAGCAAGAACAGACATAAAGAGCAAACACTGAAGAAAAAATGCCACCTGCATATTTGCTCTCTCAGGGACAGTGGAACATCTCTCTCCATATACATATGTCACTTTATAAGCATGCTGACTGTGTCACCAAAGCATCTCAGGTACAGATGAGAAACAGGCAGAGCTTTAGCTTTGGGAGTTCATAAAACCAGCAAATCCCTTCAGTATTTCAGAAGACATCCAGGAACAAACTGTTTACTACTCCCTGTGCTCACTATCTGGAATAAGTTCTTTGTTACCAGAAGGTGTAAGGACACAGCTTTCAGCAGTGCTGTTTCCACTCTCTCTAAGTTTTCCCATAGAGATATCTTTTGACTTGTTTCAGTGCAGGACAATGCAGGCAACCGGTCTTCTCTATCAAATTAAATATTTATGTATGCTTATGTCTAATGAAAAGCATCATTATGCTGACAGGTTAATCAAAAGAAAAAGCAAAGGGAAAGTACATTCTGTGAACATCAAACTTGAATGAAAAATTAAAAATTATAAGTAAAACAGGGATGAATTTATCATCCTATTTTAGTCTCTGTCTGACTCTCTCCTCCACTTCTTTGTTTGCCTTGTCTTTAAAAGATGAACAACTATAAATTTAATAGAGACTTACAGTAGACACATCAGTACAAGGTTTCAAATGACAATCCTGAAAAACACTCCTAAAGTATTTTTAAAGTTTTAATGAAAAAAAATTGCAAAAAAATAATGGCACAAGCCATTTTTTGTACATAAAGTACTGAACTGAATATACTCAAACAGGTCTTCATGGTTGCGCCTGCCACAGGCAAACTACTCTGGCCTTTGTTTGGCCAGACCTTTCATTAGATTTCATTACCTGGCATTTATGCTATAGGAGGTAAGCTTACAGACCTGAGGTGCACCTATTTTCTGAAGTGTCCTCTTCCACATCAGTCACATTTTTTACTTAAACACTTTTTCCCTCTCTCTTTCTTGAAAATTTCCACACTAGAGAACAACAAGCACGACTTTATACAAAGATGTCATTATCTTCTTTTGATACCTTTCAGCCATCAGGTCAGTCTGAATTTGTGTTTGTTACAAATAAGAATCTGTAACAGTATGACATGGAGCAGTAAACTTCTGTCCAGTTAGCTCACAGTTATGTCCTCTATGTTTTGTGCCATTACACCTCTTCCCGAAGAGAAGACCAGTAGAGCATTATCTTATCATCAATAGTTAGCTCAGTATTACTGACAAAGTGTCAACTTGTGCTGACACTCTGAACAGCTGCTGTACAGAGAGAGCACTCACCATGATTAAGTGTTTGCAGTCATTTACGGCCCAGGTACTTGGTGAGGAAGACAACTTTTCCAGCTGCCTACATTCCAGTTTCTCTTCTGTTAGCTGTATATTGTCATGGGTGCAAAGCAGACCATTAACAAAAGAAGTAAGCAAACAAAAGGTCCTGTCATTCACCCAAGGAGCAAAGATCTGTTAAACAACTGATCCAAAAGCTAAAGCACTCCTAATTTTGTAATATTTAAGACAATAGAAACAATCAAAACAGATACAGCTCTGTTAACATCCTTTCAAAACGGGATGATATTATGCATATGTTCATCCCTCACTGACTGGCCACTCACATCAGTGTAACACCAGGTGGGTATGCACATGGCTCAGCATGCAATAATAGTCTGCTTTCAGCACCCAATTACCTGGATGAGGCACTCAGACCTCATTCACAAGTTCCACCAGTCCCTGGCCAAGGCTCCCTTTCTCTAACAAAAGCAGCTTCTTCAGCCCGCTCCTCCAGACAACTTAAAGTCTCTAGTTTAGTTGTAAATTGATGCCACCAACCCCCAAATAGTGCCATGAGCTCATTTACCATGAGCTAACTGCTTGTCTTCAAGGGTACCACAGTTTTCCCAGTGACAATCAGCCATCCTGAGTCCTGATAGTGAAGAGTCACAACAAGGAGGTGCCCAGCTCTCCTCTCCTCACAGTGAAGGCAGCACCAGGTGGTGCAAGGATGGGTACTTGCTTATTGTGTAATAAGCACAACAGACATTTTGCATAAAATGAGCCATATCTGTGGCATCTGAGAAAATATTTTTGTCTGTATCACAAGACTAGCTTATAAAGGCAGAATTTTATTATTATCAGTTCATGGAAAAACAGCACTGAAGTTCTGAGAAGCCAACAAAATAAGAAAGAAGAGCAACTAAGAGTTAATTAAGTCATTATTTTACACATTAAATCAAATGTACATATTGAAAATGCAGGGAATTGAGACAATAATCTATATCACTCAACTTAGAAACAAGCAGAAAATTAGACTTTCCCATAGTTAATACCATTACAGACAGGTAGGGAAGAAAAGTTCACTTTAAGCTAAACTGGTGCTTACTGGTTTTAGAAGAGATAAAGCAGCAGAATGTACTAAGTCCCAAAATGATAGAAGGGGAAGGTTGGGGGAATGTTCTCATCTGGTTTGTTCAGTGGGTACATTGGGCTCTTGGATCAAGTCAAATCAAGCAAGTCTGTTGCACTGGCTCCACTATTAACCTAACTGCTCTGTCATTACAGTTTGTATGTGCTTTCACAACAAACGCATTTTGCTTTGTCAAAACAGGTTTAAATCAACTGCACTTTCATCCAGGAACCAAAACCCCTTCCTCCAGGCTGTGTGGGGCCTGTTACAGCTCTGGCAGGGGGAACCAGGCATCCCTGCAGAGCAGCCCCAGCCCCAGCCCTGCGGTGAGAGCTGAGGATTAGCGTGAGTCCCGCGCAGGCAGGGGCACTGAGACAGCTCTGACAGGTGTTAAAGGCACTCTGGCAGGACCCATGGACTGTGAAGATGCATTCTTGTTAAGGCGGATTCCTTTTTCTTGTCCTTCCTAGGGTTTGTCTCTCCTGCTGTCCCCTCGAAAGCCCCACTTCTGCAAGTGGAGTGGGGATGTGCAGTCCTCACCAGCAGCACCATGGGAGTTAGTACAGAGTGCCTAATTCACCACAAGCTCGTGCTTTTGCACACCACATACAATCTCTCTTGTGCAAATAAGCAGTTTAAATGTCATCCTTATTACTTCACCAAGGTGTTCATTGTGGACACAGCACTGACAGCATGAAACTGGTACACTGAGACTTAATTCTTAGATTTCAGACTTGTGAAAAGCTAAAATGACAGTCATCACATATGGTATTCTGTGTGAGATTGCTTACCTACATCTCTATGTATCTGTAGAAGATCCTATTTGTAGGTGTATGACTCAAGCCCTCTTGGGCCTCCAGTCTTTCACAGAATCAGAATGGGTCACATTGGAAGGCACCACAGGGGGTCAGCAGGTCCAACCTCCCTGTTCAAGAAGGGTCATTCCAGAGCATACGGCACAGGACGGTGTCCAGACAGCTCTTGAATATCTCTGGTGAGGGAGGCTCCACAGCCTCTCTGGACAACGTGTTCCAGTGCACGATAAAGAAGTGATTCACATTTTAGAAACCCCCATGCATGGAAGCAAAGAGACTTTATATGCTTTAAAAAATTAGTTTTAATGATTAGTTTGACTTCAGCTACATCCAGAGAATATAAGTTATTTGGGAAACTGATGTAAATGACAAAAAAAAAAAAATCAAAACGGATGTAACTTTTTGCTGTTATCAAGCTTGTGCCCTTGAACTTTAGTGTTGTGAGTTTTGGAGGACTCCATACAAAGAGAATTAAAAGCACTTGTAACATTGTATGAAGGAAATGTTCATACATATACATGCATAGGAATGAAAGAAAAGATAGGTGGTAAAATCATAAAACAGGTCATAAGGATAAATTAGTGCATTCTTTAGAGACCCTGAAGTAAAGAGAGAGAAAGAAGCCAAGCAGCCTCATTGTCAGAACAGCATTTACATCCTGCAGAAATCCATTCTGTCCTGTGTGGGAAATGCATGCACACAGCTCTCCACTCCATTGCTTATTGCTTCCCTGTTTATCCCACACACTTCACAGGGCAGCAAAAGCGAACTGACCTCATGTGACAACCAAGTCAAATATCTGGCTTGGTTTACTAAATAAACACATTCACTTGCTATGCTCCAAAAGCTGATACTGAAGAATACAGAACTGCATGCACAAATTCCTCTTTGCTTATGCAATTATCTCGGTTTTTGACTGAGTTTCTGGAGAAACCGGGGTTTTTTTGAGGGAATGGTTTTTGTCACTGTTGGGTTGGATTTTTTTTTTTTTTTTTTACCTCCAGAGGCTCAATTACAAATTCAAATTCAGGCATCATAGTTGCAATCAGTATTTCATAATACCCCAACTTCGTGGGTAGCTTGGCTGGCCATTTTTCCAGTCCCTATTATCTTTATCTATTTAATGGCCCAGATGTCAGAACAATAGAACATGTTTAATATTGACACTGGGGAAGAATAAAGAAAATTAATATTGCTTTTGTTTATTTTTATTTACTAGTAAATGCTTGTTTTGGTGAGTTACCCTAAATACTCTGCACTGTTATGGAAGATTTTTTTCTAAAATTAACTGCTATTCACAGGTTAAACCAAATTCAGATGTTACAGGAAGTAACCATTTTATAGTTTAACAGTTGGATTACCTTATTAATCCCATTAATTATGGCTAGTCTCGTGTCAGCTGCATTGTGTGACAGATATTTGCTCAGCTGAACAGCATGCATTGCTTCTGTTTGCAGTGACCCTACCTCCACCAGTCTGTTTTTATTTACAGATACTTTTATTATCACTTGCCTGGCTTTATCCCTATTGCTAAGATCCCAGAAATCATGATACAGCATGTTTAACTGTAGCAGCTGCTGCAGATCAAGGCACAGCCCAGTAACTCTTCAAGCAACTCAGTGTCCTTACAGCATATTTCATTGAACCATTTATTTAGGGGGAAAACCTGCATTTTCATCATCTCATGCCACTATTTACAATATGAAAATACATTTGAAACTAAGATGCCTCTTTGGAGAATGCAGGGGGTAAAGAATATAAATATTCTGAATAGAGTTTAAGTTATATCAAGGTTTTAAAATAGCTGGTAAAATTAATTCTGGTTTTACGACACAGTGCAGGACACACAAGGCTATTTTTTGCCCTATAATATCCATCCTGTTTCTGTGGGACAAGCCACTCATCTTTTTAAAATAATTTTCTCATAGGAGCATTTAATAAATGTTTATTTAATTCTCTTAGAGCTCCAGAAGACAGAAAATGAAGGTGGACAGTGCACTGTTTGCTTTCCACTGATGATTTATTATATTAAGACATTCACAGACAATGACTATGTGATTCTGTATTATAAAGGTGGTTGATGACATATTTTCTCTGAGATTTCTTCAGAAATATCGATAACATGAAAGTAGTTCTTGGCTCATTATGGTTTATTTCAGCTTATCATAGGAAGATATCTCTTCAGTGTCATTGAATAGGATATCTTTTGGGACAACTACAGCCCACCTTTCTGAGATTAAAATCTCAACCACAGAATAAATCCAACTCAACCCAGCAGGACTGAATGAACCTGCTAAACAGTTTTGTTTGCAGAGCATGGACACCTCCTCTCCAGAGATACTGCAGCAGGAGGGAGCCTAGCATGGTGAGAGGATAAGGTGCTTTGAAGACCATCATTACTTCTAGTCTGTATTGCAAGAAGGGCATTTTCATTTCAGGACTGTAAAGCAACATTTTAGTTTTAGCCTCAGGCCTCCTATTGACTTGACTTTATTTTGTCAACCTGACATGTAATCTAAGAAATCCAGCCCAGCTACACAGCCAATTTGTGCTGATTTAGCCACCCTGGAGGTAAGCACTTCCAGGAGGCTCAGGAGGTCTGAGGATGTCCAAAGGCTGGTGGTAAGTCTCATTGTTTCCCTGCTGTCCCCCAATACTGGGCTCAGCTGAGCCTGAAAGACTTCCAGCACGACAGAGCAGTGACCAAAAAACCTGTAAACCTTGTCTATTGGAGCTCTGAATTTTGAACACTGAAACTCTAAGGCCTGCAGGTGCTTTACACACCTGTTTGTCTTCTAAATAACTTCTCTCAAACAAACCAGTCCTGTCAAACATTCTATTTCAAAGAATAAGGCATTTTCCCCCCATAAAACACTTTTTGACATGTTATCTCTGCAACACTCAGGAGTGAATATTAAGCTCAGCACCCTCTGGCCTTGAACATCTTCCACATCTCTGACATCCAACAGTATCACTGAACAGGTTCCTGGTTGTGCAACAGAAAGGAGACAAAAGGAGCAGCTATAGGTTTCTAGCTCAATAATGGGATTTGGCACAATTTGCAAGGATTGCAAACCACAGAGCACTGCTGTTTGACAGTGCACGTTGCCTAATTTATTTATATATTATTTCAAACAAAGACAAGTAAACATGCACTGTACACCAGAGAACAGTGGAACTAAAGGTACAATAGATGCAGGAGTGTATAATAAATACTCCATTAAGGAGAAAAAACAAAAAAAGCCCCATGTTAAAATAACATTCAAACAGCCTACTCAAGCATTCAGAGATCAGAAAATACACATCATAGGGCTGTTTATACAGTCAGCAGAAGGTGCTGTCCAGAAATTCAGCAGCTTGAGCTGCAGCTCCATAGGTTTCCCCAGACACCTCTCCTGCCAGGACTGATGGGTGCAGAAGGAGATGGCTCAGCTGTCCTCCAGCACAGGTGATGCTGTGTGGGCAGGTACCCCAAGAACTTTGTATGCACTGAGCCCAGCACAGAGCTGCTGTCAGCTGCAGGCAGCAGCAGAAGGGCCGTACATGGTTGTGCTGCATCCAGGTGTGATCAAAGATTACAGCTGAGGTCCCTAAAATAGAATTAGATACAATCTTTCCACAGACAGCTGTGCCAGAACACAATGTCTTTGAGCTCCATTTTTTCCTTTCCTTCTTTTCTTTTTTTTTTCTTGAGTTAACCTTTTATGTCAAGGAAATCATGTTAAGAAAAAAGACAGTGAACACTTGAATTTGAGGGGAAAGGAGGAGCAAGTTCAAGTGACGTGCACTTTGGGATGATGGTTTATATCAGCTCAAAATTAGAACTGTGAGATATTCATCCACTGCATTTTTTTGTGCTTTCAATGTGACTGAGACGGTCATCATTCCAGCTGGAATTATTTGAGCAGAAGTCATATCCTAATGCATCAATAATGAATCATTTATCTAATTATCTGTATTTGTCTCTGTTCCCATCCAGTTTTGCATATTGAAAAAGATAAGAAACAAACATGATCTATTTTTTCTCCCATTTACACTTTTAAATATTAGCTTTTAATAAGAATTCATAGGGAAAAAAAGCATATTATAGCAATTAAAAATGTTGAGCATAGTGATGTTCTTTGCTGTTACACAATTTAAAATAACACGCTGCTTCTGATTTGAATTCTATATCTCATTGCTGCAACTAGATTTTTCTAAAGAGAAAAAAGTTGACACAAAAAAACCACTGGGGCAAGAGCATCTGGAATTAAACACAGAAAACCCCTCCCTCAGCTAAAGAAAAATGGTCTAACACCTAGACCAAAAATGGTCTAGCTCCCTGTCAAAGTTTAGATCAGAAGAAAAAAACTAGGCAAGGCTCCTATCTAGAATTCCAGACTAACCCTGATAAGGATAAGGATAATAATAATAATAATAATAATAATAATAATAATAATAATAATAATAATAATAAATAATAATAGTTAAGAAATAGTGATAAAAGCAGGATGAAGGGATCAGGTGAAATGAAAAGCTAGCTGAGAAATAGGCACTAAAGAAGAAAAAGCAATAAATTGGAGGTTGAGGATACGGAATTTGATTCCAGAATAAGAAATAAGCAATTACAGGGATTCAGGAGATGAACAACATGGACTTAAGACTCAGGATGGTGGGTCTTTAATGTTCATGACCACTTTCTTTCAGAACAAAAGCAGAGAAAGCAAAAGATCATCCTTTAAAAATGGATATTGATGCTCAGGGAGCATTTTGATCCTCAGTGGAGGATGGAACAATTTAACAAAGGACCTGGGCTTGGAGGCTCCTGAGGGATAAAGTGCCTCGGGGTCATGACCTGCTGGGCTCTCTGTTCTCATCTTCTGTCGCTGTGTCACACTGGCTGGAGCAGAGTTCCAGGCTGAGCACAGAGTGGTCAGGGTTACGGTAAGCAAAATTACTACTATTTTACTCAAAATTTGCCATACTCGTGTCCTCAGCAAAGCCTACAGGTGTGGATTTGCAGAAGCGAAACTCGCTGAAGCCAGCGGCCCCCAGCTCCCCGCCGGCAGCCGGTCCCAGCCGGGCCAGGAGGTTTCCAAATTCCCGGAACGTCCCGTCCTGCCATGGGCGGCAGCGCTGGAGCGGCCCCGAGGCTGCCCAGCCCCGCTCCGCAGCACACATCCCTCACCCGTCACCCCGCATCCCTCACCCCGCATCCCTCCCCCTGCATCCCGCATCCCTCACCCTGCATCCCGCATCCCTGCATCCCGCATCCCTCCCCCTGCATCCCTCCCCCTGCATCCTGCATCCCTCACCCTGCATCCCTCACCCTGCATCCCCCCTCCCTGCATCCCGCATCCCTCACCCTGCATCCCTCACCCTGCGTCCCACATCCCTCCCCCTGCATCCTGCATCCCTCACCCGTCACCCCGCATCCCTCACCCCACATCCCTCACCCCGCATCCCTCACCCCGCATCCCTCCCCCTGCATCCCGCATCCCTCACCCGTCACCCCGCATCCCTCACCCCGCATCCCTCACCCTGCATCCCGCATCCCTCACCCGTCACCCCGCATCCCTCACCCCGCATCCCTCACCCCGCATCCCTCCCCCTGCATCCCGCATCCCTCACCCCGCATCCCTCACCCTGCATCCCTCCCCCTGCATCCCGCATCCCTCACCCTGCATCCCTCACCCTGCATCCCCCCTCCCTGCATCCCGCATCCCTTACCCTGCATCCCTCCCCCTGCATCCCACATCCCTCCCCCCGCATCCCCCGCGCCGCAGCCCGCGCCCGGCAGCCCGGCTGCTTTTCCAGAGGGATGCTGGCGACATCTGGTGGCTTCGGGAGGGACACCCGGGCCGGCGGGAGCGGGAGCGGGCGCGGGGAGGCCGGGGGGACGCGGAGACGGGGCAGGAGGGGCCGCCCCAGCCCAGCCGCCGCTCACCCCCACCGTGAATCGAGCTGGGGGGAAGTAAACCTCGTGGGCTGAGATAGGAACAGTTTTGATAATTGAAACAAAGTGAGATATTATGATAACAAAAATATTTGTAATTAAAACGAGAGAGAGGAATAAAACTCAAGACAGATGAGTGATGCACAGTACAAGAGCTCACCACCCATTGACTGATGTCCAGCCCATCCCTGAGCAGCGATCAGCGGCTCTCAACACACTCCCCACTCCATTTAACACTAAGCATGACATTCTCTAGTATGGAATATCCTTTTGGTGAGTTCAGGCCACCCCCTAGCCATGCTCCCTCAGAGATTCTTGTGCACCTGCTTCTTGGCAGAACATGAGACACTGAAAAGTCCCTGACTTAATGCAAGCACTTCTCAGCAACAACCAAAACATCAGTGTGTTATCAATATTACCTTCATACTGAATCCAAAACACAACACTGTACCAGCTCCTGAGAAAAAAAAATATTTACACTACGCCAGCCAAAACCATGATAAACGATGAGATTAAAAAATATCATTGCCCTAAACAGAATTAGGATGCTCCAAGCAATTTCAGCATCTTAGGGAGCTCTAAAAGTCAGATAACGAGAAAAATCTTACTATGAGGATGATTGGAATTTTAAGGTCATTCTATGACTCAATAACTATCCCCTTTGCAGTTCTTGTAATGCAGCCACAGGAAATAAGAGATCTGAACCCAGGTGTGAGCTCCAAACCCTCTAACAGGCTGTGTC
The DNA here is from genome assembly GCA_003676055.1 of Chloebia gouldiae. Classification (NCBI taxonomy): domain Eukaryota; kingdom Metazoa; phylum Chordata; class Aves; order Passeriformes; family Passeridae; genus Chloebia; species Chloebia gouldiae. The sequence continues at coordinate 21,965,731 of QUSF01000007.1, read as the reverse complement.
CCATCATGTCAAGATACATAACATCTTTCAGTGGAGAAAGAACATACTTTAAAAAAATATTCATTATTTTACTGGAAATGTAAATCACACACAAACTACATGCATAAGTATATTTCTAACATAGCAAGCTCATCAAAGTTTATGACTTTCATGGAAACATAATTTTGCTGCTAAAACAAAGCAAAAGAGTAAACAATTTCCCAGTTGGAGTTTTCAGCATACTTTTATTACAGTTTATATGCCATGTCTGATCGATTCTCATGCTGCAAAGGAAACCCCAGGAAAAAAAATGATGCGTTTTACCATTTTAGCTAATTATATTCATAGGATTCTTGTACCAGACTCTAGATTGCATCTAGTTTTCCCAGAGAAGTTGTGGGTGTCCCATCTCTGCAAGTGTTCAAGGCCAGATTGGATAAGGCTCTGAGCAACCTGATCTAGTGAAAGGTGAAGGTCCCTGTCCATGGCAGGAGGGTTGGAACAAGATAATATTTAAGGCTGTTTCAACCCAAACGATTCTATGATATCAACACTGACTGCTATGAAATCATAAATACTTCCTCCCCAAAACTGATAGCCATTGGAGGTCACTAAAAACACCTGTGCACATCTTTCAAGCATGAATGAGGGCTGGTGAATCCTTCCTCATCCTGATTCATAACATGGGCCAGCTGACCTTCAAAGGTCATGTTAAGGAAAATGGAAATTTTAGGCAAAAAAAGTTTCTCAGTTCTGCCTCCTGTTAAAAGCACTGTCCGAATCCCCACACAGTTAGGAGGCTTTCTACCTTAGAGACCTTAGAGGAACTTTCAGAAGAGCTGTAGTTACTTCATAATCAGTCATATCCACACATTTCTTAGATTTGAACATCATAAATATTCCACTAAAACTCTAGCCATTTGGATGATATAAATGAACCACATGTCCGTAAAACAGCTAAAAATCAGAGGCATTTTGAGGTTACCTCTCCTGGTGCATTCAGCAGCTCTGCTTGAAACCATTACAAGCAAATATAGAGAACAGAAAGTACAATTACTATATACACGGAGTGTGAACTTGGCTTGAGAAATGCCCAGAAGAATGGACTATGACATGGTTAAGCTCCAGGAGAAATTCTTTGCCTGAATGTTGTAAAGGTCTTCTAAGCTGGGGGAAAAAAATAAAATAAAAGATGGGGCCCCTTTGCTTCCCTGAACTGTAGGAGAGGGATTCTTGTTTGGGGCAGTTTAGGACTTATTTGAAAGAGGTATTCCTAGAGAATACTTCTGCTTAAGTTTCCTCCATATATCAGTGTACCAGTTGCTTTCCAGGAATCACAGACATTACAAAGAGAGGGCAGCATGGTTGGAAACTTGGGAATGACAGAATTGATGTGTTTCCACTTTTCAAAGAAGGCAACAATGAGTCAGCCCTAGATAATCACCGAAGCCTTGACTCCTGTGTGCTGTGAATTATCCACAGTTAGGAATCAAGGAGTATGGAATGCTTTTCTCTATAGTGGTAGGTGTGTTGCTAAGAGTGGGGTGAAGGGGAGAACATGACAAGGACTCTCTGGCATCTCAGTGAGTCTTGACTGTTGGAGTGGCCTATTGACACTGCTGGCAGCTGATACAGATTGAAGTACTTTGTGAGCCACTCTGTCTTGCCTGACAGGGACTTCAGCTCTACTCAGCGCTGCTAAGGCAGCAGCAAGAGTGTGACGTCTACTTTTGGCCACAGCACTTCAAAAAAGATGGGAGCCAAATGGAGAGAGTCCAGAGAGGTAATAAGAATGGAGACAAGTGTAGAAAACATAACCTGAGGTAACAACTTTCCCTAGGAAAGAGAAAACAGAAAATACAGTCCATGAACTTCAGTCTTCAAAAATGTAAACAGTTACTGCAAATACAGAATATATCCCTTGGGGTAGGAAAAGCAGTAACAGATTTAATCTGAATCAAGGGTGCACTACATCTTCCTCGGGGTACAGAGCAGTTACACCTTCTGGTTTTAGTTGGATATGAATCATTGCACTGCTTAATATAAAATATTAATATATTTACATAATATATAATTAATAATAATACATTATATTTTATATATTAATATAATAACTATATTGCTAAATTATAATATATTATATATAATCTCAATATTTTATTTTTAATTATCATATGTGCATTTTTCTCTATTGCCTTGGAAAAGTAATACATACAGTCAAAATACTGCCAACAAGTTCAGTGTTTACCAGTTCCTTATTTTCTGTATACCTCAGTTTACAGCATTCCTATCTACTTCATAGTTGTTGTGAGACCTACTCAAACACCTAAGCTATTTGAATAGTGGAAGTGTGAACAGCATAATTTTATTAATACATAATGATATTGTATGTATTTATTAATAGCATATCCCAATATATGTTTAATAGTATTTTTTTATATATTATTAACTAAACCAATAAAAAAATGGGAAAAATGAGGCCCCAAACTGTGACCCTGCTTTCATCAGAAATTTTTCAGTCTGGCATCTTATAGTCATCTATAATTACACAAAGCCAACAAAAAGGTTGCTAGGATTGTATTCTAATAACTGAGAAAAGAGACAGGGTCAGTAGAGTCATGCAGTCATCTCAACAAACCAACATCAATAACCTACTTTTCCAAAAGAGAAATGTAGTCAATAAAACATAAAAGAAAAGCATTTTAAAAATTTAAAAGCTTTTCCAAATACAGTAAGTCCATATTATGGCAGCAACTGGCCACTCCAGGACGCACATTATCAAAGCATGAAAGCACTGCTGAGGTGACTGAAGTCACTCTGCCTTTAGTCTTGTGTCTCCCAGCACACCCAAGGCACACATTAATGGCTTAATGTGTTATTGCCTAATTAAATGATTGAATGCCTTGCATGTAAAAGACAATCTGTTAAGTGGTAGGTTCTGGCACGCCTCACCCTGAAAACACATTAAAAGCTCTTGCCATCTGAAAAGGAAAGAGATGAGGGCACAAACATTTGAGTCTACACTATACAAAATGAATCCAATAAAAAGTGTTGAAATTTAATGACAGTGACAGTGAGTGCACAAAATCATGAACTTGCTTTCAATCTGTCAGAAGGGAATAAGGAAACAAAAAAGAAAAAAGCCTGGATTCATATGTAAACCAGGTGGCAAATGCCTTCTAAATCATTTGCATGCAGTATCTGTGATGTTTTGTGGAAATGCATGACAACACAGAGGTAAAACCTAGCCTTTGTACCAGGCATTTCCAGGTGCATATTTTCACTAATAAAATCATTGTTGTTTGTGGTTTGACTACACCTGCTACACAAAACATCAAAAATACACTATAGCTATACCTTAGTGAAATTGTCTTGCAATTAAAGGGTGGATTGGCATCAATCTTAGCTAAGGCTAAGAAAACTGAAGCAAAACTGTAAAGAGACAGTGCCAGAGGTAACAGTGCATGTGTTCAGGTCAGACAGTTAAACCATAAGCAAACTTTATTTTAGAGTTTTTTCTAAATACAAGAGCTTGAGGATGACATTGACTTTAGGCAGAAAATGCTGTAACAACCACCCGAGGTCTCCATGCAGTTGGCCATGTACAGCTGTGAATGTCCCAGCAGCCAGGAGGCTGAGCAGCAAGATGCTAGGCAGCAGTACTGCAAGGAAAAGTGCATTTCTGCCCGCATGAAGCTGAGCTTCACAACCAAAAATTGCCTTCTGGTTTGCTCTGCTTTTAAAGACAAGACCACAAGGCATTTCTGCCTACCTGGACATAGCAAACTCGCAGTTTGGCTGTAAAACACAGGATGCCTCAGTTCAGTTGCTCCCTTAGGCAGAGGGAGCTCAGTGTGTCACACAGACCCTTCTCTCCATCTAAGCCACTTCACCAACAAAGCTAACATCACGGCTGCTTTGCATTCTTGTTTTATTTTGTAGAATAACATGTTACAGAAGATGGGTTGCTGCTCAATGAGCAGAGGAGCATTACAAACTCCTAAGCCAGAAATGCAGCCACTGGCGCACAGGCACCCACATCCCAGCACCCCATAACTTCACAGAAAGGCTTGGGTTGGAAGGGATCTTAGAAGCATTGATTTCCAGACCCTTACCTTCCACTAGGCCAGGTTACTCAAAGTCCCATCCAACCTGGCCTTGAACACCTCCAGGGATGGGGCATCCACAACAGTATCTCAAATGTCAGATTTTGGGTGTTTGATGGGAAGAAACATTTATATCGAAGATTTCGTAGCTGTAGATTGTTCTGTAAAGCTCTGGGTTTAACACATAGAAGCTACTTTCAAACAGTTTCAGTTATGACTGCCATGAACTACAGCTAAAGTTTCACTCAGATAGTGAGGGCCAGGAATACATGCTGTGTTATGCTCCTGAAAGGCATGTTATCATCTGAGCATGACAGGAATGTCCTAACATGACTCACCTTCCCTGATTATGATCATCAATGAAAGCGGCTAAATTTGGCAAGTGTGAGTCATTTTGGAGGCTATATATATGTAAAGAATTGATTGTCAGTCTTTGTATTCTCCTTGAGTTTAAAATATTGAAACAATGGTCTGCTCTCTCAATGAGCTGCTGAGTTTACAGGGAAGGAAAAATATATGTGCTTACCTGAGAAGGTAATTTTCATGAGGGGAAATAAGAATGGGAGAAATGTAAAGGAAGTAGAGTTTTTTTCAATTTCCCTGATCCCTTTCTTTAAAATCAGATATCCCCAAAGCATTCATGACAGATTTTTGTCTCATCTGTTTTGAGAACCCTAGACTACATTATCTTCTCCTGGAACAGCCACATGTGCTTATATTTAATATAAGAAAATATTTTGTTTGTCTAACTTGAAGTTTGATGCAGTTTAAATTCACAATTTCTTATCCTGTCAGTAAAGCATGTAGAAAATAGTTTCTTCTGGTTCTGCAACTTTTTCATCGATTTGAAGACCTGTTCCCCTTGCTGTTTGTTGCAGATTAAATAATTCCAAATTCTTCAATATTTAGTAACAAAAGTTTATTCTGTCATTACCAGGCTCATGGTTTTTCAACGAACTTGTTAAGTTTTGATGCCTCCTCCGCAGTATATCAAGGATTCTAGCAAAGCCTTCCTCACACCAAGTAGAGGAAACAACTATTTCACAGTATGCAAATAATTCCCATCAGTTTCTCTCTCCACTGGATCTCTATGCTGTGGTCCAGCAGAATCAGCATTATCTTCTAGTCCTCATTTACCATGCTTCTCATCCTTACTTAACCTGTTGTTTCCAAACGTGGGGGTTTATCACTTTCTGTCTCTGCCTTACTCTGGTATTCTCTATTTCATGATACTGAAGTTCACCCTGTTCATGATTTCCTTTCGGGTTTTGTTTGTTTGTTTTGTTGCTGGGTTGTTTTTTGTTTTTGTTTTTGTTTTTGTTTTTGTTTTTGTTTTGTCCAGAGCACTTTTCCAATTCATTAAAATAATTTTGAATTGACACTGTCCTTCCTTATTCTGAGCATCCTTTCCAGCTTAATACTGCTTGCAAACACTACCACATCACTTCAGTCACTATTGAAAATACTGAGTGGGGGCAGCCCAGGAGACACTGTGAATACAAAGGTTGCCAGCAAGTCAATAGGTGGAGAATCAAAATGTCATTATGCTTTCCCATGGACATAAAGAAATGGAGGGCCTTTTACTTTGGTCATCCAAGGTCACAATCATGATTCATCAACCTACAAGATTCAACAATGTTCTTGTTTGCAATTTGATATTTGCTCAGCTTATCAAATCTCAGTTATTCTTCGAAGGACTGCAGAACTAGTCCCTGTGCTGGATGGATTGGCTCCTTTTTGACTGATTCACCCAAAAAGTAGATTATTTTTCATTATTATTAAAAGTATAACCTCCTTAGCTGACCTCCAGCAGAAAACAAAACCAGAGGTCTTTCTATAAAAACAGCTCTAAGACACTACATCATAGTCAGGCCTCTCACTGGTTTAGTACAACTTAGCTTTGTCCCTGGCATATTATTTTAACTAGATGACTAGGCAACAGGCCCTTTAGAATTGCAAGTCAACCCTAATAAACTTGGACTAGTGATTCAAAACAAATTGAGTTTGACTGCTGTAATGCATGCTGTTGGCATAATTCCATTCAGGGAAATCAGAAGTCTAGTGGATTGGTCAAGGTCGTTGCTATGATGATGCTCCCTTCCTTCATGCCCCTGCTGTTTAAGGGATGCATGCTGAGATAATGAATCAGATTAAGTATCTTGATGACACTTTTGATTATGCTCCTTGCTCAGAAAGGTTATCAGATTTTGGCTGGTGGCTGGCAATCAGCTTTGGAAAAGCAACAAATTTCAGAGACACAAGCTGTCCCTTTTTTGGTAATGCAGTGACCTAACAACAGCAGCACACACACTTGGGGCCAGAATTGATTTTTATAATTCTGTCCTAGCAGGACCTTTCCAGTGCCTGCAGCTTGCAGGGGGTTCAGAAATGTGTACATGCGCTGGAGTAAGCATCACAACCTCGCTCAGAACTATCATTTCCTATGGCAATACTTTCACCTCAGTCACAGGAGCAGCCCCCCAGTCATTTCCCAGTGGCAGAGTTTGGGAAGCAAAATCCTACAAAATATTCTACAATGTAGAATATTATATAAAAAATTCTACAGTGTAGAGAGCTGTCCCTGTTCCCACGCATTTCTCTGTTACTTCTCCAGGATCCAGGGAGCCAGGATGTGATACACCTGTGGCTGGGTTATGTGGCAGAAGCACAGCCTCGGTTCAGGAGGGTCGTGGTGAAAAGGTGTTGCCACCCATTCGTGCAGCTCCTCTGAGCCACTGCCAGCTGAAGCAGCAGAGCTCTCCCAGCCTCGGCACCCACGGGTGTCACCGTGGTGTCCCAGTGTGCCCTGTGGTACAGGGCATGCATGTGACACAGGGCACACGATGAAAAAACCCAGTGGTTCAGGGTGCAGCCAGTGCGATGAGCGAATGCAGCCACAGGCAGAAAAGACCTCGTGTTTGGGAACTGCTTCGCTCTAAGCAACATCTTCAACATCTCATCACTAGATGGCGGCGACCTTCACAAATTTCTAATCAATGCATGCTTTATTCTCAAAAGTGCTTGCCAAACCCCCGCTTTCTCTCTTTTAAAACCACTAGAACTGCTTTCTCTTCTACATAACAGTTTTCTGCAGAATGCCTTTGCAAACAATGAAGTAGGTCTGTTTTTCAGTACAGGTATTCTGAAAAATGAAAGTATATTTCACTAAAACTGTGCCATGCCTTTGAAATAAACCCTATCTGCTTGAACAGAGAATAAACATCCTGTTCTGAGCTTATATCCGAGTTTGTTTTTATACTCAAGTCTGTATGGAGAGAATGCTTGTAGTCTTCATATAGATCAATCAATTATGCAGTTCACCTATGTTATTTTGATGGGACTATCCCATCAAAGAAAACTGTGCAGTCATCCCTTTTCCTTCAAGTTACCATTAATTTTTACAGATGTTAAAAAAGTCATTTCACTCAATGTACAGGGGGAAAAAAGAACACAAAACACAAAGAAAGAACACCTATGTAACAGGTCTTCCACAGCTCCTTGGAAAGTCCTTTGGCCCTCTCTAGCAGACCTGCCATGTGCCACACTTGTGATATCCCCTCCACTGGCTCAGTTTCACATTCCCTCCTGCCCTCTCTTTGCAAGTCACAGGAGTATTGTAATTTATCCCCTGCACCAAAAGCCTGCACTACCACTAGCATTTCACAGATCTATCAGTCAGAGGTATGTCACACATGGGGACCTGGGGCTGAGAAGCAGCTCTAGTACTGCAGAAGCCCAGAATTTGCCCTCACATGGTCTGAAGTATCTGCCTGGAAGATGCATGCATCCCAGTTGCAGGCTTGTACCACAAGTCCTCCACCCCATCATCTGAGCTAGCATAGAAAAGGCACATCCCCTTCATGAGGAAGCAATCATGAGCCACAGGAACTGACTAACAACTGCTGGGCATCTTGTCTTCTTCAATGCTGTGCTAAGCCTGGGGCACAGTGACACAGAACAAATCTCCTCAAGTGACAAAGGGACCGAGCAGACCCCCAGCTTTAACCACAGTATTGAAATCACATCAGATCTGGAGCCAATTCAAAGTTTAGCCCCAGATACCAACTTAATAACACCAGCAAGGGTGCAAAGGTAGTTTACTTTGGTCCTGAAGCTCATAACAGAAAGAAAACCTGCTTAGAAGAAGCTCCACCTAACTTTGCATGTCAGTTCGGAACAGATCTTACAGTGCTGAGCACAAGGTACACATTGGAAATATACAGTAAGATCTAAACATAAGATCAATAAATGGAAATAAATAATGTTTGTTAAAATAAATACCTATTTCTGAGATTTTTTAGCATATAATTATGCAAAATATACACAATAAGACTAAAGTGTTAGCTTTTCAAAAGTAATTCTTTTCACTACATACATAGTTTTGTAATGTCACAGCTATTTAATGTTTAATTAAATTATAGTAAAAAATTTATCTAAACCAAGTTCACTATTAAGTTGATCCAATAAACCCATCTTACTCTCGTATTTTATAGTTTAAGGGTAGATTTCTTTCATTGGTGCTTGTGTCAAAACCAAATTTGAAGCTGAAGACCGAGACTTTGGAGACTTTTCCTCAAAATGCGTCACCTAAGAAGCCTCTTCAACTTGAATGTCTGCAGCAGATCAGTTGCAAACAGCTATATATATGAGAGACCTTTGCAAGTCAGAGGACAGGCTCAGCCATGCATGGCTGATAACGTGGGCATAGCCCAGGAACACATGGAGTAAAAAGAACATAAAACAAGGCAAGTTTGTGCATTGATCCTTCTTCCCTAGTGTCCATCAGCTGGTCTAATACAGATGTGGCAACTGATGGGCCACGGACACAGCTCACATTCGGTCAGAGGGAAAGGTGACCATTGTCTTCCTAAGAGTTCAGTCTCTGGAATTTTATAAGGTAGTTTAATAGGATATTTCATATCTCAATTCATGAGGTTTTCCTCTCTCTCCACTTCACTGTAAACATCTAAGAGACTGCCTCATCTGGGAACACCAACTCATCTGCTGAGATCTCCTTCAGATTGTTAGGTCATGCAGGAAAACAGAAAGTGAGTCAGAAAACCTTTCCACAATGCATCTGTCATGTTTATTCAAGAACATATCCAAAATTCCTTAAAATATACCTAGTCACACCAAAGCACTTCTAGAGAACACCAACAGTTTAACAGAAAGGCAAGAGGTTTTAGCATTATAGCTAAAGGCACATTTTTGAAGGCACATTTTTAACCTATCTCCATTATTTACTATTTCTGCAGTACTGGACTGCATCACTTTCATCCATGTGCCCTTGATTGAGAGCTGGTTATCCCCATTTTTGCAAAGCTCTAGCACAAAGGTTATGGATATCTTCTTCCCCATTCCAACAAAGCTGAAACCCAGGGCACTTTGCCTAATGAGCTTCTGGGAATCTGGCACTAAGAATTCTAACAAGATCACATTGGATGCTGGGGAAGAACAGAACTCCTAGGTCTAACCACAGAATCTCCCTTCTCTGAGGGATACAGTACAAGGCCTGAATTTGAGTCTGCTCCAGCATAAAGCTGAATAACTGCTCTTACATCAGCAGCTGTCTGGTACAAAGGTCCTGGGAAGGGTAAAGGAGATCTTATTCCCTCTCTTGACACCAGGTCGGATAGCTTCACAAGAATAGCTGTAAATACTCTAAATGCACTGACACATCATTAAAAAAATCTTTTGTGCATCTGTAACATAAACAACCCATACAAGTGTTCAAAATAAAAGCAAATCTGTTCATCAAAGACACACATAAGACAGCTTTCAGCCTAACCATTCCTTCTTGTTGCACAATTTTCTTAGATATGTTGAAAACCAGATAGACAATACAATCTATCTTACAGTAGTATTCCTTAGAGTTCTAGAACAACATGAAATGAAAAAGTTTTATGTATGATTCTAGGATAATACCATTGCAATATTTACTACTCAGACTGCAAACTCCAAGAAGTGATCTCTAACATGTCCTTGGTCCACATCAAGAGAAAAAAACCCCAACCAACATAAATAATTTAAAGTCCCGGATTTGGAACATGTATTTTCCCATATAGGATAGCTTCTGGTACTCCAAGCACTGCTAGAACCAGTCTGAGAGCATCATGACCAACTGTTTAGTTTACATTTCTGCAAGTTTTAGGCACTGAAACTGAGTGAATGCAAACAAGCTGTATTCTCATGCCCTCAACTACTTTGCCTATCCCAATGCTCACGGACAGCCTGGCCTACCTCTCACAATTATACATTTTCTAATAAGAAAATGCCAATTCCAGATCTAAAAACCTAGCCACCATCCATTTTGTGAGCATTTATGGATGATCCCCTTCCACTAACAAGGATCAGCTAATCTCTCATTCCCATCATACCAACCTACTGAGAGCCATGAGGGAAGCTGGGAGCTTGCTCCTCTTGGAATCATTCCCAGCACCTGCTGCAGCACAAGCACACTGACCCTTCCTGCTCCTCACCTTTGGCAGTGCCAAGCAAGAAATAATCTGCCACTTGTAAAATGGATTAGCTAAAAGTATGTGTTTTATGTAAATTTCAGGGAAAAGTCTTCAGAACTAATTGCTTGAAGTGATTGGGAATGCTAATAGAATTAGATTGCTGTAGAGATTTTTTTTTTCTGTTCTACAACAGGGAAAACCTTGAGTACCTGGGCTTACTACAATATTTTGCATATCAAATAGATACCAAACTGCTAGCACTAAAACATTCTGCAGTCCAGCCCAGCAGACATCTTTCTATGAAATATAAAATAGAAACCAACTTAACCTGAGCAAAACAAAGTCTTCTTCTTCAGATTTCTGAAGTCCTTCTTAACAAAAAACATTGACAACTTTAGGGCATGAAAGTTCTTCTAAACATTTCACTGTGTGTTGTATACTAGATGTCAACTTTCTATAGTACTAAAAAGTTACCACATCATTCAGATTTTCATGAGTAGCAGAAAATGTCACCATTGTGCCTGTGACTAGATGCTGAGTGTAGCCAGATTAAGAGCTCTTGGTTTCCATTGTTTGCTTTGGTCTGATCAGAGCTGACACTTTCAGTAAGGATAAACAAAACAGCTATATAACTGTTCTCACCCTTTATTGATCGATAGTTTTCTCTTGCTGCTTTGCAGCACACCAATTATTCTCTTGGTGTCTCTGTCGCTCCCAGTATATTTTGGATGTCTCTAGCTAGTTATATCTCATTTTGTTCCTTTGGCATTTCTGATGTTATCTTCACTTGCTTATCCTATCCTTTTATAACCTCCTTTAAAATGAGACTTAGCCTGGATTGTGTGTTCCCTTCTGTACGTCAGGGCAGCGTTTTCATTGTCTAAGTTTTTCAGTGAATCTCCTTTTTTGTCTCTCTATCTCTGCCCATCACGACCATTTATTTTTTATTCTTTTGTGCACAGTTATTCAGCTTTATTTGTGTTATTTAGAAATCCCGACTGTGCCATGTTCTAACTGCTTCCTTTTTACTCCAGCTTCCTCTGTAACACCTTTCCTTTATCTTACTTGTATTGCATTGGTGGACTAAAAAAATATTTGGAGTTAATTTGTTTTTTCCTTTGAGCTAATCTTTTAATTATCTAAGTATATTAAGCTTTTTAGAAAGGTTTTTTTTCTTTCCCTTTACTGAACTCATGACAAAACCTGGACTTTGCTTTACAGGTAGGAAGTAATTTTTCCCCCAACTTGCAGCTCAGTTCACACTACTGGGACAAACTGTGCTTCAAAAGATATTTTTCCAGTCATAGGTAGTTAGATATTTCTAAATGCTGAGTGTATTATTTATCATTGCTGGACAAAATACCACACAGACTGTCAGTCCTTTAAGTGCTTACCTTCTTTTTTGATGTTTGTTGTGCAAGGGCTGTAAATATGCACCCTGGTGGGGTGCTAAGTTCAGAGGGTCCACACACAGCATTTTTTATGAATCATGCAAGTCATATAGCCTTCTGCCTTCTGTTTGGAGGAAGTGCTCCTCAGAGGAGCCTGCATCTTCTGGACAAGACTGAGAACAGACAGAGACAAACTAATGTGATACAACCTGCTCGGTACCATACCTTGAGCAATTAAGTGCTAACAGTTGTTTCTGGATTGTCATTACCTGGAAAGGATGTACCACTCAGGGAAATCAAGACATTCAAAGGTTTCTTCAGATGTTGACCAGATATAGCACTGAGTGGTTCACTGCTGGATTCATTCATCTGTTTATCCTTGCCTTAGAGTGGACACACAGCCTCAGTTGTGAACTTCCCATGTCCAGCAGCACTAACAGCTTCTAAATCTGCCTGTTCATCCTTGCTTAGTAACCACCTTGCTCCCAAGAGCAGCAGGAGCTAAGAGGACAGAGATAATGCCATGGCTACTAGAACTTATTTTTGCCAATAAAGTCTCTTCTTGTCTCCTAACTGTTCCTCTACCAAGTATTCATACTACCATTATTATCTGCTCCAGCACAGAAAAGCACACTTTAGTCCAAAGTTCTTTCTCTTGCAGACTGCTGTAGATGATTCAAAAGCTGCCAATGGCATAAATACCACACTAGTCCATGTCAAAGATTCCTATTATGTTGAGCTTCTTTTGCATTCAAGAAGTCCTAGATGGATTTGATTCTGAAAACATCTTCCTTCTGTGTATAGTAATAATAGTTAAACAACACCCCTACAATACATACAGAAACAAGAAAACTTGCTTTTCCTAACAAATTTACTTACAGATATTGTGACATTTGTGACACTATGTCATGTCATCTCTGTTGTTTGAGATATAGTCCTCAGAGTCATCATAACTGTACATCCCTGTACACAATATTCCAGTGTCATCATGGGGCACAGTCATAGAAACTGAAGGATGTTATGGCATGGTACAGGGAACAGTTTAAATGGGAATCTGCTCTGGAAGGTCACACTTTTACACAAAGCCAGTAGAAGTACTCTTTACAGAAACTGCAGAACATGACAAAATAAAGCCATATGGATCAAGCTTTGAAGAGTAATCTTGAAAGGGATGTTTTTTCAGAGAGGAAAGTAAGGTGTGTGTTATTTGGAAATTATAGTTACAGTTGCAAAATCTCAGTCAGTAGTTTCATATTTACAAGATTTTCCAGCTGCTTATTTGCGTGTTTGGGTTTTTTTTTTCCCAGTTCATTTTAATACATGCTAACAAAAAAATCCTATATGAGTCAGGAAACATAATTTCAATGGAAGTCTAAAAAAAATCATCCAAAAAAATCCCACAGAGTGAGAGAACAAGGATTTTGAAACACTGCTGAAGCTATCCCCACATCCATCTCCCTTTCTAGGAAAACTAACAAAGTATGAGGATCTTACATGCAAAATAATATTTTTCCCTATAGCTTTTTATTTGCAGATAAGATAAGCATCTGCAATGTTTGATGTTGCTGTGAATGAAAGCATCCTACCTAAGTCTCAGCAGTTGTTAAAACACATGATTGATTCGCACCTTGCCAATTTGCTGCAAAGAAACAAATTTTAAAACAAATACACTTCAGATGTAGAACAGCAAATGGTTTTACTCAGCTTTCTGAAATAATATTGTCTTAAAGCGTTTCTAGTAGAATATTAAATATAGTGGTTTTCCATTTTGAGCAAAAGCAATAATTCATGCAAGTTATTGTTGTAAAACAGTGAAGAATTTCTGCATACCTCACAAGTTTCATAAGGACAAAAAAATCCCACCTTAGCAAGATAGGTACATGCTAGATAGCCTACCTAAAGTAATTCAACTTAATGTAATTGTAATATGAAAACACAGAAAATGAACACCATAAAAAAAGTAGTGATGTGAAGTTCCACAGTGACCTAGAAGTAGAGATGGGAGCAGAAACAGGCATCCTGGGCTTTTTCTCACAATGCAGTCCTTGGGGAAAGGCAGACAGCAACTTCACTAAATCTTAAGTACTTCAAGACTGTGAATAAAAGCATCACAGCAAATGAAACTTTGATTATAGAGTGACTTAAGAATCTTTGCAAATGTTATATGCAACTCAAGATATTTTTTCAGGTTAACACTAAGGCACATTCCACTGACTGGTGAAATAACCATACTGCACAGAAATGTTTAATGACCTGTTTGAAAGCATTCAATGAATGCAATACTAAATAAACCTCACTGCATTCTTATTCCATAATAATTGACCTGTAACATTTTACAGTGATGGGAAAGATTTAACACTCCTGTCATTCAAAGATACAAAGACTTCCATGTTTCCTGTGGGTTTTAATGAGCAGCCAAACATAATTCTGAAAACGAAGCTAATGACCACTTAAAAATTCTCCCCAAAATTCAGTGCAAAATATTTTGCATTTGCATTTCAAGCAGGTAGGCATTTAAGTTGCCTACAGAGTTGCCCAGTTTCATTCATGCCTACCAGCCTCTGCGAAGTTTAAAAGACCACCTGTAATCAGGTATTTGAAAGACAAAGTCTTGAACATCAAATAACTTGCCCTATGTTTTGGCATCTATTTAATCCCCCTGTATTTGCAAATGAAGAAAAGCATATGCAAAAAGGAGCCTGGGTGCATAAAGCTGGAGTGAAATACAGCCTCAGATTGCCCACCCTGTTTTGAATACCTGCTCTCCGGAGAAGGCTCATTCCTCAACAGGAAGTTTCACGGCTGCCTAAAACTCCACCTCCAGAAGGAAAGTGTGTAAGGGGCTGGGCAAGGTGGTGCCTGGACATCATCAGCTGCCGTGACAAACCTGCACTCTCTCTGTGTACCTTTGAGGTGGGTACATTCCTGTCACTCACCTCAGCCTCCTGAAGGTGCCATGATGATGGAAGGTGGGCTGCTCCACTGATAAAAAACCAGCACAACACATAGGTGTGGAGAAGACTGAAAAACAGCACAGTTTGTAGCCAGCTGGCGAAGGCACAATGTGACAGGTCAGGAAGGGAGGTCCCAGTTAATCTGAGAAAGGCCAACTGCAGAAGCTCCTGCTGAGGGGTAGCCTAGCAGTGCTGGGGAAAGATGGTCCCTGAGAGAGGCAGTGTCTAAATGAGGCTACAGAAATAAATGTACTGCCCTGCATTGCTTTTCCAAACTGGGTGGACAGAAGATCTACCATTAAAAGGCTGGATAGGTGCATAAAGGATGATTTGTGAGACACTCAATTCAGACAGTGCTGCTACTGCATGGAGTTACTATGCTCTAAAACTTAGGAAGCATATGGAAAATGAGCACTCTGTGGGTGATCCCCTTCTACAGCTGATGGACAGAGACAGGCATCTCTAGAAAATTCTTACTTTCATCCCAAAACTAAGAGGTGAAGTAAATGACTTTCTTAACATGCCCATTTCTCCGCAATAGATGCAAGAAGTTCTGGGCAATTAGCTCAGAGGTAGATCTCTAAAGTGGAGTGAGATGAACTCCACACATCATTATCTACAAAAGCAATCCTGCCTATAATTACAAATGCTCTATCATCACAAAACATAATTATTTTCCTCTTTTCTTCGTAAAAAGAAATGCAGTGTATTTAAAGCCCCAAAGGCAACTAGACAGTATTTAAATCAGCAGGTCTTCCCCAAAACAGGTATTTACTTCAGTCTCTGATATTCATACATTTCTCTCAAGCTGTACTTGCCACAAAACAAATGAAGAAAAAGAGGAGAACAATCTGTGTTATGCAATGCCATCTGATGCCACTGACCTCACTCCTCTCCCTGTACAATTCAAAAGCCAAAGGAAGAGGAACAAAAAACTCTCACCAAAGCTCCAGCAAAAAACATTTTCTCATGATGTTGCTATGGCCTTTTATCGTTCCCCATAGTGACTGGCACTGCTTTACAGAGCTGTGCAGAGAAGCAAGAAGAACATATATGGTCCTGCAACACCTCAGGCTCAGTCCTTTGTTTTCCCTTTCAAGTTACTATCAAATAGAGGGTACAGTGCACTTGACCTGATTTCTCCCTTCCAAATACCGGTAATAAAAGGAAACCTACCCTGCTTCATTTTCTACATGCAGAAATAAAAGAAAAAGATAACCTGCACCCAGAACAATCTTCATAGAAAGGGACAGTGATGCCAAAGGCCTCAGTGTGCTTCCAAATAGTGCTACAAAATCAAACTACATGTTTCACAGGCAAGTGAAAACAGAAATTTGTTCTGTGATGTGGATAAGAGATCAGTCAGATACATACTTTTCACTGGCACTGCACTGAAAGGCAAAGTTTGACTGTAAAGACAGATGGGGTAATTTCTGGCAGTGCCATTAGGGTGAATCTTTTTCTCTCTGCCATAAAACAGTAGTAAATAACACACTGTTGTTCTGGAAAGATAGTTCAGAAAATCATTTTTTTTACTACCATAAATTAAAACAACATGAGACATGTACAGCTTAGTGGAATTGAATAGTTAAATTGTAGTTTGCGGTGCTGACTTCTCAGTCAACATTAAACTACTTCTGAAAATAAGATTAGAATCCCAAATCTTTTGTCTTTAGTTATTTAGAGCAAATAACTGAGCCCTTCTTGAGTTCATATAATCAAAACTGAAGTTCATTTTGGATTCAAAAAGGGAATAGACCCATAAAGGCTTCATTACAAAAATACTGTTGACCACAAGGCATAATCAACTAGAAGATGAAGCAACACAAATAGAGGCACTGTGTTTGCTGATCAGTAAAATTGTCTGGGGAAGAGAGATTAGAACTGCATTTATTTTTATATTTTTGGAAGGATTATAGACCAGGTACAGAAGTAGCTTCATCAGAAAGTTGTCCTACTACTGAAACACTGAAAATTGTGAAATGGTCTTATATTGCAGTATTACAGTGTGATATTAGTTTTGCATTATAGATTATATACACGTGTTTCTATAAGAGTATATGGTGTCCCATTTTAGGTAATATGCTCCAAAATACAGTTTACTTTCCAGAAAATCTAATAGAAAATTTATTTCTCTGATATGAAAGACCAGAATAAAGAAAAATTGAAGAAAAGTGAAGAAACTTTTTTTGATAATTCTGAGAACATGCAATTCTTTTGCTTATGTAATGATTTCTACATTTGTGGAACTAGAGCAGGAATAACATCTCCCAACAGCATTTCTTCATTCAGAGCACACACAAGAAGGTTGGGCAGGAAGCATCACCACATGTCATCACACACTGCCCATGCTTTGATTGTCAGTGATAGCAGCTTTCCATTAAGATTGCTGTATTGACTAATAAAATATTCAAATTATTGCCAGTGTTGCTTACTTTTCCTCAAGTATGGTAGTAGAGAGCTACCAAACAAAACCAAATGTTAGCATAAATGACAGTCTTCTAGCAATCTGAAATTAATTTTAGTGAAAAAATGATTAATTTTTCATAATGCTTCCAAAGTCATAAATCCCACAAAAGGTAGCCAGGCAAGAGTGACAAGGGAAAATGCTTTTACAAAAGAGTTTTTTTCTATTTCCCCATCCAACAGGTAGGAGTTTCAGCAAGATGACTGGGAGAATTGTTATGATGATGACTTGAGAAGTGCCTTTTATTTGTGGGTCTCTCAGATCACTCCTCCATCCTCAAAAAGTGATCTTGGGAGGCATAAGGTGCATGGGCTAAGAGAGTGGGCTGGCTGCAATGAGCCCTAGAAAAATCTCATCCAACCTCTGTCTCTATCTCTCCCCTAGAGGGATGTACTCTCCCCTCTTGCAACTCCATGAACTTTTTGAGGGGGTGTGTGAGGAGCAAGTAGGGATTGCATGCACAAAGGCTGAGGGTATGGGAGGTGCAGCATGGAATAGAATCATGGGATTGTTTCTAAGATCATCGAGCCCAACTGTCAACCCAGCACTGCCACGTTTACCACCTAACCACATCCACATGTTTTTCCAACACTTCCAGGGATGGAGATTCCACCACTTCACTTGGCATCCTGTTTCAATGTCTAATTTTGCTTTCAATGAAGAAATTTTTCCTATTATCTAATCGAAACCTCCATGTGCCATCGAGATGCTCGTGTTCTTTCTGCTGGTCTGTTTCCTGTGTAGCTGGACAGAGGACTGCCTGATATACTCCAACACAATGTGGGTTGTGGTACCTTTGCAGGGATGTGAGGAACAACCCATGATCAGGAATAACCAGTAATGATAAATAACCACAACTTTCAACCCTCTACCCCTTTGGAATGCACATGTTTGTCAAGTCCTACAGAGCACTGATTTTATTTATTGCCAGCTATTTGGTCTTTGCTAAGTCAAGAGGCCCAAATAACAAAGTCATGGCTGAATGAATTTGACGTACTTAGGGAACCCAAATCAAAGCTGTGACACTTTTGTTCTCTGCCCAATATCTGTGATAAAGCAAAGCACTGTTCATTATTAAATATAAGCTCTACTTTAGCAGATTATTTCTTTCCAGTAAGTGCTATTGTTTGTTTAAACTCAATTATTATAAGCAAGCAACAGCCAAGAAAATGCTTATACATTATTAAGATGGAACTTTTTCTCTTACTTAGTTTAAAAGTGGTATTCAAATGTGGATCATGTGTGAATTCTGTTGTAACTGAGTAAACAAAATGTGAATGATGACTGAATTTCCTCTGAACCTGCAGCCTTCTCAAGACACAGAGAAATAGGCTGTCATAAATATGCTTGTGGAATAATATGAAAACTTCCTCTAGTCAATGTGCATTCAGCAGGAATATTGCATTCATGTTATTTTCATTTTATTAATTTTAATATGGAAATCAGATCTTCATTACAGTGCAACAAGAAATACATGATAATATAAAACTTCAAAGCACACAAATAAAATTATGCCTTACCAGCTTTCATTTCCCCACAGCACTCTGCAAATAATACAAACAGAAGTTTTGTTTCAGGATCGGTGTGGCATAACCAATTTTGCTCAGGCAGAGAGCCAAGAAAACACAAGTTCTAATCCCTGCCCTCAGGCTCTCAGTTCAGCATGGCACTTATGTCTCTGTGTAACTTCGAAAAAAATCACTGCAGTTGCAGTCAATGAGCCTATTTTACCATTCATGCATTTTCCAAGTAGTCAGCTGAGGTGCTAAGCTCCTTTCTGCCATTTTTTTTTTCAAATATAATGGGAGACATGCTCAACTATAGCACAGTGTTGCTGTGAGGTTCCTCATCTGTATTTCTGATGAGCTGATGCAGTCCTAATACCATGGAATGCCAATGTTTTAATATGTTTCTTTTTTAAAACATAAATTCCCTTTTACTAAGATATTGGCTCCTGATTTTAAGCAATGCTGAGCACCTCTCTTTTTATTACTACAAGAGTACAAGTGAATTTCCCTTGCAGCCCACCAGTCTTTGGTGAACCCACCTGGACTCTGCTGTAGTCCTTCTACCACTTTGTACCCATCATTGCTGCCCTCCTCCTTGGGTTGTGTTTGAGGAGTTTCCTGTCTATGAAGATAGGGTATCATTTTACATTTGGACCAAGCTTGCCTTCACTGTGTTTCTACAGCTTTACATTTGGTGACTATCTGCACCTCCAAGTCTTTATCTCCTGCTTTGCACAAGTTTTTGTCCTGGTTCCAAGAATTTTCTTCTTTCTGCACTTGATATCACCTCAGGCCTTTTTAAAGCTATTCATATCCCTACTACAAGGACCAGCCTTCAAATTCATCATCACTGCTGTGATCCACTCTTCCATCTCCCTTGCAGGAGTGATGGATCACCTCAGTAACAAGCTCTCAAAAGAAGACCAGCACCCCATGCACCCTAGCACGCCTCTGATCCTTGCTTGCCTCTGACAGCAACACCACAGTACACATTTTCAAAGTATTTCCCCACTTTTCCAAGCTGTCCTAAACCTGTTTATTGGCTTTTAGTCTCTCAGTACCTCTGATGTTCTCTTAAAAACCATCAACCTGACATCAACAAGGCAAGATATGAGCTGAAATCTTTACTTTTCTATGAAATTCATTATCCTATGCTCTCCTGCACTCCAGCCTCATTTTCGTGTTTCTTCCAGTCTTTCCCTTACATGCCATTCACTTGTTTACTACGGTAAGATCTGTCTTCTTGCCTGCCCTTGACTACAGCAACATCCACAATGTGTATCCAACTAGCCATATCTCCAATTAGCCTTCCTAAAGGCCTGTGAGAAGTCAGCCACAATTTGTTGAGTCCCAATCACATCCTTATCCCTTCTGTTCTTTCCCAAGGGGACATCCTCCATTGGACACTCCCAGGAAACCAGCAGCTATTCATGTCATGCTTTGTTACTGTCCCACCACCTCACAGATCAATATTTTATACACACTGAGGAGTCTCAGCAGGTTATTCCTCGGTGTTTTTAGAACATTGTTTTGTGTACATGGCTGCTGTGTACATTTTATTTTGATAAAACACAAAGCTTTTCAAAAAACTGCAGGTCTTTAACAAGATATAAGAGGCTGTAATATTTGAGAAGCAAGGCTGAAACTGATTCAAATACATTCTAATGATGACTTATTTCCAAAATATTGCTTTTCACTGTAAGACTGTAAATTATGTGACTGCATATTCTAGTTTTGCACCAGAAGTGGCAAAACACTGTCAGTAGATTCAAGACATGTTTCCCATATAAATACTGGACTTGTTTTACACTTTCCCAGAAGAATAATCTTATGGAAAATCTACTTGGAGGTCATTTTCTTCCAGACATCTGCCCTCATTATTGCAGCTAGACCACTATGTATGTTCTGATGAATCCAAAACTGGGTTTGAGGCACCTCTGTTCGAGATAGCCTTACATTTAATTACAAGTGCTTAGACTTAATTTAAGAAATTAGAGTAGACTGACAGTAGCTCCTTAGTCCCATGATGCTGACAGCCTGAGGTCTTGGAGGATGCTTCCAGTGGGGTTTTAGGGGCCAGTTGAACATTCTGCTATACTGTGATATGTATCTATGTAATTCCATCAATTTCCTGGAAGTTTCACTAATATAAAATCAGCACAGGAAAGCAAAAATTAAAATCACTGGTTTCTCTATCACACAGAGGAGTCTGAGATAACACTGAAGATGCAACTGCTACACATTGACATGGCCTGCATTCATGCCTTACTATGTATAAACAGAGAAAGACAACCAGTTTTCTACTTTTAGCACACTTTCCAGTACAAACTCACTACATTTGCTTCATTACAATACTCCCACCTAACACTAATGAGCATCTGTACACAGGCTTGCATGGCCTATGCTCCTGGAGCAGCAATCAAGCACAAGAGCTTTTAAAGCATTAATTTCTGAATACAATTCAGCCACTGGGAGGTAGCGGACCAGTGGTTTGGGTTCACTGTTTTTTCCAGAAATAAGACAATATTCACATCCTGCACTGCATTAGGGGCTGCATGTTGTCTGTAGGTAACAAGGGGATCCTTCCCCCCAGCTCACACTGGTGAGACACTTGTGATGTGCTGGCTCCAGTGCTGGGCTCCTTGGTGCAAGAATGACCCAGACTTACTCAGCTGAGTACAGAAAAAGGCCAGGGAGATGATGAAGGCCTTGAATAATCTGTTATATGAGGAGAGGCTGAGCACAGCACTATATCAGCCACTTCCTCAGATACAAGTCACAGCATCTAAGCTGTGACAGAAAGATTTCTGAGTTTTATTATCTCAGACCAGCCTTAGTACTGCATTGCTAAACAAACTCCTCTCAGAAAAACACAAATACCAGAAATTGAAAGGAGACAAGACCCCGCTAAGCTCTTCAGATGTAAACAGTCCTTGCAAAGTTAAATTTTTCCACTGTGAAGCTGGGCATGGGACAGAAATGAGCCATAACTATTTAAGTGTTACAATATCAAGTTGCTTTTCTACTAGTTCTCCATGATAATGAACTTTATTCATAGTTGAATGGTCTCTCCTAGCCTATCTGAAAAATAGGTCTGTTGGCCTCATGCTAATACAGATCAGTCCAACCCTCTCTCATATCAAATTTTTAAGTAGCTACAGTAGGCTACTGTCCTGGCCCTCTCACATCCTTGATCTCCATTATACCACCCACCTGCCATCTGTCTGAGGACCTTGCACAGTGACCTGATAACAAAATTTGCTTTCAGACAGTCCTCAACAGCAAACATTCAACTCAAAAGTTACAGAAGTGCACAAAGAAGGACTCGTGTCAGGCCTTCAAAGTATATAGGATTTAGAAATGTACTAAATAACATAGCATCCAAGCTCTTACATTTCTGGAAACAAGGATGGCATCTCAGCATAACCCTCCATCTTTAGGTTTATATTTGATGCCTCAGAAACAGAATAAAACTACTTGCATTTTATTTTTTCCTATCTTTCCATACATTTCACTTCTGTGCAATCAATAACCTCCAAAACAGAATTCTAGTCAATCACTCTCTTTTTGATAAGTCTACCAGAGAAGCAGAGAAAAAAGCAGAAAATAAACAGTGATCTCATAGATGCCTCTAAAAAGTTAAGCTTGAAAAACTTAAGAGTGGAGAGAACTTTTCACACTTCATGAAGGAATAGGGCAGACAATACCATAAACCCTTACTTCAACCCATGAGCAAGTGAAGCCATTCTTCTGACACTGTAAAAAGTTGTGAAAAGCTAAAAGGATCAGAAGGTAATGGAGATTAACACCAGGGGAACACCTTTACATCAAAATACATTCCATCCCACCCCATTCTTCATCACTACAAAGGGGTTTCAAGCTTCTTTTCTTACTGAAACCATCTCATATGACACTGCATAAGCCCTAAAATCAGTTGTCTGACCACAGACAAATACAGTACCTGCCTTGGTGCAAGCAGTTAGAGACAGCAGAGGGACCTGCAGAGCTCTGTCTTCTCACATATGTCAGACTGGATGGTCTCAGCAGCACAGTGGTACTGGTTTTACCAAATCCTTATGTAAATGCTATTAAAACTATTTCACAGTGTTGCACAAAAATTCTGTGCTGGATGCACAAGTTGCTGTTCATTAATTTTTCAAACTTGATCTGTTAAACATAAAATGAAGAACATAAAAACATAGTCATAATTCATGAAATGAGAAATCTTGAATATAATTTAAAAAATTTTTACCACATTAATTTAAAATATATCAGCTAACATCTACCATCTTTCACTGAAATATTTATGGTAATTTACATTCTTCAATTTTAGTCCCAGTTTTCAAGATTTAAAACTGTTGAGATATTACTGCCCAATATCCATTTCCAGGATGTGCTCATATTTCAATCATGAAAATATCTGCTGAAGCACTCAGGCATAAGACATGAAATTCCATGTCAGTTTTTTATTTTGAAATTACAGGTCTTGCTGTAATCAGATGGAGGAGTTTATACAAGTAGACCAAAATAAACTAAGAGAGTTTCTCATATTTCTCAATGTTTTTTAGTGTTGTATTTCAGATAGTGTGGATTTTATCTTTCTGCAAGAATTACAACATATTATGGGATACCCATATTTCCGAAGCAGTATCTTTGCAACTAATGTATTGCAATTACCGATTAATATATTGGCTTTCATTATTTAGATTATAATAATAATGATATTATTAAACGATCATTGTTGGATCATCATGTGGCTTATGTTGTTGAATCTTACGCTGACTTGCTGAAAATCAGACTGTTTCAGGAATATTCCTGTTGTCACTTGTAACACACCTTCAGTCAAAAGTCACAGGTATTTGTTTCTAACTGCTGCTGTTTCATTATGCATATTTCATTGAGAAATTCTTGCAAAGTTAGCCCTCTCAGACCTATGTGAAAGCATGGCAATACTGCTTAGCTTCAATGTACAGAGGAAAACAAACTTTGTTAAGCTATGCTGGGAATTAAGATGATGCAAGTCCTTTGCCCAAATCTACTTTTCTCCCGAGTAGAGGGTCAGCACAACATCCATTCTCAGTCAAGAGCAAGCAAGGATATGCATATGTTTGTGTCCTTTAGCTGTTTGTCTCAAGTCTTTTTGATTACAGAACTATAAAAGGTCATTGGTAAAAAACCATTTTTTATTGACAAATGCACATTAATCAATTAAGAGAGATGAGCAGGTTTTATTCCTCAATGAAGCAAAATGAAGTTACTGGCATAACATGAAACCTCTTCAGTGATGTGGGTTCATCCCCATCTGTATTTAATTCATCACAGTCTTTAGGGAATAAAAACACCAAAAAGCTAAAATAAGCATGTGGGTAAACATAACTTTCCTGGTTTTTTATGGGCCATCCTGTTGGGCAGCTTGACAGAAATCTAAAGATGTTTTTGATGCTCAGACACATGTTTTTTGAAAAACCTGGTTAAAGAAAGTTTTGAAGGCTAGTGACTTAGAGATTTTCCCCACTTGGTCAATTTCTGGTGATAATAATATGACATCACATTACAAACTTTCTATAGATAGCCCATTCAGCTGCTTTGTTCACTGAAAAAATATTTAAAGACCACGTTCCTTTTCTGAACTCACTTCTGTGTGACAGCAGATCTAGTAGATGCCTCTGCTGGAACATGTTTAGAGCTTACTTAAAGTGCTAAATTGAACTTCAGCCCTAATAGTGTCTTAATATGAACCCAAAGCGGGCACACTTCAGCTGTATCTGCAAGGAAACAAGGGCCTTTCTGTCAGGTCAGCAAGCGAAACATCCTGCACCTGGTACCTCACAGACTGACAGCTCTGCACAAGTCAGGAGCCAGCTTTTGCAGAGCTCCATCCTACATCAGACTATGAGTCAGTAGCATGGAAAAGCTCTCTTCTTGCTATCAATGAACAGCTGAAGGCACTCCAGAAACACATGCCCACAAACATATCAAAGAAGTTCGAGATGCTCTGACAATGTGACTGCAGAGCCCCAAATCACAGCATCTTCCAAGCAGGTTAGAGATGACAGCATGAATTCAGACTGACATTAGATTGTCAAAAGCTTAAGGGCCTAGAAAGACCTACCAGGATTTAAAGGAAATTAAAACAATGCAGAGATTTGTCTCTTCCTTTGCTAAAAGCAGAGACAGTAGAAGATCAAAAGAAAGATAATCTCTGTGGAGCTTAAAGGATCCCAACACTTCCTTGCCAGCAGGTAACAAAGCTGGCAACAGAAAGGAGAGCAAGGAAAAAGGAGAAGATTGTCCTGATTAAGAGAGGTGATTGTTTCCTTTTCAACCAAGTCCTGTACGCTTGCTGACTTTCCCTTTCCTCACAGTGGAAGTCAGGCAGAAAACAGAGACACTCATTGCTTTTCCCTCTTCTTCCTCAATACTAAAATGAGGTAAGCCCTGACAGCATTTACTTCTCTTCAGTTAAGGATCCGGCACAAACTAAAACAAGGCAAGCCCTGAGTGAGGAGGGGAGCCCACTGTAGTGTTCTACAAGGCTATGTCTGCATCAGCCTCCCAGGGAGTGCTAATTCCTGTGCAGCCTGCCAGTGTCCTGTACCCAGATGATGCAATGCCACTGCTGCACAAGATCAGCACCCACATGCCAAGCTACCAAAAATAACTGGCAAGCCCTCATTGCTGCTTTTGACAATCAGCTTCAATGGAGCATAAGACATTAGCCCATCATCTACTGAGAGAAGCATCATTGTACAAAGCTAGTAGATATTTCACTCTCTTGCAGAATGAAAGTCATGGGAATCATTATGTCCCATGGACATTCAAAAAAGAAATGCAATGGTCAGATACAGAATCCCTACAGGATGTCACTGCTGCTAGAGCTTAGTACCTGAACAAATATCTATCTTTAGGTTCCTGTGTCATATCCAGTCTGGAATGAGAGCAGGTGTAAGTTATTGCCACCTATGATTGTGCCATGGGCTATCCCTTAGGAACAGCTAGTCTCAAAGCATTTCTATTTGTCAACATCACCTGGAAAATTGCCACTTGGGACTTTTTTAAGTTGAAGAAGGAAAAGAACTCATAGGCTTTAAATTCACACATTTTATAACACAAAAGATACAGTTGGGTCCACCTTTCCAAACAAGTCTAATGTTGTCTTCAGAGGATTTTATACTGTGTCAGTTTTGCACAGCAACAGCCATCCTCTCCCAGCTACCTGGAAAATGAATACAATTATTCAATCACAGGGTTGACACATCCCCTTCCTATGTTATAAAGCTCAAATAGTCTCTCATGTTCTATTCAGTGGTATTATGAAAATTCCTTCTCCCTTTCAGCGCTGGATCAATGCCACAAACTGTGCAGTGATGTACTGACTTCCTGCTCAAGCCTGCACTACCCACCATGTCTTGTTCATAATGAATTACATAACAAAGAGTACTTTGCTTGAGCACATCAGACCAGGTAGAGACAGCCTTTAAAAACACACAGTATATCCACAGAATGAGTGTAATGTCCATGAAATGACATGTCCCTAAAAACGTGACAGGAAGTTTACAGAAATTCACAGTGTACAGCTTTGCCAGGGTTTACAGTGGCTTTTGGATGGGACTTCCAGCAGCCTGTCATCACCACGTGTGTCCTTTGACTCAGGTCCTCTGCACACAGCTACATCCCTACCTTCAGACAGGCCATTCTTTTGAAAACGTGGACTCTTGCAGCTTAAAGACTCTCTGCTTCCTTGAACAGGACTTTCTCCTTTTGCTGTGCTGTCATGCAAAGCAGCATTTACACACAAAAAAGCTTGATCTCTAGGGACAACAGAAATTCAGTGTTCCAAAAAATGAGCTCCCTTATTACATGAAAAACTTTGTTCTTATCTTTATAAATAACTAAATATTCATTTTTCTAGGCTTTCGTGCAATGTTGAGAGGAATACAGAAAGAGGATCAATGCCCTCTTCCCCCTACTCACACAACGTGAGGTACAAATACCTAAGTGGACAGAATTTCTGTAAGGCGATGTACTGGTGTTATTCTGAAGTTGGTTAACGTCAAAATGTTGAGTCCCAAATGATTTTTCATGAGGATAAAAATTTGGACACATCCAAAATTGAATGTCTGTCTACCACAAAAAATTAGGGTCTGTTCTGGATTAGATTAGTGTTGAGACATTGAAGAAGCATCTTCAGCAAAATGTGCTTTCACTACCAATAGAAGACAAAAATTGGTCACCCAGAACTGAACCTGAAATGGTAAAGTTCCCACTAGATCAGAGATCTGTATCCACTGGATCTTTTTCTATATCCATTAAACACTGTACTTTTATACTCCAGCCACAAGACTGACAAGGATGCTGGACATCAATGTCAAAGTCTCTGACGCACATCTCAAACTTAAATAACTCAAGTCCCACATTCTTATTCTGTTAGACTAACCAGAATATTACCTGATTTTAAGTGCTGAAATGCTTTATTAAATTAACAGGCAATAGTCTCATTTAAAATGCTATTCTGGTTTGGAGACCTATTGAAACAATTCAATTCACTTTAAAAAAACTCATTACAGTAAATCTTCTTATGAACTGACAAATTATTTTAATTATTTCAGTAGAGTTATGTCAGCTTATGAAGTCAAGTGTTAATCAGTAGTCCATTATTCATCTTATATATGTGCAGCTTAGCCTAACAAAACAACTGAAGAGTCCAATGTCATTTTATCCTTTAACATTTATGGACATGTTTACATTGATTTTGTAAAAAATTGTCAGTTAAAGAAATGTAATGCCACATTTCCAATATGGTTTAAATGCAACATTTTCACAATTCCAATGTGGTTAAAAACTTCATGAAAGACCTTGATGAAAGACTAAGACCAGCTCCAAAGAGACACTGGAGATGAGCTCTCAAACAGATAAATCAAGACACATTTTGCTAGCTGCTATGAGATGTGAAGTATTTGATGTACTTTATAAACGCTTTGCAGCTGGATGTTCCATTTCCTAGGGAGACTGTAATGACATTTTTGTAACACTCTCTAAGTTTTGTATCTTTGCTGATTGGTAGAAGTATAAACTGTGCTCTTTCTTCAGTGTAAGCAGTGTTTAGGAAAAGGCTGTATCAACTGTCTGAGGATGGATGTTTAATGCTTCAGATGTGCTACAAGCCTAGACCATGAAAATGAGCACCATAACAGTAACAATAATCAGTACCCTGAAATTTTTCCTTTTTCTATGGTACTGTGTAGTGGACACGCCAATTTACTTCTTACTCCTGTTATTCTGAAGTAATGGCTGGTGTCTCTTTGGATTCAGTGTGGCAGTGGGAACATAAATTTTTGTAGGTGAGCTTAACAATAATAAACATGCATGGCTTAAGGAGCAAAAGAGAAAGGCTGTTCAACTTCAGTGCTTTTACATTTGACAAATGACGAGACCTGAAAAACTTTTGCAAAGCTAGAATTTTAGTCTGAGTGCACACCTGATTTCCCAGTGTTCCCATCACTTTCACATCTGATTTCAAATTAGTAACAGATATTTAAATTATGGAATGCTCTGGGGAAATTAGGACCAGTGCTTTGAGCAATGATAAGCTAAAATTAAGAGAAGATTTAATTGTTTTTAGAGAGGTGAGAAAACCAGCGGAAAAAAAATATATCCACGTATGGATAAAGAAAAAAATATGGTCATCACAAAGGTCATCACATCATAAATCAGAAAAAAAAAAAAAAAGACTGTTTCATGCTTTGTGGTAGTCTTCTCCAGATTCCTAAGCACTGCCAGTTTATATTTCCTCCTATATGTTCATACTCAATATACCCAATATGTGTTAGTCTGATTTTGCTGCATGTATTCTCTTTGGCTTGTGGCATCAGAGATGATGCTAGAAATATTCTGAGAGATCATTTCATCAAGAATTTACTTCCTTAAACATCTAATTCTTCACAGCTGTGCAGAGTGACTTAAAACTCCCCACAGTTGCAGCGGGTGCTTTTTGTACATTTATATCACGATTATTTTGGGGTAGCCTGCGATCCCAGAAACTTGTGCCCAGCCACCATTTCCTCCTCCTCCTCCAAGTTCATAATCTAACCTGGAGGATGCCCAGGCCTTTGATCTGTAACCCAGCTGCCATGCCAGCCTCCATTTTTTACCTACTCTCTGAAATCACCAGAGTAACAGCAGAGTACTAGACACGGTAGGGTTAGGATCCTGGCTTCCCATTTGTAACAGCAAATTGGAGGAATTTTGCTTCAGCTCACTGTTTAGTTGATTTTCCTCTGCTTATTTCCAGCCCATTTTAACAACTAAAAGCTATTAAAGTGGAATACCTCCTTTCTTTCAACTGCTGAAGTCCATTAGATAGCCCAACTACAAGCAAAAATTTTACATGTATTGACTTATTTGTACTGCGTTTCAGAGCCTTAAAGCAGAAAGATGCTGCTCCAACCATCTTTAAAAACAGTTTGGATAAAATGGGCTGAATTACACTGTAAAATAACATTACCCTCAGGCCATCACACTAAGAAAAGTTGAGAAAGCAGCCCTCCTCATAAAGCAGAAAATTCCTATTTCAAAGCAGAACACTGGTATTCAAATAGCTACATTAAGAAGGCACCACACACATTAGAGATCTGCTGGTTTTTTTCTGGCCACATTTCATAACGAGGAAGTTGAGTGTGTTTACAACAGGTGACAATGCAAAGTCTGAGCACTAGAAGGCCTTGTTTACAGAGCTCTTACTGGATGTCTTAATAAAAATACTCAAAGCTTTTCATTGATATGCACCACGTGGCTTCAAGTACACAGATAAGGCAGAGTGCATTGAAAGCTGAAAACACAATAAACATTGAAGTCTGCTAACCTTACACCTAACTTGAAAATAAAAAGACACCCATAAACAAGCTCTCAGTTTTCAAAGACTGAAGTAGACAGATGTGAAAGTATCAAGACTTCAGCCTGCTCTCAACTTTTATCTGTGCAATGTACATAAGGAAGTACAGCATTTTACTAAAATCTACAAAGTTTAAGCAAACATAATGATCAGAAGAGCAAAAGGATAGTCTATAAAACAGCACTCTAGAGACCTTCATCCACAAAATATATGTCACACTTTGTGACCTTATCATCATTATTGATGAAAATCCTTGAATATATTTTTCATCTTACGCATTATTTTTACATATTTTAAAGCCTACCAGATAATCCTGGTTCCAGAGTTAGTCTAGCATCAGATTTCCAATATGAATAAATGATCCAGATATGCCTTTACTGAAGACTTTTTTAAAAAACAACTGCATGTAAATCCAGCCAAGGTGACCACAAACTACTTGAAAACAAGGCTGTAAAATTTAAATACATTTAGTACAAAGACAGTAAATATGCAAAAATATGTTTATACTTAATACACTTCATTTACCTTCTTGTGTAAAAGATCAGGACTTTTTTTCCCCAGTGTTAGGTAGCATTCATTAGATAAGATATGCCAAATCTGAATATATTAATTTTTATTTTACTACAGGTTTTGATGGCCTTCAATTACACTATTGTCTGCAGTGGTTGGAATTTGTTTTTTATTTCAAAATAATTACTATCATTTGCCTTGTATCTCTAGGGAAAACCATACTCAGTAAAGAATTTACTGAGGTTCCAGAATCAGCAGAAACTTAAAATTTCAAGACAAATGTACAGAGCATCATCCAACCCACTATGTCAACAGGGGACAACTTTGTGTGTTATAAGTAGCCTGTAACTTATGGCTGCTTAGACTGCAAATGTGTTCCTTTAAAATCTCAGAAATGCTAATTGCAATTAAAAATATCTGCTTTTGTGAGTTACAGCCATACCTAAAGTTAACCTTGATAAACATCATATTTATTTATATTATAGTCTAAAATAGGCATCATGAAATTAGTTTGGAAGTCTTACAGTGTTTCACTGTTAGGTAATTATTCCTAATTCACCACACTGCTGAATAACAGAGTAATGCTTGGGCACGAGATGCATTAGCAGTTCTCTCATGGGAAGCTCATACTTTGTTTAGTGTACAGCTGTCCCACTCTGGTGCAATCAGTGTGGGAAATGTCAAATGCTAGCGAAATTTAAAGGTGTTGTTTGTTTTCATGGATGTCTGTGCACATACCAGAGCTTCATTAGAGCACCTGATACCTAAATGAAGCATCTGTGTGAAACCCAGAAAAATCTGCATTTCCATGACAAAGGTGAATCCATCAGAAACATTAGGAAGCATGTTTCACTTCAAACACATTCACCAAATCTTATTCAAATATGGCAAGAAAAGGAAAAGTCTTTCTAAAGCTGTAGACAGAGTGGATTCCTTGGCAAACTTGTTATACCTATTGTATGTGGTGCTAGGACAACACCACCATCCAACTACAACTGAAATGTTTCCTCCTAAAGAAAACTGACAATGCAATGTACCAGAACTTGTAATTAGAAAGCTAATATCACCACCACATGTCAGTTTCCCAATGAAACAAATGTGAAACCACATTGCTAGATAGTTTTCACCAAAACAAAAAGGTTGGTTCTGTTGAATAGACTCTCTGTTCTCATATTAGTAAGTACCAACAGATGCTCTTTTATATGCTAACATACATTCCATTCAAATGCACTTAAAATTTTAGTTATATTATCATTCTTTTAAACACAAACAATATTATTTCTCTCAATTCAACTTTAAATGTAATATAAAGCAAATTTTTCCATTGTGAAGAAAACTGGAATTGAGTGCATGCTGCATTTTGTCTAACCAGCATTTACCCATGATTTTTGATTTTAAAGGTTTTTCTCTAGACAGAGTTAACTCAATGAGCAACAACAATATAAATACTTGTAATGTGCACAAATATTATTCCAACTGCAGCAGTAAAACATATACCAGTCTTAAAACACTTTGAGAAATAAAACACTGTATTTCTGGGAGCCAAACACAGAGGTATGTTAAGTGAATAATAAAAACACATTTGTGTGTACTAATTGGATAATGACATATATTGCTTTGACTGTCAGTTACCACTGTGCCTTTAAAAGTTCCTTTTGTTAAGCATGTAATTTCACTGTTAAAAATGAATAAAAACCTCTGCAACTACTTCAAGACAGCCTTGCATACAGTACAGATCTCATGTCAATTTTACTTTGAAAATAATTTCCATTGTAAGACTTTACACATTACATTCTCATTTACTTTTATCTGCCTTGGATACATTCTGGTCTGGTGGGGAGGTGGGTACATTAAACTTTTCTAAACCCTTGGGTAAGTTATAAGAAGAACAATACACCTGGTATTAATCCCTTCCTTATTTCAGTTAAAAAGAGCCTGTCTTGCAGAGTGTGGGTTGCAATCCCTTCCACTGTAAGAAAGCCTTTTGCAAAGCTGCTTCCGACTTGCCACCAAGACACGCTCAGCCCTGCAGTCCTCCCTGCCACCAAAATCCACAAGTAATGGCACAGTTTTGACCAGCTATCGTGTCTCACCCTGCATTTCCTTGGGCACTCTGACGAGTGGCTTTAGTATTAATTCTGTAATCCAGGCAGGAAGACTAGTCAAAATTCAGCTAAATCTTTAAGCAATCTCTCAGCTCAGCATTGGTGAGGCTGATCAAGTCTGCATCTCACACATAAACAGACTCCAAATCAGCATTTTTACATGTCTGTGTCTGCATGCAAATTTGTCACCACTCAGAGCTCAACACTATCAAAGCTATCAACAATTTAAAAGCATAAACTGATGGAGAGGAGCAGGAAGGAGGTAATTTCAAGTACTCAGATTGAAGTTTACCCTCCACTCCCCCCAGGCTGAGGCAAAGAAAAAGAGTCACTACAGACAGGACATGCTCCCAGAGTTTTCTGCCAGTCTCTTGCCTTTGCTCACACAACCTATCTGGGGAGCAACCTCAGCCATACCAAGACCTTTAGCATCGAGTCACAAAACACAGACACGACAACGAGGTTCTCCAATTCAACAAGAACCAGTGCCGAATCAAACCTCCAAAGTCTCACCCGGCTAAGTAGAAAAAAACACCGAACCCCAAAGCAATATTTCCAAGAGCCCCTCACAGAGCACTTGGAAACCCTCACTCTTTGCCCCTCATGTCCTCCACCAGCCCCCGCTCGGCTCCAAAGTGGCTGAGCCCACGCCATCCTCCCAGGGGCTGGGAGCCTGTTTCCCCACCAGAGCTTGGAAAATTCCCAGCCAAGTTCTCCCGGTGCACGCCTTTCCTTACCCTGAGGAGAGGGCAGGCAGGCTGCCTCCCCGCGCTCCGCGGTCCGGCTGCGTGCAGGGCGCACAGTGATGGAGAGCAGGCAACTCTTCAGTGATAATCAGCGCTGAGAGGCTGCTCCTGTGAATAGTGTACATCCTGTAGCAGCAGGCTCTGTTTCTAGCAGCTGGCAGCAGCTTTCGCAGGAGCAGTGATGAGCACAGCTTGAGATCTTCCACAATTAACCAAATATTGTATAGCGGCAACAAATCAACAACTAAAACCCTGCTCGCAAATAAAAGCAAAGTACAATTTCAGATGGGAGCTGAAAGCTTAAGTCACCGAATGCTACATCTCTTCTTCAAGATTATTCCAGCAAGCTCCTTCTGCTATTTTTACTGTACCATAATGCACTAGGTCTGGCTTTTACCCTATTGAAAGAACATGAATATATTATTATCCACACAAAAGAGCAGGTTATTGTTTATGAATTACCAGCCTTCCCAGCAACAAAGGCTATTTTCATAAGAAAACTCAATTTCATTTTAGCTCCAATTTGATTACCAGCTGAAGAAAAGCAGCCCTGCGCCTAAACCTCAAAGGATTTTTATTCATACCATTGAATGGGCTTTATTGCTTCCTTTTCAAAACTGATGTAGAAAGCTTTTAGAGTAAAACATTGACAAAAAATTATTGCGCTGCTATTTTGTGCAATAACAGAGCTGAAGAGGGGCAATGATTTCTCAGTCATCCTTCACTGTACTTCAGAACAGTAAAGGCTGGAATTAATGACAGACCATAGAGAGGAGCTAAGCCAAGGTCTCACAATGCATGTCAAATCTAAATGATCACTATACATTGAAAAGACCCAAAAAAGCCTGCAGCTGATTGATTCATGGCTTTCACAAGAAAGACAGGCTTGAAGAGTTTATTGCACCACAATTTACTCTGAATTATCATAAAAATGAATGTAGAGGCTGAATGTCACCCCGGCACACTCCAAAAACACACATCCAGGGACAAAGTTCACCCAGGAATTATAGCAGTGCTGTTCGTGCTACTATAGTTAAGGGTCTGTCACTTTTCTCCTATTATAGGGGGTTTTAGCTCAGCTGTAAAGCTCTGTTCCAGAATAAAACTTGGCACAAAGGTCTCATTTTGAGGGAATATAATTTTTTTAAACAAATGTAAAAAAAACCCAAACCTTCCTGCCTGTTTTTAAGTTAAACATTTCTAAAAGCTGCTTGCTAATTTCTGGGGCTTTTAACAAATTGTATAACTCCAAATTGGGTTTAGGAATTGAATGATTTTTCTTTCTTCAAGAAATAAAAATTAAGCTGTCAGACCATAAAGGGCATAAATTGGTTTTGCTGTATTGGATAGAAAGATTTTTAAATTATTTGGTTTTTAAAATGTTTTGTAGGATATGTATAATAGAAGAGTAGAATTGAACTGCTAGTGCATGGATGCCACATTATGAGTGCAGCCTCTCTACTACTACAATTTGAATTGGTTCAGTCACTAAATTAAGAAGTCTCCACAAAAATTCACATACAGTAGATTGGAATGACTCAAATGCATCAAATTTAAGGCTACTAATTCTGAGACAATTTCTCTCTCTTTTCATAGCTACTGTAAAAATGCCATTAATTCAGTTTCATCTATCGATGGTTTGACATCAACTTTTGAAACGCTAAAGTGGAAA
The DNA here is from genome assembly GCA_003676055.1 of Chloebia gouldiae. Classification (NCBI taxonomy): domain Eukaryota; kingdom Metazoa; phylum Chordata; class Aves; order Passeriformes; family Passeridae; genus Chloebia; species Chloebia gouldiae. The sequence goes on along the minus strand of QUSF01000007.1, from coordinate 21,930,944 downwards.
ATAAACTGCAGTTGCTACCATAGGACCCATTTGGGGCTCTTTGTCTAACACAAAACTTTGAAAAAAAAAACAAAACTGTATTAGTTTTACAAGTAGACCAATAAGTCTCGGCTCATGCTGTGTTTATACCTGTTACTTCATTATGCATTTTTTAACATTACCTGTCCTGAACAGAGATTCACATTTCAGGCATTCCTCTTAATCTCATGTAGATTTCAGGGGGAGAGAAGAGGTTTTCTTTAGGTTTTGGTGGAGTCCCAACCTGGAATTTCAGAATAATCTGAACTTCCTTTCTGGTTCTCTTTAAGCATGGGCACAGCTCACACTGAGAAACTGAAAGGTTTAAGCTCTGGGTAAAGGCAGATGCTACTCCTGAGGTTCATCTCTAGGTCCAAAGGGGTTTGGGTTCTTAATGCTCATTTCAATGAGTCAGAGTTTCTGTACTGGGATGGACTGGCTGCAAAAGTCTTTTGTGAATTGCAATTAAGATTAAAAAAATTAACCTGTTCTTGTACATTTTATCATGGAATACTCTTACTGAAAAATATATGGAGAGCTTATAAAAGCAAAGAATCCTAAAAATCCCTCCTTCAGTGCCAGAAAGAAAGAGTATGAGCATAAAAAGAACTGATTTTTTAGGGAAATAATGCAGTTTGGTTTTTTACAGCTATTTCTGCCAGTCGGGTAGCTCGCTACGAAATTCAGTGTACATACAGACCACTGTCAGCTCACAGGAGCTGAGTACAAAGGAGCGTTTCAAAATTCCAGCATACAGCTTGCTACACAGTCTCATCTTACTCACATCTTCAAGTGTTTTCATTATTTCAGTTTATTTTTTTATTGTGTTTAAACTTTTTTAAGGAGTTGGTGGCAATGGCTATGCATTAACTTGAGACACAACTAAACTCTGGCAAACTGATGTGGAAATTGAAAAGATTTGCATCCAAACCAAGGAAAGGAAAAAAAAAACCTGAAAATGGGAGGAAAAAAGAGAATGGCATAAACCACAGACCATGAACAATTACTCAGTTTTCAAATTCAAGGAGTTCTAATTCCACAATAATTTAACACTTATAAAACATCGAGAACATTGTATACTTGTGTAGGTGTGTCCAAGTAAAGACAGGATGGCTATAACCACTTACATTCTGAAAAATAGGGTTTTTTTTAAGGGAATATACTGCTACTAGTTAAATCTATTTTTCTACAGAGAGCAATTCCAGTTCCTCCTCACAAGGCTTGTTGGCAGATGAAGGCAATAAGAGCACCTGGTACAATACCACTGCCCTGGCACACAATTTTTAACCACAAAATCAGTTATTCTTGGCACTATTTCTGAGTGAAAAAACTACTGAAGACCAGAAGAGTATTGACCACCAAGAGATCTCGTACTGTTGTGTATTTAAATATGTGTGCACACACATGCAGACTATAAAAGTAGTCTCCATATATATCTGCAGACAAAATCTAGCTGGTTTTACAGCACTCTCGTATTTTGTGTGTAACCATTTTATGTAGTCACATGCACATCTTTGTTTACAGCAGATGCTGTCTTAAAGCATCTATTGTCTTATCTCCCACATTTTTTAAACATAGAGGATCTGACAGACTAGGGAAGTCTTATAAACAGACAGGATTTCAATACATTGCTGCTCCCTGAAAGGCTGAGCTGACAGTGGGTTTGGACCCTTCTGATAATCCATAGGTGCACTCTGTCTCTTTTCTCACTCATTAACACTTTCTATCTTCCTTTGGGACAGGTAATTCTCAGGGCAGGTGTAAAAAAGTCCGTCACACAAGGCACTATGCAATCCAGCAGCAAACAGCCTGCTGTCTCCTTGGTAAACCCCCACTGCAGGAATGGCTGGCACAGTGCTACACCAGTGGACAGTTCCTGTGTAAGAGACTGGGTGAAAACCCATGATAGTTTTCAATCCCTCAACACCCACAAGAGGCTGATGCTGATGAGCTGGGAGATGTCTTTGAATGCTATGGTCATGAATGTGCATTAAGCATTCTGCCAGGACAACAGTAACTAGGAATAGTTACAGGATTTGTCCACACTATTTCATTAGAGCATTACACACACACACACACACACACACACAAAAAAAAAAAAAAAAAAAAAAAAGGAAGCTGCCAAGAGTTTATTTAAAGCAAATGGACTTGTCTGTACCAGGTCTTCATCCTTAATCTTTCCACAAGAGTGATGATTCAGAGCCTTCATCCATGGACAAAATATGCTCAAGATACCCTTGGGCACACAGAACAGCAGTACCAACAACAGGGATTCTAGGAGACACTACTTTGCTCCAGGGGCTTCCCTGATCTTTAATATTTCCACAAGCCTTTGCCATAGACCCTTTCAGTGTTTCATAGAATCATAGAATTGATTGTGTTGGGAAGGACCTTCTAGATTATCTAGCTCCGACCTCCCTGCCATGCTCAGGGACACCTTCCACCAGACCAGTGTGCTCCTTGTCAGATCTAACTCCAGCAGCAGCCTTAAACTTTGTCCCATCACATCCTCCCCGGCAGGTAAAGGCTGTGCTTTGGCTTTCCCTGCAAATCTTGACCCTCCTATTTCCTTCACCTCCAGTGACTTATGTGACTGCAGTGAGAGTGGAGTGTGCTGGTACAGGACAGACAGGGATTAAGTGTCTCTGGGTGCAAAGCTAGGATGTAAAATCTGCTCTTACCTTGAAATAAAAAAGCCAGAGGATCTGACCTATTTGAACATGAGTAGTAAATTCACTACTTGGCCAATACTGAGAAACTGTTGCTTTGCAAAAGGAGGTGATACAGTCAATTTTAAACTGTTTGAACCAGCTAGTACTAGGCAATCCCTGACATTTTGGAGACAGGCTCACTGTTTCATTATTGCCTTACAACTGTGGGTCAAAGCACTGTCAGTCATATACCTGCTCTCCCAGATCCCAGCTCAGCCTGCACCTCAGCACTTGGATATGAAGTTACACACAGGGCACCACAGAGGCTTTTTACAGGAGAAGGGGGAGAACAGGCACTGTAGAACTTGAAACTACAAATTAAGTTTCTCTTTTGATATTATCTCCAATTCAACTAGGATCAGATAAATGTAAGTCAGATTGATTAATTTATTGAATTTTTATTATTCACACCTTTTTCTTTTTATCTACTCTCTCATAAATGCATTAGACTTACTACTAAATTTAAAGTAAACATCCTCTCCATTTTCATAATGCTACCATAGGCAAACCTTCCAGCAGCCTTTTAGCCAGCACAGCTGCTTGCTTTTCCACCAGTTTGGGTCTCAAGCAGAGATCATGCCTCTATCCAGTCTAAGTCCATGAAGAGACAAGTTGGTACAAACTGGCTAACAGCATTACTATGGTGCATGTGAGAAGGCAAATAAGGATTCACCAGCACCCTTTTTTCCCCTCTCTCCCAAAAGGAGGGGCATTTTAATGGGATCTTTGGAAAAAAGAACCAAGAGGTACCTTGTCATTTCTGTTTGCATGATAGCAGGAGGTGGGAAAACTGCTGATGGACTCGGAGCCCATTATATCCAGCAGAAGCTGTTCCCTGGTGTGGGGCATGAACAACCCAAAGCAATATCATGAATGTGGGAGCAAGTGAAGATAAGGCTCTATTGTCAGTCAGTCCTATTGACTGTGGCCTCCCTGAAAATCAGTTCTTTCTGTTTTCTCATCTCATTCATGTTTTCTTAAGTATTCCTAGAGACTCTGACTTTCAGCTGGAAGCCAGATCAGAGTTTGCTCCTGCCAGCTTTTCAGTTGGAGTGGGACAGAGAAGTGTTGAGCCACTATGCAATTTATTAACACACAGACAGTCAGAACCTAAACCCCAGTTTAAGTATTTGTAAGGATACCGGCAATTGTCTGCTCTATGGCTGAAATCCTTTCTTCCTCACCTGAAAAGTATTTACTTTAGAAAAATAAATAATATTTATTAGGAATTCTATTTAAACTCAGAAAGCAAAACTCACTTTTAAGAGGGTAGCTGGCAGAAAAGCCCACGCAAAGTAATGTAAAAAGAATGTAAAGAAAGAGTAGCTGTCGGTGGGAGGAATATTCAAAGACAGCAAGGGAAAAAAGCAGGCTCAATTCAAAGGAAGGTTGTGATAAATGACTGCCTGAAGTACACCTAAATGGGAGACAACTTAGAGACACCAAAGAGACAAACATTGAGGACAACAATACCTATGGTATAGCCAGGAATCACGGCTAGGTAGTTGAGAATTGTTCCAAACAGAAGCAGCTGGTTTAGGACAGTTCTGCATTTCTGACATAAAAGGAAAAGAAAGAGTGTTTTCTTTGCCTAAGAAAACAATCCTCAATAAATAGTCTTATTTATGACAGAAGGAAATTACATCTTGCTTATCTGGTTCTTTTCTTCACTGTGTATAAACACACTGAGAACAGGTTTGTTTGAAAAAAATGTACTCATTGTGGCAGTAGCCCACTCTTTTATCTTTCTTTTTTCTTTCTTACCTCGGGAAGAACAGAACCAGGAATATATTTTCTACCAATATTTCAAAATAAAAGATAGTTCTCTAAACATCACAGATACGGTTTGTGACAGGATGCAGTGATATCTGGTGCAGTGCCACTGGAAGGAATTAAATTTGTTCACAGTGGAGGGGTCTTTTTTGAAAATGAATGAGAATTAAAAAAAAATGGGGAAGGAGGCTGACAGCAAAGGTTGAGGAAAACACAAAGGATCTATTGGACAGCATTTCTATTCTTCTCTGTATGGTGCATTAAGTGCATTATAGTAAAAATGAAGGAAATTTCTTTCCTTCTCTTTAAAGTCCAACATTATTGAACTTGAAACCTTTAACTGTGAGCAAAACTGTGGCTTTTCTTTAATACAATTCTGCTATTGATTTCTTCATGCATTTCATTCGAATGATTCTGACAGTTAAAAAAAATACATTACCTTGATGAAAGATACAATTTTTCTCATGGAGAAAGGCATTCAAGTAGGTATGTGTGATGTACCAGACATGTGAATCTTAAGTGATGCTCTCAAGCACCAAACTAAAAAAGACATTTCAAAGAATGGTGATTCAGTCCTTCTCATTGAATGAGGCTCTGCACACACAGGTATCACAGCAGCATCTTTGGCAAACACAATCACTTCTTCTTTCTACTGCTTTTCACTATCCTAAATCCCTTTCTGGTCTGTTGACCTCTCTTCTATTGTGTTTCCCTCTTTCATTCAGTATTTGGTCATTACCACATTGCATTAGCTTCCTCTTTATGCAAATTGAGTTGTTTTATCTTTAGTAATGGAGAAAGGTGTATTTTTAATATGTCTTAATATCCTAGCACCATCTGCTTTTTATCACCCTATAACCAGTCTCCCCATTTCCCATCAGTCATCCCATTTGCACATGTGCTCATTTAAAAAACATTACAACACCTTTAGCACGTACTAAAAAGGCTTCTCTTTCTTGCAGACAGGGACTACATAAAACTCAGAGACCTGAAGGACAAAAAGAAAATCATCTAGTCCAACCTTGTGCATTGTGGTACTATAAGATTGTCTTTCTATGTGTTATTTCAAGCTCAAAAGCCTTTCTTGTACTGGAATGTATGCCTGAATACTGAGCTAAGATTTGTTCAATGAAGGGCATTGCTGACCTTGATAAATTATAACAATGGTTAATTTTCTGTTCTGTTAAGAGTTCCCTTCATCATACTCTTACTTTTAGGCTGAATTTGTCTTTCAGCCACTGTAAAGAGAAAGACTCTATTCAAGCCTCTGCAGCAAGAACGTGTCCTGATTTTGTTCTTATTCTGAGGACAAATACATCTGAACTAGCAGCGCTGCTCCCTCTTTTTTCTGTACTACACACATCCCCAGCACACTTGAGTAAGTCAATTGTCCTCCCAGTCCACTGGCAGCTGGCCAGTTAAAGGCCTCAAGCAGTCTGGTAGAAAAATGGTATGGCATTGGCAAGACCCAACTTTGCAAACAGGTAACTGGAATTTTCATTTTTGAAAAGCTGCCTCCATGAAAATTACCCAGCAAAGGATTCCCTTTGCAACCTTACCCAACTCATTAATACTCTTCAGTGGAGCAATTTAAGAAGTCCTACTTGTCCAGATTCCAAGAACTCAAAACTGACTGTGATGCTCCTAAGAATAAAGTTTCAATACTTTTCTAAAAATAGTAAATCAAGTTATCAATCTCCTTATCTATATTTGGGGAAAAGAGCAGCTGTTTTGAATTAATAACTCTCTGCTGGGGGCCTGGAGTAAAAATCTCCATTTCTATTCTGAGATGTTCACGTATTCTGGTGCCAATGCTCTTCATGATTGTATTTCTAGAAAAAGTGTCTTTGCATTCAAAGTGTGGCCTATGGTACCTAGAGCCTGTGCAATGGTTGCATGAGGAGAAACTGGAACATGGCAGATGGAGAACAGCTTGGCTAGACAGATGCATAGACCTGGAGTTCCAACTTCCCTAGCAGCAATGCACAGAGGTAGAAATCCAAGAGCTGCCACTGCTTCCTGCTGCACAGGAAAGTGTTACAAGCTAGGCTCCCACAAAGGAACAGAGAGAGACAATAGAAGGCAGGGATCCTGCGTGAAGCACTCCCAAGGCATGGATGCCCTATCCAGGCCCCTCCCAAGTGGACCCAGCAGAGCCACCAACCCAGGTGCCCAGACATGGAGTCCATGGCATGAGTCGTCAGCAAGAGCCCTCCAGGTCATCCTTCTTACTCAGGGGAGGTTCTGCCAGGGGTGGGGCATATGGGGTGCTGGGAAGAAGTAGTTTGGGATTCTCCAGGATTTATTATGAGACACTTAGGATAGAAAACAAAAGTATAGAAAGAAGGCATCTAGGTGATTTGAGGAAAATACAAATGTGGGAAAATAGTGGGATAGATGGATGAAAAGGGCTGGCTACATGTAAATATGGAGCTGGTCAGCACATTTATCTGCCCATGCCTTTTGCCTGATGAATACAGTCCAGTGTATTCCCTAATTAAATCCCTTTCCTGGGTGCAGGCTTTCTGCTTTCTGTGTTATGGGGTCTGAGTGCAGCAAGTGACCTTGGGTCACAGGGGGTCTGTATGTCTATGGTGGACAGTGAGTGTGGATGTGCTGGTGCATGTGTGAGCATGAACAGGGATACCTGTGGGCACATGAAGTATGAGCCAGGTGTCTGTCTGTCTGTAAGGGTGAGACCATGGGAGGAGCAGGCTGTAGGTGGGACCAGTGGAGTCCCACCAGCTTCCAGAGTTAGTGGGATCTCTAGGAGCAAGACCCACTTTGTGTGTATCTCTAAGGGTGACACTGTGTGTGGTGGTGGCTGTGGGCCCAGAGGAGAACCAGCCAGCTCAGGGTGTGGAGCAGGGGGGGGAATGAGTGATGTGGTCTTTGCCAGCAACTACATAGCGGGTGTCATACATCCAGGGGCCAGCAGCTGAGGGACTGGGATCCAGGGGCCATCTATGAGGCAGACTGAGCATCTGAGCTGAGCCATTGGAGTGGTCCATCCTGTTTAGGTAGGTATGTTCTGTCTAGAGACCCTCTGGTTCTGCTCAGGGATGAGCAGGATGAGGCTGTTGTTGTTGCCTGTGTTTGTGCGAGTGCTGTGGGTCAGTGACCTTGTGGCCAGCCACGTACATACAGATGTGGTGCATATGTGTGCTCCTTGTGTCCGTGCCTCCTGGGAGTACGTTTCCAGCCTCACAACAGGGAGCAGCTGCAGGCACACTGCTGCAGTATCCTCACCTCCCCTGGGCTGCTAGAAATGGCATACTTTGCTCTAATAGTCCAAGTTATCAAACCATTCTGATTTCTCCTTCATACAAATGTAAAGTACATAGCAGGGTAGGACTCTACCCCAAGGTCAGATGCCACAGAAGGAAAGTGAAATTTGAAGGTACAGACTTTGGCAGCAGGTTAGTCTAGAGAGTGACAGTCACAGAGAGAACTACTCAAATTGTAGTAGTCAAAGTTCAGCAGATTTTTATCATGTTATTTCAGTATCCCATCCATTTCTATGTGAATATTTAGGAAGAAGAAAGAAAAATAAACAAAATCTTCAATTCATACCATGGAATGTCCAGAACAAGATGTGGGTGACTTTGCTCCATTTCAACACTTCCTATTCCAAAGTGAGAAACCAAGGACTGTGCATAGAAGATATCCCTCTTGAAGGCTCCTCTGGTAAACTCTCTAATACTTTTCCCAACTCACCTCCTTATCTTGTTCAAGAATGAACACTCCGAGTGGAAACATTGTCATCTGTCAGTCAGGCAAACTGAAGTTACAATCAGATGTCCAGTGCAGAATTAGATATTTCTTTGTATTGAGTTTGTGTGGCCAGGTTTTAGTATGCAGAGGGCTACAGGGGTAGTTTGTCTGAGAAGGTGCCAGAAGCATCCCCCATGTCTATATAGCCAGTGCCAACTCCTTCCAAGACAGACCTGCAACTGACCAAGGCTGAATCCATCTGTAAGTGGTACCACCTTGGGAGTAACAGATTTAAGGAGGTAAAAAAATTACTGCACAACAGCAGTTTCAGACAGAGCAAGGAGTGATATGTGAGAGCAACAGCCCTGCAGACACCCAGGTCAGTGGAGAAGAGGGTGGAGCTGCTCCAGGCAGAGCAGAGATTCCCCTGCAGCCCGTGGTGCAGACCATGGTGAGGCAGCTGTGCCCTGCAGCCCATGGAGGGCCAGCAAGGCAGGACACCATGTTAACAAACTGGCTGCAGCCCCTATTTCCCACCTACCTGAGCCATTGAGGGAGTATGAGGTAGAGAATCAGGAAGAAATTTAAGTCCAAGAAGGATGGAGGGATGGAGTAGCATTTATTTTTTTAAGATTTAGGTTTACTATTCATTATCAAACTCTGATTTGATTGGTAATATATTAATTACTACCCAAAGTCTTGTCTGTTTTGCCCATAACAATGACTGGTAAGTGATCTCTCCCTGTCCTTACCTCAACCCACAAACCTCTCATTTTGCTTTCTCCTCCCTGTCCATCTTAGGAAGGAGTGATAGATAGGCTTGGGTGGGAATTTGGCATCAAAACCCACCATATACGTTCACTTTGTAAGTCCAGGGTTGCTGTGTTTGAGGAAGTCAGCTTTTGATCTTGCTGTCATGAGCCCCCTTGGAAAAACAACCTCAGTACTGCCTTTAGAAATGTTACAATAAATTGTTCTTGGAACATTATGCTTACAAAGATTTTGACAGTGCTGAGATTACTCAGAATTACTGCAGTGTTATTTCAGTGATACTCTTTAGACTTAAGGAGACAAAGGAACATAAAACCCCAGAACTGATCAGGGTAAAAATCAGTTCAGAATAATATCCTGTTTCTGATGCTGGCCAGCAGCTGGAAATATTTGTCCCCAGTATATCCTCCCAATCTCATTTGGAAGCACGGGGGTTTCCCAAGGCAAGCATCACAGTCAAATAAGTACATGCAATAACTGAGCAACAGACCTATTCTTGAACTTCTCTACCCCTTTTTAAACTTTCTTTTTTAAATTTTACTGGGTCCTGTGACAGATTATTTAATTACACACCATGTTTATCTGACAGATAGGATGTTGACTTAGCTATGTGTTCCATAGCCCTTCTCTTGTGAAAAATAATGAGTAATAATTGCCATCTTTCTAGATCATCTACAAATTTATAGTCTTCCATTCCAATTCAGTTGAAGATGACTGTCTCTAAATGCTTCCTACAGAAAATCTAGAAGGCTTGGAGAAGCCTAGAAGATAGGCTTGGACATCTAATTTAAACTTATTGAAATGAAGGAAGATTAACCCTCTCTTTTAATGTTCTAAAAAACATTGTCTGAATATGGCTACTATTTGAACACTCATTAATTTTTATGATTTTGTTGAATTGCATCCAACTAATGAATCCCCTTGGTTTTTTTGAGAGCACTGGAAATTAACATAAAACCTAATACCTATGAGCTTCTTTGAATTGTATTCACCACATAATTAATATACTGATGTATAAACTCATACATTCAGTACAGAATTATGAGCTTTTTTAAGAACATGACCTTTTTTCATACCTATCATAGCAGAAAATACCATAGAAAAAGCCCTAACACAGACACACACCCCTCCCTAGTCTGTATTATGGAATCAGAATCACAGAGTGGGTCAGGATAGAAGGGACCACAGTTGGTCACCTGGTCCAACCTTCTTGCTCAAGCAGGGTCACCCCAGAGCACATTGCACAGATAGTTCTTGCATATCTCCAATGAGGGACAGCCCACAACCTCTCTGGACAATCTATTTCCAGTAAAAAAGTTATTCCTCATGCTCAGGTGGCACTTCCTCTGCCTCAGTTTCTGCCCATTGCCTCTTTTCCTATTGGTCACACCCCAGAGCAGAGCCTGGTTCCATCCCTCAACACCCTCCCTTCAGATACTGACAGACATTGAAACCTCACTGCTAGTTTACAGTGTTATCCTTGATGGAAACTCAGAGATTAAATTTATTTTGTCCTTCATTAAAAAATACAGAAAATACCATGCTAGAGCTCCTGCTGATGAACACTACTGTGACTGTTTAAATAACAGAAATGTGTAAGCTTTGCTTTGTGTTGTCTTTGTTCAGTACGAGTGTTCCTACAGTCAACAACAATTCACAAATGGGTGGATTTCAGTGCAAAGCTGTGGCATGTGTTTTTAGTGGAAGCTTTGTACATCACTTCTGCTTCACTGGAAGGCCCAGTGTAGGGTACCTGGCCCCTGAAGTATCAGCCAGCATGCCTTGCTCAGCACCACAGCTCCTTTCAGAGCCACAGGCTGAGCTGGGAGCCCCCAAACAGTGACCTTAACAGCTCCAAACCAGCCTCTCAAGGCAGAATTCTTGTCTATTTTCACCAGGGGCCGAGTATGTGTGGCACAGTTCCTGGAAGACCAAGTTCTTAAGAGGCAGGTACAGATGCTGATAGACCTTCAGCCATATTAGGCATCAATTTGAGCAGCCACCTGCTCAAACCAGGAACCTTCAAAGGAACCTGAGTTTCAAGCTGAAAGAACCACATAAGCCTCCAGGCTGAGTGGGCTGCTAGAAGGAGTGAGCTGGGGGTGCAATATTATCCTTCACTGCCTTAGATCTTCGTGCACTTCAGTTGTCCCCAGGTGCTCTACTTAATCTGGTCTTTAGCTACATGGGTACCCCAGACAATTCAGGATTTTAGAGTGTATTTGCACCATAGAAGTAATAGGCCATCACTAACAGTCTATAAGAAACGAGGAGACATTCTGCTGGATGTAGAAACCCAAACTGATTAAACTTATCTGTGAAAAAAAAAGAGTTGTAATAAAAGTATTAAGATTGGTAGGGATGGAGAGTGAATGGGTTTATCTGGGTGTGGAAGGAAAGGAAGGAAAAAAAAGGAAAACCAGAAGCAGAGCTCTAACAGTGGCAGGTGTCAACAGTGCCCAGATATGCAAGTTCCCAGTATCCAGACTCACCCCTTCGCAGAGCACCCAGGCAGAGGAGGCACCTAAACTTAAACAGAGGTCAGTGTGCATTTTGAGGAGATGACAGAAAGGTAATGGACAGGACTGGAATGTTAAGACAAACATAAGAAGCTAAAAGGGAAGAAGTATTAAGGAGTTACACAAACAGATCAGGATGTCTCAAAAGACCAAAACTGCAGTCAGTTCCTTAAAGCCACATCTTGGTGGCTTCATCTTGTTGACCATGTGCTGAAAGGCCCCAGAGATCCAAGGAGTAGAAGATAGCTGGCACCCATCATTCTCCTGTTCTAGCCAGGCCCTCTGCACAGGCAGCTCAGGATTTGTGAACAGGGAGGCATGAATAGAATTAGCTATTTTTTAAATACATATTAAAAAAAGGTTCATATTGAGCTTTGCTACAGTTTCTCCTGGATTCTGGGGATACCAACACAACCTTTGGATTGGACTTCAGTTGCTTTCTGCCCTGATAGCTCTGAAAGCACTGGAGGCCCTTTAGTACCTTTGCCTCTGCACATCAGCCTGCAGTCCTCCTGGACAAATGGTAAAATGAGGGGTGAAACCACTTACAAAGCCAGTCTGCCTCATGAGGGGAAGCATATATCTCATGGAGGCACAAATCATGGAAACTATTCTTGGCTGACAAATACACAGCTATCAAGTCTCTCATTTTGGAGATCGATTGCTTGCTCTGGTAGTTATTCAGAGTATTCACAGTTGATCTGCCAGCTGCTAATGAATTCAGAGGGGCTGAATACTTTATATTTGGGAGGAGATGAAATGATTCTTGGTCATCAAGGGTTGACTTCCCTCAAGGTTGAACTCAGTCACCATTGCTGTAATGGAGACGAAGCAGTGGGATCGTGGGGAGCAATGCCACTGCTCTGTAGCTGCTTGACAGCATTACACTCACAGTTCCTTCTCTGCAATTCCCTATGAGCAAGTGAAGTGCATTTGTGTACCTAGGCTGTATTTCAGCTGAGCAGTGCTACATGCACAGGCTAACTTGAAAATATTCCCTGAACCTTCAAGTATATTACCTGTGGTAAATTAATCATTTAATGTAGGTATACATTTATGTAATATTCACCCAAGAGTTGCTCTGGAATTCTCTTTGAATAATACACAATTAGATTTAAATGTTTTCCTCAATTTTCCTTTCATGGGCGTATTTTCCAAATTTTCTCTGATAATTCATTCCATAGCTGCATTTCAACTGGTTTGTAAAATTTTACTAACTCACAAAGATATAATTTGCATGCAAATGAAATACAGACAGAAATGCTGAAGAAAAAAAGGACGTTTAAACTAAGTATAGCATCACAAACAATTTCTTTCATAGGTGCTTTCCAGTGCAGTTGGAAACAGTCATTTAAAAGAATACTATCAAAGAACATGCTGTACCAAGAAATGGTATATTATAAACTCAATTCAACAGCCCCATCTAAATTCCACATTCATATGAATTGAATGATTGACTGATTATTGCTGGCATTTATTTCACAGAAAGAGGGCAGCTTAATAAAAGTGTATTATTCAGTCAATGGTATGCTATGATGGATAAAGAGGTGAAAATCACAAACATTTAAATCCAAAAAAAGGCAGAAGGCAAAGCAAGTACTGAAAAGGAGGGAAGATAATTCATTGCTAACAGATCGTCTTTTAGGCTACCCTATTGACAGTCTAGTCTAGCAACCAGGCTCAGAAAACACAGAAAACTGTGCCTGGGATGGAATTTACAGATGGCTCTTGGGTAAAGAAGGAGGAGCTGCTGATTATTTTTCTTCCTGCTTATTGCATATCTGCTCCCATTGGTTTTTACTTGCTGGCAAGATAGGCCTTTGTTGATTAAATCTTGTGTGGGCTTCCTAAAAACAAATCAAATTAGAACAAATGTTGATCTTACAGGAAGACAACATGTGCACTAGCACATCAGCCAAAGGCAACCTTGAAACAGAGCCTTAAAACCACTTTTCTCCATGTGCAAAATTCTCAATTAACAGGTTAAATCCAGAACTTGAGCTGTGTTCCTCCAGTGGCCTCGGAGCACAATCCCTCATTGCTGGCCCTGATGATGCACAAAGGGAGTTAAGCTGTCTCTCACCCAGACTACACCTTCATGTCACCTGATGTTCACACAAGAAGAGACTGACAGTCACAGACAGACATTCCCTTTCTCCCAGAAAATTATTTGAAGCCCTTGGCAATCACCTTTCCCATCTATTCCTGCTTTCCCACAGTTTCAGAAGCAACCCAAGTACTGAAATTCAGGTGCCTGCAAAAACCCATCACCCCTCTTCAGCTTCTACCTATGCTTCTGTCCATGCCCCTGTGAGGGCCAGAAATGAAGCACACAAGACTATGAGGGGACAAGATTGTAAGCAAACAGGCTAGCAAAGAGTGGCTGAGAGGGAATTTATCTCCTCACAGTACTGTTTCACAACTGCCTTCCGCAATGGCATTGCAGGAGCTTCTTCTGGGGACCTCCTAGCCTGACATATACACACATTACCTCTCCTGCTTTAAAATAAATTATTTATCACAAGTCAGCCACAGGGACAAATAGAAGAGGCAAAGCATCACATTGACCTTAAAAACACTCCAGCAAAAGTTGAAGATGAGTAACTAAAAGACTTGGGCCACAAGTGCATGGTAGTGCATCATGCACCAAAGAAGATACCCAGCTCAATTGCTGAGAAACATCAATGTAACACACACTGCTTTACTAACAGCACGAAGAAAACAACCCACTTCCATCTGGGAAAAAAAGATACATTGAATTCCCATTTCAAACAGAATAAATTTTTTTTAACCTGAGTTTTTCAGTTACAAAGAAATCTTTGTATACATAGAAGACAGTTTCTGAACAGCAATCACTGATCTCTTCCCAGACCACAAATTATATCTAAACTATGTTGACAGATCAGAGTAATTGAGTAACCTGAAAAATGCAGTTCACATCTGTCCAGGAGTTTGCACAGTTCTCAGAATTTTTCTTAAAGAAGGACCAAGACAATGTAGTCTACTCTGTTTGTTACTGCAGAGGTTTCTCACAAAATGCTCAAAGGAGATTTGGAGAGCCATTTACCTGAACAGTGCTTTATAAATCCTTCCTAAAAATGGCATCTTACAAGTATAACATTCAGTTTCTACTCAAGAGACATGGTTTCATGTCAAAACACAAAGAGATGCTGGAATCACTTAAGTAAGTAAAAACCAGTGTTCATCTTTTTATTTCCAGTTTCCTCAGTCTTTATTTTTGAAATATAAACCACCTTATCAATTTTTTGGATTTTTTTTTAAAGCAGCTTACAGTACATTTCTTATGGTGAATGAACAGAGCTGGGAGAGGTGAGGATGGGAGAAACTAATTGGAAAAACCCCTCTGCTCAGATTTGGCCTCTCAGCACTAATATTCCCCAGTACTAAAAGAGATCCTTCTGTGTATATTCTTGTAAAAACAAACCTAGCAAGGAAGTCCTGAAAGGCATTGCTAGGAAAGCAAATCTTTTAAATAGTCCACTTTTTTTCAACATTTTCTGGATGCATACCAAGTATTTGGAGTTAAAGAATTCTAACTATGTTATTTTTCCTATCAGCCTTTGCATTAGACCAAAAGGTTGGACCAGGTGATCTTTTGAGGTCACTTCCAACATAAGCTAGTATATGATTTTGCCAACAAAACTATTTTAGAAAAAGCAGGAAATGCTAGAAAAACAGGGAATGGCTTAAGCTTTTACACAGCAGCTACCAAAACACCAGCTCCTTCAGAAAACAGTCAAGTAGTGAGAAACCTGCAGTAGAGAGGCTGAAGAACACTCACAGGAACTCTTAACAGCAAGGGGCAAACCAGTCCCTGTCAACATCTGGTTTAAATCTCCAGGATGGAGTGGAAGAAGGCACCTTCTGCTCCTAGACTAGTACTGGCCATTGCTGTCACCCCATGTGGAGATAAACAAGCAGGACACTTGTCACAGCACATCACAGTTGAGACAGCCACAATACAAAGAATATCACCATACAATTTCAGAAAGATTTAAGCATTCACCCAAACAGAAAAACACCATACCTCATCAGAGATCTTCAGGCATCTGCCTGTACAGAGCAACAACACACCGCTTCAAAAGGCAGCAAGAGTCTGCCCTTCTTGCTCTTTAGCCCAACCTTTCATACCCTCATGTTGATGCAGTGCCCCTGAGTGCCCTCTGTTCCCTTTGGTGGTTGCTCAGTGCCCCTGGGCCCTCCATGGCTCATTGCTGCCAGTGCTGCTCCCCTGCTGCTCACAGCTCTGCCCACTGGGGACAAGGCTCAGCTGCAGCCCCACTCCCAATCACCACAAACTGTGTGCCTACATACACTGATAGTGGGTAAGGCAGGAGCACTTTTCTTTGAGCTACTCGTTTTTGTTGGGCTTTTAGAGCAAAAGGGCAGGAAAGAGGATGAAACAGCTCTTTCACACTTTCCATTGTAACATATCCCATGCAATAGGACAAAAGAAATACACGAAAAGTAAGGGTAGGTCTGAAGATTAGGGATTTGGGACAAGGGATAAAAAGGAGAATATTTTTTACACACTAAACAAAGAAAAGTGTATAAGAATGAGATTATGAGATCAGGAGAGCCTGGTTGGACAAGGTGCAATCAAAGTTGCCACAGAGGAGAGTAAGAGAAGTGCACATGCTGCCCCTGCATGAGGCTGAGGAATCTTACCACAGCCTTGTGGCCAGCACCATCTTTCTGATCATCTTAAGACATTGAGAAATTAAATAAAGACAAAGAAATCTTTCTAAAAGAAAAAGAGCAACAGATCAGGAGTAGGTGTAGTGTTAACACAATTAATTTAGATGAACTGGAACCTGCATGTTTGTGCAGATGGAGGCAAGCATAGCTGCTCATGGTCTTGGAATCACATGAGTATTCAGTATATTTTTGCATCTCTTTGTCTTCAAACTTGTTCCAGATTTTACTGAGGTGTTGACAACTTTGCCAGCTATAAACCTTTGACTCAGCAGGTTTTTAAGGTCTGTTCCTCTCTGACTAAACACAGATCCTGAGAAATGATGAGTAACCTTCTCTGACCACTCAAACCATCAGGAATAAATGAAGCAGCAATATCTGTTTCCAGAAATGAGACCAGTGCATCCTGCTAATGACAAAGCAAGAAGCAACAGCCTTGATTCCTGAGAGAATGGTTGTTTCAGTACATGAAATGGTCCAATTTAAAACACGTGATCCCCTGCATAGCTAAGGGCCTCTTCACTCCTTCACCCACATTTTCCAGATAGACGAGTTTGGCATGTTCCACACTGGGGGTTTCTCTCTGGCATCCATTCTATAACACTCCACACCTGGGCTGCCCCTTAATTGATAATGTAATTATCAGCATAGTCATATTACTTCACACTAAGCATTTTCAACCATTTATCACAATGTTGATCTTTATTTTAAATATAAATCAGGCAATCATTTATGTCTTTTATGTTCTTTGTATTTATTCAAGAATATTTAACTGTAGACAAAAGGTGACTTATTCATTATTCATCCTGAACAAGGCAAGTATGGCAATTTGAAAAGCCTGACATTTGAGCTTTTTGCCAACAGTAGCAAAATTATATCCTTCCCATTGTAAATCAATGAAGTAGAATCATTGTGCACAAAAGAATTAAATTGCCTTGTCACTTTAATAAGGCCACCTTATATACAACCTTCAGCCAATGCCATTGTGCAGAAAAAGGGTGCATCCTTTGCCTCAGCTGTCTCAGATCTCAGTAGGCTTTCCAATTAAATGAACATCCTTAGTCTTTCACTCCACTCCACTCTTTCTCTTTTTTGAGAGGCAATGTCAGAATGTCATAGGCATAACTTGCTATCAGTGGCATGCACACATCAATGTGAATTAACTTCCTCCAACTCCTGCTTTCTTTTGGCAGCCTTTTTAACTTGTTTGTCAATTCCAAAATGATGGAACTCCAAGAAAGGGGATTTTTTTTGTTGATGTTTACTGAGCATAGATAAAAGCTGCAAATAGCTATCTGCAAACCAAAAAAAAACTATACAAATGTGAAAATCCTTTGCAGGCAATGTAGATAATGTAAAATGGCCAAGAAACAACATGTCCAATCAAGCAGAACACAAGTGGCATATACCAGGAAGAGAACAACTTTGTATGTTCTCACTTCACAAGCTAGGACCCTATTTTACAATCAGACCTGATTTTTCCCATCTAACACCCCTTGGGCACATTTTATCCTGAGAGTAGAAACCTTTAACCAGCCATTTACAGGCTTTTGAACGACTATCCAGAACAGCTATTTCATAAATCAACAACAGACAGCTGTCTGTAATAGTCAAATCCTGCCTGCCCTTCCTTTCCATCCTAGCACACAGAGATTGAAAGAGTAACTTCAGCCTGGATTTTTCTCAGAATCAGAGAACTGAAAATAATTGAACAAATCCATGCACACAAGCAGCTGAAACACAGCAACGTGAGTGAATCTTGATATTTCAAACATACCTAAAAGTCTACAGCTTCACAATTGTTTTGGAGTCTCAATATTTTATCCTATTTTGATAGTTAACTGATAGGTGCATGGTAAAGAAAAAAAATCGTAAGTATAGAAACAGTGATAATATTCTTGATGTTGTTAACATTTTGGATTTAGTCAGAAAATGTTAATAACAAATGACCTTTTTCTGAAGGGTATTTTAAGGAGAACAAGCAATTTTCTGTAATGTGGTTACCATAGTGATTTGCCCTCTAAAAAGACCAGAAAAAAAAAGATGTACATCTGTAATCAACCAGTTACTGGAACAACAAATGGTCTGACAAAGCAACACTTTAATTCAAGCTGGAAAGACACTTGGTTTGAAGTTAAGTATAAAAGAAACTATTTATGGATGCAAATAGGTCCTCTAATAACTATTACAGAACGTTTGTGATGATTCAGAAGGGATTTTCCTTGAAAACTACATTAATGCACAATAGATAAATTTTTTCTTAGAAACTACTTCATCATCTGTAGATGAAGAAAAGCTCAGCAAGCAACTGTGGATGGTAAACAGGGACCTCTGCCTCCTTCACTCTGTCTCTTCCTTTCCTGGAGCACACCTGGAAAATAAGCAGTTAAAAGAAGTGCTACAGTTTTAAACATTTCTGCAACTGGATTACAAACTAACGCCACAAACATTTTCAGTCTACCTGTCCTGAATAATGTCCTGGTATATTTAAGGACAGGAACTTCAAATCACCCATTAAAGAACATATAAATTGACAGTCAGAGTATTAAATTAGAGTACTAAAACTTCAACCATCTTTTTAATTTTCTTCACTGTTTCTTCACATTGGGCAAAAACCAAGAACATGTCTCTTTCCATACTGAAGTTCTCTGGAAGCCTTATGTGACAAGCCTGCCCTTACTCAGAGAAGACCTTGCCCTGGCAAGATGCTGCAGCCTGAAATCATGTAATGCCCAGAATAATCCCTCCTTTTGTAACCTTCAAGGCTTGGAACATGTCTTACAAACCCCACCACTGCAGTGCCAAATATCAAGTGACATTTTCCTTTGTTTTAAGGCATTTTAAACTTATCGTTTAAGCTTATCGTTTCCTGGGCTCTCCTCCTTGCCCTTCTTAAAGATAGGAGGAACATTTACTTTCCTCCAGTCCTCAGGCATCTCTCCCAGTCATCATTATCTTTCAAAGATAATAGACAGTGGTCTCTCAAAAACATCTGGCAGCTTCCCCAGCACTCATGGGTGCATCCCATCAGGCCCCATTTATGCAGGTTTGGTTTGCTTAAATATTCTCTAACCTGGATTTTTCTACCAAAGGTAAGTCTTTCTTGCTCCAAACTTTCCTCTGGATCCCCACATTTCTGAAGAAGGGTCTTACTATTAAAAAGTATGCACTCAGTAGCAGTGGAAGAGACCATTCTTGAACTAGAAGGGAGCACTCCTACAATATCAACCAAGTCTCCTGAATCCTTTTATCTCCTGGGCCATCTCCCAAGGATTATTCTAAGTATATCCTTGAAGAAGCCAAATTCTGCCCTTCTGAAGTCTGGGTTTATTGTCTGGCTTTTTGATTTGTTCCCTCTTTTAAGGATACTGAGGTCCACTTTTTTCAGTTTTCTGAAAAAGCTGCTTCATCTACTTCTTCCTGATCAGGCAGTGTGCAGGAGACACCCACTGCAATACCACCAGCTAACCCTGATCCTGTAAGTGCTGGGCTGGCTCATCATCCTTTCCTAGGCAGAGCTGCATGCAGTCCTGCTGTCCTCTCTCACAGATGCTGTCTCTCTCCTTGTCTTGCTAGCCTGCCCCTCTGCAGAGCCTGTATCCCTCCACTGCAGCACTCCAGGAGACTGAGCTACCTCACCACGTCTCTGCACATAGACCTCTAAACCCTTCAGTTTGTTCCTGGTAAGAGCTTTGCCCACCATGCTGTCCTGCAGGTATTTCTTCATTTGTGTGTACCCTCAGAGGTCCTTTCAAGTCCTCTTTTGCTCTTTGCAGGGTCTATCTTGACAATATCACCCTGCACCTTTTACTTGCCAACCACCAACCACCTCACTTGAATGTGGTCATCATCTCCTACTCCTGTTACTCCTTCTTAAAGCTCTTCATATCAGGTTGGTCAGCTTGTTGGCTACAGTGCATTTTCCCCCTTGGTCAGGTGAATTATCTCTCTTCTTAGACCTCAAATGGATCCCATTGTCATAAAAGCCTCTGTTGTAGGTACCAGCTGCAGAACCAGAGTTTCAGAATGGCTAGGTCTGAGCTGGCCCCTGCCTTTAGGGAAACAAGGACAACCAGGTAACTCCTCATCTTTATTTCAAACCTGTTGCTAGAAAAGCCCTGCTTGTATGGATTCTCTGTACACCAGGGAAATTAAATACATGCTCTTTCTTTCTTATTACTGCTGATTCCATGCTTACAGTCCTGAAGAGGTCTGCTTAGGCCCATCCATCTGGATAACAAATTACAGCATCCAGCTGTGATGTGACTCTACAGATAAGCATTCTGTGCAAATACTGAGCAACACCTAGTTTAGGAATGTAAGAAATTGAAAACCCTCTCTAATTTCTAGTGATAATAAATATTTGTGCCTTTGGACCCACCGGCAAGAGTTTCTGTGTTGATATCACATCTTTAAGGCACGTGAGTTTTCTAAATATATAAAACAAAAAACCCTGAAATTCACCAGGCAGGCAGGCAGGCAGTGTGGATGACATGGCCATTATCTCATGAATACAAGCCAGTGTTTTAACAGCAATCACATTGTTTCCTTTTCCAGCTATCATTTAATTGACTTTAAAAACAACAATTTCTTTGGATAAGTGTTCTAAGTCTCTATATATCATTTAACCAGGCATTAATGACCAGTTCATAATGAGAGTATATCATGTTGCCAATGGTCCCATGTTAGTTTTACTTTGATCTGATACTGCTCTAAATTTCTCTGGACAATTTGATTATTTCAACATTCAAGTATGTTTGATGAAAGTGTGTAATTGGAATGATTGCTAAAGCCTGCCTCTATTAAATGAATCTTGGTTATGGATAAGCCACAAAACAAATCCCAGGTGTTTTTTTTTTAAATTCTTGGAGAAAGTATTTTAAACAAAATGACACATTTTTCATAGGAGCTCTTCACACAAGATAGCAAACAACATGTTATGGGCATCTTCCTTTGAAAAGGAAGGTGACTTTAAAAACTAAAACCTCTGTCAGGAAGGACAAAGTTGAAGTCAATCAATCCAGGTGAAATAACTTCTTTAGACTCCTACTGGAGGGACAAAAAACCCTCTCTAGAAATGGTGGAACTTAGAACATTTGCAACATCTTACCTTTCCCATAGTCACCCTCCTTTCCTCCAGTCATTGTAAAAGCAATTGTTACTACCCATGGAGCAGAGGGAGGCTGTTATTAATGAGTGGGAGCCTAAGGCATAGGGCCCTGAAAAACAGTGATAAATACTGCCTGTGGACATTACTCACTGTACAATGCAGAAAAAATTATAGTGTGGAGAAGCCAAATATTGTTTTCGTTGGTTTAACTCGTGTAACAGGAAGCCACTGTTGAGCCACAAGCACACATCACAACACTCAGCCTTTCCACAGCCCCACACCTCACAACCCTCAGTATTTCTAAGACCAAGAGAACATATTATAAACAAGTTCACAACCTCTTTTCCCATTGTCCTATCTAGGAATGCTCAAGAACCTTCACTAAAACAAGTATCCATCTAGCTCCATATTTTCATAAATAAAAATGTAAAAATTTCTGCATTTATGAGTACTAAATGCCCATAAAGAAGTTATATCTTACCACAGGACCAAAATGTGTTAGTACACAATTTCTTCACAAATTCCAGAGAACACACTGAAATAGGATTCCTTTAAAGTGGTGACCAGTACCTTATAGACAAATTATTTTTGTGAATGAATGAGGGAGACCAGAAGCTTTTCAGTAGGTTTATTAGTGTCAGGTATATTTCAGGACCGATGCAGATGGCATTCAGTGTGACTACTATCATTGAGATGAGCTGGGTTTACTGAGTGCCCAGCAGGGCAGAGATTTCCCACAGGTCCTCTAAGACATCTGCATGAGGCTGAAGATGTCTTACTACCCTAGCACACCAGATTTGCCAAGACATGCTTATATTTTATTTAGGTAACTGGAACAAGTTCCACTTTTCAGCAGAGTAATGGGATCCCAGAGTAAGGCTCAGCTCACACCCTAAAGCACACATCAGCTGAATGCTTCTCTAGGCTCCACAGATTATAGTAACTTGCTGTCAGGAGAGTTTAGACACCAAGCACACACACAAGGGTGCCCACATTTAGATGTCTTAATTGCAGTGGAACTGCACAGTCAGGGCAGGATCCAGCTGCTTGAGCAGCTTCAGGCCCATCCAAAAGGGCACAAATCATTTTTCTCAAACCCTCTCTACAGTGGGATAAAGTCATAATCCACCCATCATCCTTTTTCCATGGTTGAAGGGAGTGAGTTGCATTGAATCGCCATCCAAGCTTATAGGACAGGATACTCAAAACAGCCTGTTTGTGCCTCAGCACAGTTTATTCACATACCCTATCTTCATTTGGTATTCCCTGGGCCAGCAGCACAGACATTTCTGGGGATAAAAAAAAAAATTCAATATCTGTGAAAGCCCCTATAAGCTTGAAATCAAGTTATATGTGGTACTAATTCAATTTTGGCAGAGTCAATAGAATTACATTTTCTTCACAGAGTAAAAGCACTCGCCTGCTGTATACATAAATACAATGAAGATGCCCAGGACAAGTATTATCAAGTTGGCAAGTACTTCCACAAAGGCTGAAAAACAATTACACTCTGTCATCTACAACTCTTTAACATTATTTCTTCCTTCTCCTATAAATAATGATGGCAGCAGCCTGCACATTACATACAGGAGTGGCATGGATAGCACACACTTAGGGATGTGATTAATATTAGGTATCACTGGAACAGTTTTTCTCTTCCAACATGTGACACTTGTTCACAAGTTTGAGACACTTGTAGAGTGCTATTGGAATAGATATGGGTGATTTAGACCCTTAACTGGGACTTCCTTTTAATTTTTCTTAAATTAAGAGTCTGATTTCCACCTTTAACTTATAGCAAGGGAATTATCTTGATTAGAACATTAGGTGACTGATTCTTTTGAGATAGACACAAAAAAAATCTGCAGAAAAAGAATGATTTAGGATCTTACAATAGTTTTTCTCTTTTTTTTTTTCCTGCAACCTGGAAGATAATTCTACTTTTGGAACCCACAAAATCATACTTTTTAGACTTGCTCATTGAGGAAAAAAATACCAACAAGTTTATGCTAAAGGGTAAGATGCCTAACAAAAGAGCCCCCATACATATCACTGGAGATACTGTTAATATTATCTTAACTGCCATGACATTTAAAAAACCCAGTTTTTAAAAGACTAGAGTTTGCTGAAACACTAGCAAAGACACAAAGGCACCTTTAAAAAGATTTCCTTTACCATGAAGGAATCAAGTCTCTGAATATCTTTGTACTGGCACATAAATAAACTTACATAAAATAGGAAGTATTGCAGTGTTCTGTCTACCCAGCCAAGGCAAAGGGATTTCTATCCCTGCTTTACAGACTCACTGGCATCAGGACAAGGAATGTTTGAACCCTGTGTCCCCACTGGCCAGCAGATCCCTCCTGGGGTTACCACTCACTCAGGGAGAACACCAGCACTGCATCCTCCCTGCACAGACCTGCACTTCTCTGCAAACCCATCCTGAAGCACTGTGATGGTTTTTTATGGGTCATTTGAATCAAGCATTGCAAAATGTCATGTATTTTCCCCTCTTTTGGCCAAAACTATTCATGTGATTCAATCAGGATGTGAAACTCTGAGCAGCCTCAATGAAGCAACACTTTTTTGGCAAAGAGATTTGTATGACAAACAATACCCTTTTCTGTGCACAACAGTTCTTTCAGCAAAGCCTCATACTGAGTCTAAGCTAAAGGTGCCCTATGCCAGAAGAAACAATACCACACACCATCTCCCCTGCACTCAGCATGAACCTGCTTTTTCAACAGTGAGTAAATTAAAATAAATGGGGAAATGCAGATAAGTAAATGTTTTAACACGTGAGATAACCCAGATCTCAGAAAAGGGTGCTGAAGGACATGCATACACTAACGTGTGTGTTTCACACTTGTTTCACAAAGATAAAGGAATTAGGAGGAATAAAAAATAAAATGAGGGACACACATTGGGTCTTGTAAGCTCATAATGCTGTGATCATAGAACAGCCTGGGTTGGAAGGGATCATAAAGATCATTTAGTTCCCATCCCAATTCTGTGGGCAGGGCTGTTTTTCTGAAAATGAAAACATGCCTGTGCATCTCATTTTGGTGTTCCTTGAATACCCTAAATTGTATGTCAGAAACCTTTTTCTTCAGTTGGAAATTAAAACCTGTTGAGCAAAGTTGAGTTCCTCACTTTCAGTCCTTAGCTGCCTCCACACAGACTGATTGCTCAATGATTAATATACATAGCCTGTCCCAGACATTTTTATAATGAACCTTTAAATACTTTTTAACTGGAATCTGGGTATTATTTCTGCAAATTTTCCTCCCATATTAGCCACCCAGCTGATGAAGTTCTCTTGGTTGTTTTAGTATGAGCAATGTGATGGCAGTCATCAGAGGAGCATGCAGGGGCACAAGAGCATCCATAACTCAAAATGAGAACAGAAAGACTGTGGTGAGCTCCATGGGCACAGGTCCATCTCTTTCTGCTTGAGACACAAGCACCACAAAGTTGGTCCATGAAAAGACATTAATCCCAAAATTAGAAGCAAAGTCTGACATCTGAACAACATAAGTTATGTGATAACCATATCGCCCACAGAAGGTGCAGTCTGTGGTTACATACACCTCACCTGGAACTGTTTGGTGATGTATTTCATAAGCATGGCATTCAAAAAGTACAAAATAGAAAAAAAAAGAAGAGAGGGGGAAAAGGCAGTGGATTTAACATTAGTTTTTATTTAACTTCACTGCAAGTGGCTGCATTATCTTCATAATCACTGAAAATGAAATCTGTAATGCATATGTAGAATAAATTAAAGTTTGAAGCAAACAAAATAAAGGTAGAATTGACTATTCATAACAATGCAGTCTTCAAGTCATAATACACTTCAGTGGAAGACTCTTGCTGATGCCAGTCTGAATAGTCCAGTAGAACACAAGACAAACTGAATACAATAAAAATGTTGAGATTCGATTTGTAATATATAATTATTCCACATTTTACTGTATTAATAAGTTTAAATTATCCACATCAGAGGTTTTAGTATTTCAAGTCTCTGTAATAGAATAGAATTTTTTTCTCCCATTATGACAGGAAAGGAGGAAGATAATGAATATGTACTGCAGAAGAAGAATAAAGAAAAGTACAGCTCTGCAACTGACCAATTTCAATATATTTACAAGTAGTTCAACATTTTAATCAAGAAATCTTTTTATAATATAAAGTGGAAATGGAATTGAAAAATCAGCACAACTATGTAAAAGACTAAAACTGGGGAGAAAGCTATGTGCTGGCACATTGAAGGGCTCATACAGGACACTGCCTGCAACAGGAAAGGACACACTGAACCCACATCAGGGGACATCTTCCAGATGCAGAGCTAATGGAACACAAACATTTATGGATCAAAACTTTAGAAGGATTTTGTTACAGCAGCTCTTTGGAGCTGCCTTTTTGGAGGTGTCTGTGGTCCAGAACCATAGGCATAACCTGCAAACCTGCCTCCCCATAACCATCATTCCCAATTAGATCTGTCTCATTTTAAAAGTTATATGCATATTATGGAAGTAGAGGCATTGCAGTGCACCATGCCAGGGTATTTTATGCTGCAGTACACAACAGGGCTGTGGTATAGGGCTACATACCCTGATGCTCAACACGAAGCAGCCAAGAGAGCAGCACATTGTTATTTGAGCTAGGACCAACACTGCAGCCTTACAGATGTGCCCAGCCTATCTGTACTCCTCCTGTTTTGAGTAAAGTTCCTTCAGCAGCATGAGCAACTCAAGCCTACTGGGCTCTCTGGTGAGTTTTTCATCCTTGAGGGTTTTTGAGACCTGACTGGACAAATCTTTGAGCCATCAGGTCAGACCTCAGAGTTGTCCCAGCTCTGAGCAGGGCAAAAGACCTTTCAAGGTGCCTTCTAGCCTGAATGTTTTTAATAATGTACTTAGCCCATAACAAAGCCTGTACTGCTTCTGCTGATCCTACCCTCAGTGCTCACGTGGAGATGATGATGTAGACAAGTTCAGGCTTGCTCCTCTCTGCTACAGTCAAATTTCTAATCCCAATATAAGCCTAGGAGCTCTGAAAGATAGTAACTACGGCAAATGTCAGCAAAGGCCCACCTTTTTTTTTTTTTTTTAAAGCAAGCACATGGGAATCCAGCCTAACTGTGGATCATATCTGATATGGGTTTAATGCCTGTCTTCCCAGAGTCAGATCTTGACTAAGCAGGAAACCTGAGTTAAAAAAAAAATAAAGGATGAAAAGACCAACTTGACGAGCTTGCTCAGTCTTTCCCTTGGGCAATGGGGAAATTTTCTGAAGAACTAATAGGATTTAGATATTTAAATATCCTTCAGCCAAAACAGGAGCCATTGTTTGGAAGGACGTTTTCCTTTTTCACTATGGGTTCAGGTTTTCTGCACCTTGCTACTAACACAAGATAGTGATGCCAAATCCCAGTTCCAACTAGGAATAAAACTTCCCAGTAGTTTTCAATACCACTTGGGCTGCAGCTATCCATGATGATAGCTACAGGAAAATTTTTGGGTCGTCTTTTTTGGGAAAATGAGAGCTATGGTGATAGAACACAATACCACAGTTCTGCCAATTGATGAGGACCAACAAGAGAATATTCTATTGAAAATGAACAGTGAACATGCAGAAGGTGGGATTCAGCCAGATGCAGTCTCTAGAAACTTGTGAAGAAAGCTGTACTCGGTTTGATCAGAATGTATTTTCTTCATAGTAGTTTGTATGGTGGTGCTGTATTGAGATTTGTGATGAAAACAGTGTTAACACAGTGTTATTGCTGAGCACGGTTGCACAGTGTTAGGGCCTTTTCTGCATCTCATCTCACCACCAGTGACAGGGCTGGGGATTCACAAGGAGCTGGGAGAGGACACAGCCAAAACAGCTGATCCCAAGTGATCAGAGGGATATCCCACACCTTATGGTGTCATGTTCAGCATGTAAAGATGGGGTAAAAGGAGGAAGGGGCAGGGGGACATTGGAGAGAAGGTCTTTGTCGTCTGAAGTCACCATTAGCGGTTGTGCAGCCTGGCTTTACCGGAGAACTCTGAATGCCTGCCTGCTCACAGGAGTGGTGGATGAGCTCCTTGTTCTGCCTTGCTGGCGTACGCGGTGTGTGCTTTGCCTGCTAAATGGTCTTTATCTCAACTCACGAGTTGAGATAAACTCACTTTTACCCTCGGAGTCTCTCCCCAATCCCAGCGAGGAGAATGAGCGAGCGGCTGCCTGGGGCTGAGCTGCCGGCTGGGGCTCGACCACAGGAAGGCAGACGGAGCAAGGCAGAGAACGCCAGAGGAACAGGAGGAGGTGCCGGCAGCCGGGATCCTTCGGGAGGACTCGAGGCGCGGCGCTGCCCAAACCCCTCCTTCCCCTGCCCGCCGCTGCGGACCCCGCGCTGCCAGCAGGGGGCGGCGCTGCCCCGCCGATGGGCCCGCGGCGCCCGGTGCTGAGGGCGAAAACGGACCGGGAGGGGCAAAAACCGACCGGGAGGGGCAAAAACGGACCGGGAGGGGCAAAAACCGACCGGGAGGGGCAAAAATGGACCGGGAGGGGCGAAAACCGACCGGGAGGGGCAAAAAACAGACCGGGAGGGGCAAAAAACAGACCGGGAGGGGCAAAAAACAGACCGGGAGGGGCAAAAAACAGACCGGGAGGGGCAAAAAACAGACCGGGAGGGGCAAAAAACAGACCGGGAGGGGCAAAAAACAGACCGGGAGGGGCAAAAAACAGACCGGGAGGGGCAAAAAACAGACCGGGAGGGGCAAAAAACAGACCGGGAGGGGCAAAAACGGACCGGGAGGGGCAAAAACGGACCGGGAGGGG
>QUSF01000007.1:21778635-21902777 GCA_003676055.1 Chloebia gouldiae | reverse complement strand
AAAACAGACCGGGAGGGGCAAAAAACAGACCGGGAGGGGCAAAAAACGGACCGGGAGGGGCAAAAAACACAGCGAGGAACACCCGCGGCAAGAGCAGAGCGCTGTGCCCCCAGCCCAGCGTGCTAAGCACACTCTGATACAGCACAGCAGTGGGATTTTGCCAGACTTGCAGGTAGAAGATATATGGGAAGGGGTCTGCCCTTGGATTTCGGAGTTTCTTAGGGCTCCTGCATCTGATTTGATGGCACTAGTACAGTACAGCACATGATGCTGCTTTGCTGCTCCTGACTGATGTGATTCCTCCAAGTCCTACTGCCCTCACATCGAGCACAGAAAACCTTACACACAGCAGCTTGTTCTTCATCCTTTGGGGACTCATCTTGAGTTCACAAGATGTTTCTTTGTTCTGCTTGTACTCTGTGAGCTGTCCTTAATTTACATCTTCTTCATGGGTTTCTTTTCCCATTGCTCCTATGTACCGCTGCTCCTGATCCTTGTGTAGTGAAACAAATTCCAACACTGGCTGGTGAACAGGCGCGCTTGGCGTCACCTCCTCTCTGCAGGCATTCACAGCCCTAGGTGAGTTGCACTTTAGAGGATACAGGTATTCAGGCAGCTAAGAGCATTATCCAGGAGCTCTAGGGAGTTCATCCAGGCTCAGTGCTCCCAAGCATCCGAATAAAACACACATTTCATTGTCTACGCACAAATAGCACAACACTGGAATAAGTACAGTACATTAATATGTAATGAGACATATACATGATATATATAATGAATTATATATATAATGAGATATATACAATATGAAAGAAGAGAGTTAGCAGACCTCCAACTTCCTCAGCCTGTATCCGTCCATCATGGTTTTTGTGAGGATTGTGCTTGTTCCAAAGATAATACAATATACCTGACAAGATTCTCTGGTTTTCTTTTTTCTATATTTTGTCCACATTGAAAATGCATTATATAGGATTATTCACCAAACCACACAATTTCCTCATGCTGCAATGTCTCATACAGTGAACAAAGATAAATTAGCCTTTGTCGAAATGTTCTGTGAACCTTATCTGTCGATCGTGTTTCAAAATCTTGTCAATTGCACCAGATTTCAGAAGCACTCAGCTTTTGCAAAAACTCTGCTTGTTTTTTGTTTTCCCGATGAGTGCAGGACTGAACTGCACCATTGAACTCCTGGATCCTGTTTACTACTTTACCACAGTTAAGAGTAGTGGCATGACTCATTTACAGTATGTACCATTTTGTGGTGAAGTGCTATAATATTGACTGCTTACATTTCAGAATTATCTCTCATCCAGTGTGGTTTTTTCTGGCCCTGAAGACAGGTTGTGTATTCTCCTGGGGCCTCACGTAATGGAAGTTCAGCATTTGCTTTTTGCACTTGAGGCACGTAAACCCAAAGTAAATATTTTCATCCAAAGCAGTTTGCTTCCTAAACCACAACTTATGAAGTAACAACTTGTCCCATCTATCACTATTTCAAAGCCAAATGCTCAGAGATAACTTACTTTGAGTCATTTCCAAAGCCTGGAAGGAAGGGAAAGTCACAAGATTGTCAGTCATTGTATTCCAGGTATGTTTTAATTCTCCAACATTGGCAGAGGACAGGGAATTACTTACCTGCACAGCACTATTTGTTACAGCAAATGTCTGGATTCAGTCCCTCAAATATTCCATTTTTGCAGATTTCACCTGTACATGTATCACTTCCACAAAACAGGGGCTGAAGAAGAGATCTGTCACACGTGATGAGTTTTATTTTTGGTTTACACAACTTTTCATTTACTTCTCAGCTTAATGTGAACAGTCATGTTGGTTTCATATCCATTTAATCAGATTAATTTAAATTTTTTTTTCTGTGAACAACTGTAGAACATATCCAAACAATGCCCTACAATTACTGCTCCAGGAGAGCAACTAAGCAGCATCTAAGCAGCCAGTTGTGTCTTGTTCACACAGGCGCTTTCATGGAGAGATGAAAAAGAGGCAGGTTCAGAAAGAGATATGACTGGGGTTGCCTAGAGAACAACCCTTGCCAGTGTCTCAGTGAGGTGTCTGAAGTAGCCCAGATCCATTATGTTATTTTCAGTTGTTTCAAGACTGACAAATAATTACTTGATTCATTACAAGTCTGTACACTGTTTTTTTTCTCACTTACCTAAGGTACCTGCAAAAGCAAAAAAAATCTGGCAAAAATGGCCAACCCCTCTGCTTTCCATACTCCCTTCAAATCAGAACAATTTCTGAACCTCCTGATGGAGATTCAGACTTCAACCATGCTTGACAAAAGGAATGAGCTCTTTATTTTTCTATAAACCAACAGTCATTAGACCCAAAAACCACTGTAAATTATTCTCCTTAAATCAAGTTTAAAGATTCTACCTTATTAAGGCTGATCACAGAGCACTTCCAAGACACAGTCAAGGCAAGATGCAGAACAGTCTTACAGCAGCATGTTTCTGCCTAGGAACCAAGTAATAACTCACTGAGTAATTTAATATATTACAATGTGCACAGTAACTGCCTGCACAAAGCATGAATGCACAGAGTAAACTACATCTCTGCTTTCTAATCTTACTGGACAAGGTTCCCAGTAGACAGAGATCCAGATGTCCCCTGTGAAGATCTTGCCTGAACACAGTGAATTTATGGTCAATGACCTGTGACTTAAGGCAAAGGGCAAGCCTGGAAGCTGAAGGGAAGCTGTGAGGAATCACACTAACAAAAAGTGCTTCTTCATGGCAGTCTGCTGACTTTGTTTGCAAAGCTGTGAAGAAGACTTTCTGGAAAGCCATGGGTTCAGTTGGAAATAAAACAGAAAAAAGACACAAGGGATTCTAATGTGGTTGAGAAAAAATGAAGTGTTCAGTGCAGCCAAGGTCAGTAGCTTTAAGTTTCAGGGTAGAAGCTCTTCCAGCTGCTCAGGACCTGCATCCCACCCTTCTTTCCCCACAGGGTGGGCTGATGCTCAGTGAGGTCACATGGTGATTTACATAGCATCATAGTTGTCAGCACATGGACATGGGAAAGAAGAGAACACTAGCAGAAAAGAGCAGAATGAGGAGCTCATGTTCTGTGGACAAAAACCCTTCAAAATTTCCACCTCATGTTGGACATTCCTGTGGGTTGCACAGTGTTTTCAGTCCTGCTTGCCCATCAAAGAAAGCCTATCACTCCAACCTCTTCCAATAGCCAGGGTTTTCAGTAATGCCAGACAACAACTTGTCTGCCACTTCCCACTCAAGTTTTCACACTCTTGTTCTTCCTAGTGTGCACCCCACACAGGACATGCTGCCTTGCTGAAGGCACAGCAGTACTTCCCCTATCAGGATCACGAGATAAGTGTATTTTCACTGTGGTTTTCTTACGTCACAAGGCAGCCCCACCTCACAAGTCCCTGTTTCCTTTGTCATGTCCCCCCCATAGTGCACCTTTGCACAAGGCTGCCTACTTTACCTGCGTGCAAACCCACTTTTAGCATGTTTTTGGTTTGGGGTGGAGCTCAAAGCATGACTGTTGTTTCCACAGGGTGGTTGAACTAGCCTTCAAAAGTCTCTGCCAGGAAGAATCCTACTGGCACCCACCACATCAGGCTGTGCACATGAATTCAGCCTTACAGACATGTATAATGATTAAGGTAGAAATTACTTTTCCCCCTGCTATGCACCAGTGCTTCTCAACTTATACAGATGCATCTGAGCTCTTTATCTACAAACTTGCAGAACACAGAACTCTTTATGTCAAGTATTTCATGGTGGATGTTGATAAAATCTGACGTTCTTAATGAGCAGGAAGTCATTCAAAATAGCCAGAGAATTATATGGTTTTCCTTTCAATTGAGTGCTTCCCTACTAGTGGGAAATACATTGAAACGTTACATTATTTCTTGCATTGAAGTGTTATTTCACTTCCTAATAGAACCCAGCTCATCGAAATTGTTTTAAAGTCACATCTAAACAGATTCCAAAATACCAGCACTGTAAATGGGAAGAGGGAGATGGGGAGCAGAACGAAGCTCCCATAATCCAAAGAGATCTGCTACATCAGTTAGTCACACAAGCCTATGGGGCTGAATGGGTTTCACCTGAGCATACTGGGGGCACTGGTGCAAGTCCTAATTGAGACACTTTCCATCATTTCACAGACTCACAGACAGGCAAGGATTTAAAAGTACCACCAGTGGGCCATCTAGTCCAACATTCCAGCTGTGGGTGTTGTTTACCTGGAATTTAGTAAAGCCTTTGAAACTGTCTCCTGCAGGATTTTCCTGGAGAAACAAGAAACTGGCTGCTCATGGCACACATGGGTGCACTGCTCGAGGGGTAAAAGTTTAAACTGTCTGGATGGCCAGGCCCAGAGAATGGTGGTGAATGGAGCTGCATCCAGCTGCAGGATGGTCACAGGTGGTGTTCCCCAGGGCTTTAGTATCTTCACAATCTGGAGGAGAGGATCAAGTGCACCCTCAGTCAGTTTGCAAACACCAGGTTGGGTAGAATATTGATCTGCTGGAGGGCAGGAAGGCTCTGCAGGGATCTGGACAGGTTGGTTTGATGGGTTGAGACCAAGAGAATGAGGTTCAACAAGGCCAAGTGTCAGGTCCTGCACTGGGGTCACAATAAGCCCAGGCAGCACTATGGAGCAGAAAGGCTGGAAAGGTGCCTGGAAGAAAAGGACCAGGAGGGGCTGGTCAACAGCAGCTGAACATGAGCCAGCAGTGCCCAGGTGGCCAAGGCCAATGGCAGCCTGGCCTGCATCAGCAATAGCGTGGCCAGCAGGAGCAGGGCAGTGATTGTCCACCTGTATTCAGTACTGGTGAGGCCACACCACAAATCCTGTGTTCTGTTCTGGGCCCTCACTGCAAGACATTGAGGCACAGGAGCGTGTCCAGAGAAGGGAAACTGAGCTGGTGAAGGGTCTGGAGAATGAATCATAGGAGTGGCTGAGAGAGCTGGAACTCAAAAGAAGGCTCAGTGGGGACCTGAGAAGTAAAGATGAGACAGACAGCAGAATATGCAGCCAGGTCTGAATGCAGTGGCAGAAATCCTGCTGAAAATCTGGTCATCGTGGCACAGCAGGGCCACTTTCTTGAACCTGTATTTTCAAATGCTTATCTTCAAGCCCAGGGAATATACCATGCTCCCTCAATGCATGGTTCTTTGCCCCTCCCAGCACTGTTAATAGTCCTATCTCATAAATTCCCAGCAGTGAGGAAATATAGTGCGGTGGATGGAACACGCATTGCATCATCCCAGTATTTTCTCAGTTCAGTCTTAGAATGGAGATTTCATGTGTTAGATGTTATAGCAGTAGATTTTTCTCAGTTCCTCTGAAATTCTGCCTGTTGTAGACCAAGGCCAGAGATTTAAATGAGTTAGTGATAACAGAAAATTCCTTGCTTAGTTCTGCCTGACAATAAACCTGATCCTGTGCTACCTCCACACTGCATAATGCTGGAAGAGCCCTTGTGATGCTGAATGTACAGACATTACAGTAAGTCATGTGTGCTGTGGGGAAGTGCTAAAAACCCATGGCACAAATCCAATGGGCACAGCTTGGTCAAATGATATGTGAACACTTTCAACTGTGACTGTCTACCTCTGTACTACAGGACAAAAGGTATCTAACAGACTGTACCTACTGGAGCTTGAAAAGCTGTTCCAAAATATACAAAAAGCTAACTTCATTTGGTTATAAAAGCACACAAAAGTAGAAATGTTAAAAAATTCAGGGAAAGTGAGTAGTTTCTGACATAGCAGAAGCTAACACAGTCCCCTGCTGGAAAAATAATGCAAAAACATGCTATTTCTGTATTGTTCCTCTGTCTATTGCATATACACAGCTATTACAGGCTGCTTGACTGACAAGAGCTGGCTAGCAATACGTTAAGAAAAAAAATTAATTGTTTGTGGAATCTCACCAGGCCTATATTACATTAGGAAAAGGTTTGTCATGGTTTCAATTGGGATGGAGTTCATTCTTTTCTTACTAGCTGGTACAGTGCTAAGTTTTGGATTCAGCAAAATGTGCTTCCTTTCCCAAGCTGGTAAGCAGTGCCATGTTATTGGAAAGCCAGCAGATATGTGCACACCCACACAAACAGGCACGATCCAAGACAGTGCATGGGGAGAACACCACAGAAGTGAGCTCTGCCATGCACAAAGGAGAGCCTCAGCATGCTCAGCAGAGAAACACAATGAGATCAGTGAGAATGTGCAGGAGCTATTGGGAGCACCTGAGCAAATTTTGGACTGTGAAGACCTGCACAAAGTAATTGGTACCAAAGCTGTAACTATTCATAGTAACTTGCAGAACTGTAGCTCTCATGTCTTCCTAAGGACACAAGAATTAGATTTAGGCCTGGACAGTGGCTTTAAGGCAGACACTCAAATTATTGGAGAGCTCCAGAGGTTAATTTAGTTCCAAATGCAGACTCAGCTCTCCTTCCAAGACAGTATTTGACCCATGTATTAAAGAGAAAGCTCAAGTGCTGAGCAGACACAGCAAAATATGCCAAGCCTCCATCCCTTTTCCAGATGATGGAGCATGTCTTGCAGAGCAAATTCATCTCAAATTTCATCTCAGCATTTCTCCAAAGTGCAAACTCGTCTTTTCTGGGACCCTTCAGCATCAGCACTGTGGGACTTATGGAGTATCTAGACACACACACACATTAACTCACACCACCCCTGACTACTGTAGGCCCCTCACTCCCATAATCAAGGGTTACATGCTCGCTCTTTTCCCTTCTCATCACAGCAAGCAAAGGTGTGAAAGCAGGTAACAGCAAGTCCTGCACCTGAATTTCTGAGCCTGGTAGGTGTAGCAGGTCCAACAGGATGTAACTGAGACATCCCTTGAACCAACAGGACACAGCTAAGCCTCAGACAAAATGGCAGTGCCTTGAGGAGCACCCATTTTAGAGTGCAGCAGTGAGGGAAAAGTGCAACAAAAAGTCCTGTAAACAGGAAGGAGAAGGAGAGGAACAAGGTGCCACAGGTGCTGGAGAAGGTTCCCCTGCAGCCTGTAGAGAACACCACAGTAGAGGTTTTCCCCTACAGCCCATGGAGGACTCCACACTGCAGCAGATGCACTGAAGGAATCTGCAGTCCATAGTGAGCCTTCAGTGGGGCAGGCACATTGGCAGGAACTGTAGCCCAGGATGAATCCACCTTGGAGCATGTCTATCCTTGAAGGACTGCCAGCCATGGAGAAGACCAACACTGGAGCAGAGAAAAGCATGAAGTGGGAGCAGGAAAGAGGAATTGCTATAGACAGACCAAAACCCCCATTCCCACCCTCCTGCACTGCTGGGGAGAGACTGGAAAACAGGGACAACAGAAATGGAAGAGTCCAGTGCAGCCTAAGAAGTAGGGTAAAGGAAAGGTGGCTTACTTTTTCTGTTTTGAACAATAAGAAATCAGTGGTTTTTATCTCAGCGCACAAACTTTTCTATCTTACTCTTCTCCTGTCTCCTGCTGACAGAGAGGAGTAAGAGAGTGGCTGCGTGAGGGTCTGGCAGCCTGCAATGGTCAACCTTCCCCAATAAAAAACATTCAAAAAGAAAAATCCCCAAAACACTTCAGGTGACAAGGAAATGACCATTTCAAATTGTGTAAAATACCAATCTTTTACAGAGAAAACTTAGAAAGTGAGACTTCTGAGAATAGTTATAAACCACTACCAAATAAAGTCCTCTATTCTAAGTATATCTCCTTAGTGAACTAAGCTGGAATAAATCTATCATTTCACACACCCAAGATGTTACTAATTCCTTCAAATGCCTTGTCCAAAGACTGAAACCATCTCTTCAAACAAATTACTCCCTGCACTTTCCTTAACCCATCCCACCATCTGGCATAAAGCCATACTGATGATTCTGCTACCATAAAAACCACCCCTCTCCCCCTATTGCAGGCAGCACCAATCACAAAAAATCTCTATGACACATATCACAAATTTCTATTCAGATAAGCCATGCACGTAGACATATTTCACTCAATTGATGCAATTTCTAGTGTTTCTTGCTGTATTTCCTTTCAGTATTTTCGGTCTTTGATCCCCTCCATTTCTTACATTACCTGAGCAGGTCAGGTTGCCAAAGAAAATGAACATTTTGCAATGTAAGACAACTAAAGTCCTCCTTCTCACCTCTCTAAACAATCCTTGTTTGTTTTTTGTTTTTTCCAGGCATCAATTTACTATTATAAAAGACCATGAAAAAGCTCTTTCAAGATGGTATAGCAGCTACTAAATTGGAGAGGTGGTTATTTATATGAACGGCAGAAAAATAAAAGTAATTTCCCTTTATCTCATAGCCCACGTATTAGATGAAACATAACACTTCATAGGGTAGGGGAAAAATTCATGGTTTAATTACAATGTAGCATAAACGCTTTAGTAGTGGATACCAGGATATTATTGTGACATCTAAACTAGAGTTCTTCACAGACACTGTAAACAGATACTCTAAATTCCCTAAATGATTTGCATTAAAAAGGTTTATACAAAAGCAGTCAGTTATTCAATCTTTAGGATGTCATGACATGGAGAGACAAACACATATACATCAGTAAGTACAGAGAAATGTTATGCTACATTTTGGACAGTTCAGAACTGAAAGTGCTTCACATCTATAGGATAAGAAATGGCTTCATCTCCTCATCCCTAAATGATGAGAGCAAACAAACAACCCTTTAATAGGTTAAATAAACAGTGCCCCATTTATCCATGCTTATGTAAAGTTTCCAACAATTCAGAAGGTCCATGGTGACATTTACAATCTATATACACTGTAACAAATTGTCAATGAAAACAACAAGTTCAGGTACTTGGTTCCCAAAAGTCAGAAGCTGCTCTCTGCACTAGAGACAAAAGCTACCTACAACATTAGGTCAGTTTTCTTTTCTGTCTCCTTTTTTTTTTCTTGGTGTGTGTGTGTATGTGTTTGTGTAAAAATTAGTCCTCCCAATCCACTTTGAATAAAATCAGTCCCTAAGTCCTCGTCATATTTAACAACTGCTTCATCCCAGTGTTTAAGGCATGTTCATTAGATGTCAATGTAGGGGTACTGTCAGAAATTATAATATCACAGGTACTAAGAGTCAGCAGATTTACATAGCAACACCACTCTTTACAATATAATGCAAAACAAATTGTTATGATGGAAGCTGTTCCTGAGTTAAAATTTGCTAAATACTACTAAGGTTAATGTTTTCCTTTCATAGTTCCTCTGGAATATCCTTTCATATATGCTCAATTGAAAATTAAAAATCACTCTGAAAACACCCTGGATGTCAAAAAGTGAAAATGTTAGCAAAACTCTAATTATATTGGCTTTCCCAAGTCAAAATTTGGCCATGATAGTATGCACTTGTAGGGGTTAGTATCACTTAGTTTTTAGCAAGGATATTTTCTAAATGAGAAGATAAATAAAATGTCAGTCCACTATTTTGTGCAATCACAAACATCAAGAGAAGATTTTGTTAACAACAATTAACAAATTTAAAGTTCTGTGAATATATAAAACTGGTAATGTAGATGTTTTTCATTTTCTTCTCCTTTAGAATTAAAGGAAAACATTTTTAAATTGCAGGAACACAAGACACCTACAAATGTATTCAGCTTTCCAAAAGAGACAACTTGTCTACTCAGGTTATGAAGCATCCATTCCCACAGAATTGTTTCTCAAGTATGTAATCACTGACAGAATTTCCTATTTAAATAAAGCTGTACTTGACTGAAAAAAGTGGGCAGCTTTAAAAGTAGATTTTTCATTAGACTCAAAATGTGAATGACAATTCCTACAACCCAAATCATCCTGGCTCCAACTCGCTAAAGTTTGTACAAACATTTGTCAAGTCTGAGCATGACATTTAGCAGGAGCTAAAAGAGCAGTGGAAAATCAGAATGACAAAAGGTGTGACTCAAGTCTGTGCTATACCTACACTTCTGACTCAACTGAACAAAAACCCCTCAGAAAGCTGCACTGTCTGGAGTTAAATCCAAAGTTTGATGAAATCCGTGAAAACAATGAGCTTTAATGGGATTAGTATTTTAAGTGCTTCATCTGAAGCTCACAGTTTGCAATGATGTATCATCTCCTATCTTAAATACAAGAAACTGCAGTGATTGCACCTATCAGACTAGGGAATTAATGTTCCTTTATGTATTTTAAAATCTGTCAGCAGTGCAAATTACGAGTTACAGTACAATTAAAAAAATTATTTCCACATTTGTTTCCATTTAAATCCTAGTAGGACAGAAATCAGCAACATGCAAAGAAAAAAGGGTGGGAAAGGAATGACTGCTTCCACAGTATGGGAACTCCAAACAGAGAGTCTTATGTAGTGGTATAGAAACAAAGCTCTGAATGAAGTCTGGCTTAGCCCATGTGTCTTATGCACAAAGGTTAGCTAAAATTTAATTGCTGTGACCATAAAATATAAATAGCAACAATTTATTCACAAAATTCTGGATTAGATTTTTTCCTTTAACGAACTGCATGATCTGCTATCAGCCAGCTGTATGTTTAAGCACAACAATAGAAAAGGTAGTACATAAACACCTAAAAATCACAGTCATAAAAAGCAGGCAAGTACATCGGTCTTTTGGTGGCCAAAGCACAATAGATTAGTCTGCCAAACAAGTATGTGTGTGAACGTAAATTGTGGGCATTAGATTTGTTAAAAATTGTTTCTACTGTCAATAAACAATTTCCTGTATTTTAATACTGTTCTTAAGGAACTGTAAACTGTTTAAAGTAACAGGTAACAGTAAAGGATTTAAATATAGTGGTAAACAGGAAAAATAGGGGTTTAAATTTGCATGTGTGGTGAGTGGGTAATTTGGAATTAATTCATAATTATCCACAAAGAACTCTGACCTTTCTTAGGTAAGACAGTACTGCCATAAGTTCTAACACTTGTGATCATTATAATAACATAAGAAAAAACCCCAACATATCAGCCCTGATATATCAATCACATATGCATTCTAAATTACAGCTATTTACATGAAAAATATATATTTAATTAAAAAGCCACTGAAAAACATGGACTTTTAGTCAGGTGCTGCTCTTTCTGCAAAATGAGGTAATTTGGATGCAAACAAATTAAGTTTAGTAGAGTTCAGGATCCACAGTCTCCAAGCTTAAAGTACAGATTGCTGCAGGAAATGGCTTGACTCTTTCTGTATTTTCAGAGTAAGAAATCACTAGATCCAGTTAAATCCTGTTTTATAGTGCTCTTGATGCAACACTGACTAATGTCAGAAGGCTTCCCAGCTCAGTTCTACAACTGGTCTTTCAATAGAAAGAAGAAGGGGAAAAGAAAAAGTGGTTATAAGTTGGTTTCATCCCAAGATGGATCATTCATATTCTTTAAAACTTTTCTAACAAGCTTCTCCAAGTCCTTGCGAGCTCTTTGTTCCTCTTCTAATGATTTCTTCATCTTTTTGTTATCCTGTTTAACAGAGACAGAGATATTACTGGTTGGCTTTGGGGGCTTTTAACAGATCTGACTACACATACACTGTCAATTACAAACTGAAGGCTCTTCCCAGTAAAACCAATATTAGCTGTTCAAAAGCAAAGCTTCTATTAACTTCACCAGTTACACACTGTTATTTCACACAATGCAACAAAAGCTACCAAATAGAAACTGAGCTACTTCCTGTTTGTACTTAGGAGGCCTTTATACAGCAAGTGCTAGTAGCAGATGGCCACTAATCTTGAATTCTTCTGCTCAAATCTGATCAGTGAGAAGTATATTTGTTGCTAATGGAGAAGGGAAATGGAGCAGTAAGCAGACTAAATATCCCCTGTAAGAACTTCCTGTGATTTTAACTGGTTTCAATCTCCAAAAAGCTTCTTAAAACTTAATGCAAATCAACTTGCTTCATTAGGAATGCAAATAGTTGAAAGGAGTATCCTGAAAATCAATATGTTCTCTGAAAAGTGTCTTGTGACTAAATTTTAAAAACTAGACTGATGACTACCAGCAGTCTAAGAGAAGTCTGAATTTCAAGGAACACCATTCTCTCCACATATATATTAACAAGTGAGTTCTCACTGTTTAGTGCCATCAGGCAATATTGAAATAAATGAACAACAAGACCATAAGAATGACAGGGACCAGTCCACAGAAATGCTTACACTATTTAATCCTGTGCAGGTCAAGGTAATGCTAGCAACAGTAGAGAAGCAACCAGAAGGTAAAATAACATTGAAATAAGGCTCCAAGACAAATCTAAAGGTGTTTAACAAACACTGGCCTTTAATCCAAGGGTCCAACTGGACTCCCATTAGCTGTCCTTTACAGACATTTTAGAAAAAGGATGGGATCATAAAATCATAGAATATGAGTTGAGTTGGAAGGGACTCATCAAAATCATTAAGTCCATTTCTTGACCTTGCATAGGACACCCCAAGAATCACACCATGTGCCTGAAAGCATTGGCCAAATGCTTCCTGCATTCAGACAGGCTTGGTGCTGTGACCTGGGGTTCTGGGCTCCCTGGAGAGCCTGTTCTGTCAACCAGTTACCCCCGGGTGAAAAACCTTCTCCTAATATCCAACCTGAACCTCCCCTGACTCAGTTTCATGCTGTTTCCTCAAATCCTGACACTGCTCATCAGAAGAGATTGGTACCTGCTTCTCTTCTTCCCCTCACAAGGAAGTTGTAGACCACAATGGGGTCTTCCCTCAGCCTCCTCTTCTCCAGGCTGAACAAACCAGGTGACCTCAGCCCATATGGGTTCCCCTCAAGGCCCTTCACCATCCTTATGGCCACTCTCCAATAGTTCAATATCTTTTATATATAAAAACTGTCCTCGGCACTGGAGGTGAGGCCGCCCCAGCTCAGAGCAGAGCAGGACAATCTTGCCCATCTGGCCATGCTGTCTCTGATGCCCCCAGGACAGGGTTGGCTCTCCTGGCTGCCAGGGCACTGCTGGCTCATGTTCAGCTGCCACTGACCAGGAGCCCCCAGGGACCTTTCCATGGCACTGCTCTGCAGCTTCTTGTTCTCGAGTCTATACACACAGGCATGGTCTGTCAGCTCATTAACTCCATTCCCTCCTCAAGTCTGTTAAGAAACGTGGAAAGTCCATTATTTTACATGGGAACAGATTTAAGTTAAGTCTGCCAATTCAGGACGAGTTCAAGTATATTGCCTGTGGAACAACAGCTATGAATAACTGATGGAAGCTGCTATAGGAAGGATCCCACTTTGCAGTCTGGTGTCTACACCAACCAGGACACCATGTACTCCCAGAGAGCCCTCATCCAAAAAGCCCTTGCCAACTCAGAGATTATTTCTGTCCCTTCTCTGGTTGGCAGCATCACAGCAGTGGACAAATAAATGCTTCTAAGATGAGATTCCTGAATTCCTGCTACGTAAGAAAATGAAATCAGACTTCAATGTGTCTTGGCTTGGAAGATGTAAGATTCTGAAGAACATCTATTTGAAAAGGCACCAGAAAGGAGAGCTGCTGCATGAAGCTCAGGAAAAGGTGGCTTTTTGTTTAAGGGCCACGGAGCTGTGCAGAGCCTCAGTGAGGTTGCACATTTATTCTTTGTACAAAAGCCAGAGGCCACAGAAGTATTAGTGGGCTATTATTGCTGCTTTTATTATATGAATTTTCTTTTTTAAAAGACTGCCAAATTCAGCTCTGACCTGGGATACTCATTTTTTAATGCTGAACCCAGCATAATTTAAGTATGCAACACATCAACTGTCCTATTTCAAGGAATATGCATGACATCCTTACAAATACTAGGCATGGCTACGGATGGCAAAAAAAAAAATCAAATTTATAGCCCCAGACCTGAAGAAATTTGAATACAAATCCTTTTTACATTAACTCAAGAAATTTTATCCAACTTCTGGAGTCAGACTGGTAAGCAACTTCACACCTTGCATAGTAAGGAAAATCCAATGCTTCATTTCACCTATACATTAAGCAAAGACTACAGCATGCAGCACCATTAACATGGTTAAAACAAGCTAAGCCCTGAAAAGGTGATGTTTTTATTTAATCATGGTGGATATTTAGAACAAGTGGCAAAAAAGCACCCAGAGATATTGTGAAGCCCACATTTAAAGAAAAAGTCGTGTGATAGGCACTGAAAAGGACTCTTGTCTCTGGAAATGAGCAGTTTTAAGAACTGAGCTGTAGAGGTGTTCAGGTTACGTTACAATTGTATCATTTTAGAACAATAAATATCTGGTTCTATTTAGGCCTTTATTAGCATTCTTGAGCAACTACGATTTCTCAGTCCCTGTAAGATTACTTTGCTGGAGATACAGCACAACTGAATTTGCTTAACACTTCCACCATTTCAGAAGCTGCAACTCCCAGAAACAGCTTAGTAATTCACTTCAGAGAAGCAATCCTCAATGCTGTTCTCAAAAGATTTATGACAACAACAGGGAGTGCTTTTTTGGCAAATGATAATTTACTTTTAAAAGTAAATCTAGTCCAAAATTCAAGCTCATGACTGTCACAGTGAACTTGCAAGCCATATTTAATTTTATAACAAACCTTCCATCTTTTCTTTCTCCATGTTGCTATAAGTGTAGCAAGTTACCAACCTGTCTTAACTCCTGCACTTCATCCTTTAATGCATATACTGTGTCAACAAGGCTTCTAAAATGAAAAAAAAAAGATCATGTTACAACAGCTTTGATAAATACACATCTAAATGTATTATTAGACAAAACTGTTTAATTAAATGCAATTAAATAAAAAACACCCCACACCTAATAGCTAATTTCAAACCTGTGTTTAAAAAAAATCTGTTTCTAATCCTGATTTATATTCAGTAAGGCAAGGGACTTGTTGCCAGCTTCTGTGACAAGAAACACCTCTCAAGCACTTATGGACCTCTGCTGGTTTCTGTATTACATCTTTCTACAACAGAACTGTAGTTTCACTTCCAACATACACTTTATCAAAAAAGTAGAATGATGCCACACGCTAACTAGAAGGATGACACCAATTTAATAATGAAATTTGACAGCACTTGGAAAAATTACTTGCAAGTGAAGCACATCACTTTTTGGCAAGGGTGGAATAGGTTGCACAGCATATACAAAGAAACCAGACATTTAAATGAAGGCCAACTGCATTTAGAGGACTGGCAGCATACTCCAAACAGCTCTATTCCAACTACAAACATACCAGACACACTCTACTATAATGGGAGACAGGAGGAGGAAGAGTGCAAAGTTTACTACTTAAATTCATCATTCATTAAACATTTTCTTACTTCTCTTCTATAACAGTCTGACCATTACTTTTAGTTTCTTCTACAATAATTTTTTCTTCTTCTGGAAGCAGGACTTGAGGAGCTGATTCTTTACGGGAACCTGTTGTAAAAATAAATTACAAAATGAGCAACTCACAAATACCACTGTGACATTTTAAAGATTATTCTTTCATCACCGCATGATACACCCCCATGACCAAGGTATACCA
Source organism: Chloebia gouldiae (assembly GCA_003676055.1). Classification (NCBI taxonomy): domain Eukaryota; kingdom Metazoa; phylum Chordata; class Aves; order Passeriformes; family Passeridae; genus Chloebia; species Chloebia gouldiae. The sequence goes on along the minus strand of QUSF01000007.1, from coordinate 21,887,282 downwards.
CTTTCCATTTCCCCCTTCCCTCTACACATGAGTTACTAACGCTTTTTTACTTTTGAGACCACAGCCTTACAACAACAAAAGGTTGTCTGACACCCCTACCCCACTGGTGACATAACTCCAGAGTCACTGACAGCGATGTTACACTGTTCAAGGAACAGTGCACTATTCAACCACCAGTAAAAGCTGTGCAGGTTCCCCACAGCAGACTGAGAAAGACATAGCTGTGTTTAAATAACAGCGATTTAAGTGTCAAGGACAGATTCTGATCCCACACTGATACAAATCCAAGATATAATTCTGCACTAAACCCATTACTCTGTCAGTAAGGAGCAGAATAGTGCTATCAAATGACACAGCAATTAAAGAAAAATAAGTAAAAACCCTTTTCCCTGAAACACTGTAAGCACCCCACTTTGTGTGTGCACACATATACATGCAAATACTCTTACAGATAGCCTTTTAGTCCTACAATGCATTCCTACCAAATGACACACACTCTTTGTATTTAATAGATCCTTTAAAAAGCACTTCATGGTTTGATGATAAAAACTCAAAACATACCAACATCTTCAGAACTTTTTCCACACATTACAATTTATAACATTGAGATAAAATGTATAATTATAAAAACATAGTTCTGACTAGAAAAGCTACAAGTCAGAAATGCGCATCCATCATAATTCTATAAACATTATTCAATTCAGCTGCAACAAATTACAAGGGTTTTTTTTTAAGGCCTGTAAATAAACTGGTATCTAAGCATTTGTTCAGAATTCAAACACCGCAGATAAAGCACTGAAGTTCTTACATTTTTTAACTAAGACATCGATTTTAACAAACAAGGTACACTTGTCATCAATTCACTGTAGTGAACTTTCATTAAACAGGAATTTCTCAAATCTCATACTGTTCAAACTGATAACTTAGTACTACAGAGCACACGCTTGTCCAGAGAAATTAGTTGCTGAATAGCTGTTTTGTGCTAGCAGCACTTTTCTTTTATGGATCATGGTAAAATACAAAATATAAACAAATAAATAAAAATGTAGAATAAATCACACTCATTACAAAATACTAACTTCCCAAACAGCTGCAGTCTTGAGTTCTGAACAGTGAGCTTGTAAGGATCCTCTCTTAGCTGTACATGTTTAGCTATCTAAATTATTTTAGCAAACAATGACAAATGTCTTTAATGCAGAAAAAAGCTTCCTTAAGCTTACAGTAAAGATCTAACATATGAGTATGTGATTGTCAAAATTATATAAACTAAAGAGAACAGCAGATTTGAGAAAGAATCTTGTCACTGAAAGCTGTAAATTCTTCTTACAGAGCGAAGAAATCTTTTAAAGGTAATACACTTCCACTTATTTTCCAGGAAGAACAACCTATAAAACAAACACATCCAAATTCTGTAGGGCACTTCCCTGTTTCTGCTGTCAGTCTCTGTAAAAAGCTCTCTTATGTTTATTTCAGTTAATTGCTTACTGCTCTGCTTTATTAGCCTTGCATCTAACATAGAACTGAATTAAATGCTGGATTAGGAATTAGTTGGCAGCAGCTGCTACCAGATCACTGCATTTTGGGTCTCTGTAGTGATATGGAGCACACCTCAGCCCAGCACAGGCCAAGGGAGACACTGACCAAGGGGAGAGAAGTGCCACACATTTCTCCCCTGTGACTGCCTCTGCCCAATCGGAGCACACATTTTTCCCTTTGTACAGAGCTGCATCCAACTGCCAGCCTGGGCAGGGTAACATGGGTCTTGCAAAGCACAAATAGCACGGAGCAGACAGCTTGACAACAAATGTCCCAGCTGTTCAGTTACACACACACATGCATGTGAAGCAGATGCCTGCAGCAGCACATCCTGATGAAAGCACAGCAGAGCACAGCACGCAACTCTGCACAGGCACACAAAGCATTGAACATTAGACACACAGGGAGACCTGATGCTACACAAACACACACAATGGAACACTGCTGCTGTGAACACTGACCTTCCTGTGCCACAGGACAGTAACTACTGTGGAACACAAGTTCCACTCTTGCCTTCACTGCTCCAATACCCTTGGTCATAGGAACCCTTACTTGTATGTCAGAATTCTTGCTGCTCTTATGGTTCGTACTTATATAAAAACCCCCACACTTTCTCCTTGATCATGGTTTGGGTTTTGTGAGTTTTGGAAGGTTTCTCTTTTTAAAGTAGATTTTTTTTTCCCTAAACCCCACAAGCACATGCTGTGTATCAAAGTTACAAACACTCAGTACATCTATCCTGCCACAAAGGATCCGATCATCAAATGAGTACACGCACATTAACATCAGACATGAGGTGTCAAGTTCTAAAGGCAAAAGAAAACTATTTCAAAATCCTTTTCTGCACCATTTATGCCAGCAGCTATCCTTTTTTTTAAGATTTTTTTTTTGCAGTTACACTTCTGGAAGTAACTTCAAACAGAGACATCACTGACACTCAGCAATATCCCCTAAATTCCACCTTGTGCCTTCATCAAGCTCTTTAGGCCTACCCCATGTGCAACCATTTCCCTCTGCAAAAGCTACAGATTTAGGACATGAAGAGAGGGTTGTGTTACAGTACAGTGGGCACTTCCCACTGAATTAATACTGAAAGATTATGCAGTCTAGGAAGTTCATAAAACTCGGATAATCTTAAACACCTTTAAGACATACTCCACATTTTCATGAAATAGGGTGGAAGAACTAAGTTACTTTAGTTTGCTATATCTGCTATTCCTCAATCCTAAGCATCCAAGTTTCACACTGAATTTTATTACAAGATGCTATTCCAACTCAAAACGGTCAAATGACTATATTTAAATTGACCTCAAACAACTGCCCAATTCACCTTGAGACAACATAACCACAAGTACTAGTCAGTTTGTAGGGGGTTTTTTTTTTGGTTTTTTTTTTTTTTAATTTAGTTTGGGTTTGGTTGTTTTGGGCTTTTTCGGGTTTTTTTTTTTTAAGATGGACACCCTGCACCCCATGCTACACAAAACAAGGTTTCATTTAGTTTGGGTTTTTTTTTTTTTTGGAGGGGGTGGGTATTGAGGGAAGCAAGGTAGATGGGAGGAGAAAATATGTTTGACAATTACTTCAAGATTAGCAAATAAATATTAAGGCCAAGTAAGTTGCCATCACTTCTCAATAGGGAACTCTTAAAATGAGGGTCTTGGAAGAATGACCCCACTGTTTAGAAGTCTGTTGAGTAATTAAGGCAAACAACTGACCACTACAATAAGATTCAATTAAGTTTCCATAAATGAAATTCAATGAAAAACTAAAGGTATACATTCAGTGTCAATATCTCTCAGTCTTAGAGTGGAGAATAAAGAATAACAATGCTTTTTGACAAAACCATACCCTAAATTATAGGTTTAGAAATTAAGCCTCCAGAGTAAAGCCAGTAACAACACAGCCCACCTGACATTCAGAGAAGGGCTACAGGCCTTAGCAATGCCCCTACATAATGTGGTAGAACACCTGACATACAAGAATAGGCTTGTGAGGAACAGCTCCTTGCTTTTGGTTTTCAGGGTCTGATTCCCTTTCCAGCTAAATCAATCAGTCTAAAACAAGCAAGCAGTTCTGAGCATTTCTAAAAATAAGGAAAGCTGGAACCTGTTTGGGTATTTCCATGGTTAAAAGACTTCCTAACAAAACTTCACTTTATACCTGCCTAAAACAGGTAGTGTCACTCCTAGCCCTGGAGTATGGTCTTAACACCAAACAAGGAAGAGACTACAGCAGAGACTGAATGTCACAGAGGTTCTCACTGAAGTCTGTTTGCAATCCTCACTCAAGACCTCAGCCTTTCATTCACTCTTCCCCAAAAGGAGCATGATATCTTCCAAAATGTTTGACACAGAGTCAACCCCCCTGCCATGGGCAGAGACACCTTCCCCTAGACCAGGCTGCTCAAAGACCCGTCCAAACAGGCCTTGAGCACTCCCAGGGATGGGGCATTCACAATTTCTCTGGGCACCATGCTATTTTTATATGGCACCATCCTGGCTCCTGACAGAAGCCAGGCTTCAGAAAGAGCTGTACTGGTAAACAGCCTAGTCCTTTGTTTTGAATCATTTAGCAGACAAATATGAAGGCAGTTCAGAAGTTTTGCAGAAGGGAAGAAAGAAAAGCAGGATGAAATTCAGAAACCTTTCCACTTTAACTGGACATTAAATCTCTATGTCCAAAGACCTTGTCTATCCGGGAACCACTTAAGCCAAGAGTAAAATGCAGGTGGGTATTCATAATATCTGCTTAAAGTAGCTAATTTCAGGGCATTAGTGAAAAGACAGCTCTCCCCAGTCAACCAAGAACAGCTTCCTCCAGCTGGCAAAAGGGAGGAGAAGGCTCATAGTCATAGAAGACTATGAGTGTCCCAATTTAAGGTATGGAAGTCAGATGTGTGGGGATGGTGGCAATTTCAAGAAGTGCACAGCATTATCTGAGGCCATGAGCAAAGACTGTTGCACAGTTTTTAAGTATTGCTATTTTCTTCACTTCTTCATACCTTTACTCTGATTAGGAGAGGTAAGGAGGGGAACAAGGTAGCGATAAAGGGCAAAAGTTTGAAACAGTACTCGTAAACATACAATTCTGTTTTTCACCAACTTTACAAGCTAAGAAGCTCCCAGAAATTAAATTTACTTGAGTTTCAATGACAGCAGTGTGACTTGCCACTGAAAAGAAACTGTGTGTATACACAACTGTTTAGATCCACCATTAACCCACTGGCATGTACAGATATGTAGGTTTCCTAGTGAAGCAAATGTCAGACAGAAAAAAATTACTTATAATTTTAAATATTTAGTGTGTCACTGCATTTGTTATATTAAATATGTTAAAGCAGATGAGCAGACCTGCCCAATTAACCTTCTCTTTACAAATTTTTCATAAGGTCCTAATACAAAGAATTCTAAAAATGCTGCTCTCAGACTCAGTATGTGTTGGGATTTAAAAACTGGAAAAATCTGTGCTACAGATCTGTCAAAATCAAGAGTATCCTTTACTATCTTTGTAAAGAAACACAAATCAGAAACCTAATATCAGCTAAACTTTACTTCACTGTATAAGACACACCGTTGTTTGCAAATTCTTGGGAATAAAAAAAGAAGGTTTGGACATGAAGTTTTGTCTTTTTTTAGCTAATAGATAATCACAAACAGGAATAAAACCCAACATGACTCAGATGACTGATTTAGGCAGTTTACAGCAATATGCTTAGATGAGTAAAATGGAAAACAATTAAAGTGGACCAAAATATAACTTCATATGTGTTAGTCATGTAAGAACAGAATGAATAGTTTGAGAAGACAAATACACCATCTGAAGACATGGGAGATTTCTAAGACAACATATGGAAAGAGCTACTCCACTAAACTGCCGGTATTTCGCTAACCAATACAAAAACTTCCAAGCACATGGCTGCAGCACTAGAGCTGCTACAATCATAGCAAAACAAAGTTATGACCTTTTAATAGAGAGGGGTGATAATTAAATTTATTCTGATGTAAACATTTTAGCACATATATTAGCTTACTGATAGAAATTCACTCATATGTAAGCATCTTTTAAGCAGAAACACTAAAGATAACTCTTGCTTTTAAAAGAAAAATGTTGTAATATTAAATAATGAAAACACATAAGGTAATATACACCCTTAGTATATTCATAAAATTTCTTTCTGGCAATAGGACCTGCAGAAGTAGGTTTTAGATTGTTCCAATAATTCAGCCCATGCTTCTACTGAGAATATACCAACAAACAAACAAAAAAAAACTAAAACAACCAGCAACAAAAAAAAACACATAAAAAACCCCCAACAAAAACCCCACACCAAAGAAATCAAAACAAACAAACAAAAAAACCAACCAAAAAACTAAAAGGAAGAAAATAAAATCAATTTTACAGGAGAGGAAGGTGACAGAAGAACAATCTATAGATGGCAATGTCTCTGAAATAATTTTTATAAAAAAGAGGATATAGAAGAATACATACTTCCCATTACATTGAATTTCCTGTAGATGTCAACTACATTAAACAAAGATCACACACTTATGTCAAAAAAGGTCTTTCATGTCAGCATTTGATCGCTCTGGGAAGAAGGGAGGAAGAGAAAGGAGGCATAGGGAGAAGAGGATGTGTTAAGTTCTGCTGTCCTTTCCCCCTGTGTAATAATTAAATATTAAAGTCACAGTCTAGCAAATGCAAAATTTATTTCAACTGTACATAACAGATGTCCTTTTCATATAAAACAAAACACTTAATTGATATATGCAACCACAAACAATAGGCATACTGTACAGTACAATGAAACATTCAGATATACATCCATTTTGCATTTTCCAAAGGCAGTCACCTACTAAAGATGGCTTCTCCCATTCACAAATGAAATGCACAATATATATTACTCTATGTTTTACGTCACTATATACACAGTACTGTGTTTTGGCAAGATTATGCAAAACACCCAATCAATACTGGCTGGCTTCAGCTTATGGTAAGTACTAATTTATATGGAAACACTGCATAAGCAATGAGAAGAGGGCCTGACAATGGCTTGAACCTACCTTCCAATTCAGGTTCTTCATCCTTCCAGTGTATTTGTAACTGTACACATACAATTTACAGAATTGCATAAACATAAGGTACTGTTATTACCATGACTAAAGTTCCACGAAAATAGAAACACTGAACCTTTGGACTGAATACCATCATTTCCACATTTGTCCTTTTTTGTTTCAGGCATTTTGCATCAATACTCCTGATCAGTTCACAACAGTTTACAGCCTGTAACATTGAAGACGTAGAATGGCTTTAAATGTGCTGTGATGTTAATATGAGAATACACAATATGAGAGATCCTAATTATGATAGTACCTAATGACATAAATGCTACAATAATTAAAGGTGGTAAACTGTCAAAGCTTTGGTGCTTAAAAAGTCAAAATCTTCAGATCTGGATAACAAGTCTTTCTGTGAGATAAGGAAAGCTCAAATTTAACAACTGTATTACAAACTCATATTTACACTATATAACATGAAACAGACATAAAGGAATTACCATTTATCCAGTGCAAAAAACATTATTCAACTAGAACACCACATCATAAGAAACAGAGCAAAAAACAATCCATACTTTCCATATATGTTAAAAAAACAAAACAAAAACTGACTGAAAAGAAGGAGGGAGTGAGGTGGGTTACAAATGTGCTGTGAAATGATATGGAGCACATATACTTATCTCATTTCTCTAAGCAAGACTCCTCCATTTGCACAAGGTTCAACATACACAAGCTCCTGGTCACTAGATTAATATATGACCAGCAGTAAAATGTACCCCTGAAAACCCTCCTTGGTAACCACTACTGCTTTTGTTAGTCACGTTATAGAATGCCACCAACAGTGAGAGAGGATAAAGCAGGGGATCAAACAAGACTGAATGTAAATTGAAGACATGAACTGCCTTGAAACATCTCCACACTGACCACCTTCTGGAATCATGCATGTCCAGCAATTGCAACCTCCTGATCAGGTAACCTGCAGAAAGGTATTGATTACCTTTTAAACAGCGTGATCAAGTTCCCAGGCTGCAGTTAAGTTTCATCGCGATTACTCTGAACTTGTTCACAGAGTAGTACCTGAACACTGGATAACACGCTTACGTGAAAAGTGACATGGGTGTTGCACTTGGGAGCCCTGGCAAAACTGAGAACTGTTTCTGTCCTTCTATCACTTTCACCACACTTTTCCCTAATGCTTACAAAGATTTGGAAAACATGCCAGTTTTGTTTTGATGCCAATTACTTTAGCAACAAGACAGAACACACAGACACAGTTCACCCCAGCAGTTCCCCAGGTGCAAGTTTGAGACCTTCAGCTGTGCACAGCATGTCACAGTTCTCTGAAAAAGCCAACATGACTGTAAGTGAAGAGCTGCTGCTGAAAACAAACCTGCTTATGAGAGAAGTTACAAGACACAATAAAATCTGTCACAGACATGCTCCAAACAGTACAACCCAAAAGCCAAGCATTCTATTATTCAGAACTTCAAACAAGCCAATTTGATCACAGTTGTACCTAGAGTTTCAGATGCTGAACACTGGAGCCTCTATCAGGGGAATCATTTTCCTCTCGTCTTTTCAAGAAGAATGGTCAATTGAGAGCTGACAGTTGTGTATTTTAACAGGCAAGTAAACATCTAAACCCTGCTTTCTGCCACACTACTGCACACAGTAAAGTGACAGTATGACCACAGGTAACATGAGAGTACCAAAACACTGCATGTAATGAGCATGGACTGCCAGGTTTTCATGACAATTGCTGGACTGGGGTGGGGAAAGAGCAGCGAGGTCCTTCATATAAACATTTTAAGCAATGAGCAAAAGACAGCAGTATAAAACCAGAAATTTTTATGGATTAGCAAATGCTCTTCCAAACAAATAGGCCAGATACGTGAATATGTGAATGATTTTACAGCTCTTGTACTGCTTATTTTTAAGCTGCATTTCACTTTACCAGCTATGTATTTTGTTAATAATATGTAGGAAATCCAACCACTACCACTAAGGTATTTCCATATAGCTGGCACTCAGCTCTCAAACCAGTATGGCTTCAATACAAAATATAAAAATGTGCTTATCCAAAATTAAAAAAAAAAGAAAATAAAGGACCTGTTACTACACTGACCAAGTCAAAAGGAAAAAACAGACCATTCAGAGCTACAAATTAACATCTGTCAGTTTAAAAAACTCTCAAGAAGTATCATCCTTAACAGGATATACACTTTTTAGAATTACTTATTTGTACGTGTACTGAATTGACAATAGAGCCTTCCACCAGGTATAACTGAAGTTTCAGGAGCTCCCTCAGAAGTTGTTAAAATATCACATTAAAGAGACAAGGAACAGCAAGAAAACATCTAAGAAAAGCAGGCTGTGATACAACAAGCAATTGTTAAGAAAAAGCTCAGAAGTGCATTAGTTCTGGTGAGAGATATATGAGCAACAGCTCTTACGAGATGTAGACCCCATTCTGTAACTATGGGCTGTCCATATACTGTCATAGTCAGAGTCTTCTGAGAGGTCTGAAGGCTCCAAACGAGAAAGACTACTGCGACGACCCAAGGAGTCTAGACTTGATTGGTCATCATCAGCCAAGACGTGATTATGCATCAGGTCAGTGCCTTGCCATGCTAAGGATGTATAGGTGAAATGAAATGGTGGATGTGGATAGGCAGAGGTGGGATGAGGAGGAGAACGTAAGGAATAGCCACAACCAAACACATGAAATAAAAGCAAAAAGGTGATGGGAAGAGAAGGAAAAGAGAAAATATTGTTAAAAAGGCACCAAAGTTGGGTTTTTCTTTTTTTTTTTTTCAAATTTGTTTGGGGTTTAGTATAAATTACACTCAGCACATAATGTTTGAACGGTTACAATACAATTTTGAAGTGGTTTTTAAGTTTCTAGGCAGTCTCAGTTCAGAATTTTGAGTAACAAAATATTGCTTGAAAGTAGAATTTTTTGAAGAGGAAGTCAAGTTCATTTGAAATACAGAGTCAGTTCTGGTCTGGGGAGTATTTGACTGGGCACAGAGCAGAAAACAAACACAGTAAGCCAGCATGATCCAGCACCAATGTGAAAAGCAACAGCCCCTTCCCCATCACATATCTGTACCTAATCCTTTCCCTCCCTTGCAATGACACAGTCTTTTGTACAGCTGCTTCATGAGCCAGGTCAGGAAACAGCTTCAGATGAAAAAATCTTTTGTAAGGTTAGTTTTTTCAAGCAGGTAATTTTCCCACCAGCTCACAACACAGCCAACAGAAGTGTTTGTGTCACCACTGTGAAGAGGAAAATGAAGGGGGAAAAAGAAAAGCAAAGGTTCTCATGCAGAGCAGGGCTGCTGATTACTAAATCAGCAGCAACATCTTGCACCCATTGAAGGAGATTGTCAAAGTACATTTTTTTTCTGTGCCCATACCCCTCGTTATTTGTTAAACCATGTGGCAGATTAACTCAGAAAAACATGGACAAGAGCCTAACAGTGACACAGCCTAGCCCATTCTGACCCCTCACACACCTCTTCCTACACATCTGAGTCCACCCCCCAGCTAAATCCTTTTAGATCTCTAGGGTTGTTGGTCAAACATAGTAAGGACAGTTTTTTAATTTTTCAAGGCCTGACAATATCCAAGGATTGAAGCCATGAAAGTGGCCATGTTATGAGCCACAATACACATGATATTGCAGAGGATTTTAAGTCTTCCTTTGAAGCAGAAATGCAAAATAAGCTCAGTGTTCAAAAAGCATAAGAAAGTCAGACTCTGCTCTTTCATTTCCATCTACCTACACAAATTAAATCCCAGTTTTTCCCACCCAAACAACTGATAAAAAGCTGCTCTGCTACCTCTAATACCACACCTTACCAGTATGCACTGGTGCCACAGCTCTGCTGTACTGACACTACCAAAGGCAGCAGATTAAGGTGCAGTAAGGGAATTGCCCAGTGAGTGCTGTGAGGGACAGGCAGAATATTAACTGGGAGGTAAGAATGGAGTATGTAAAAAACCAGCATACTTCACAGATGTCAGACAACTCTCTCATTCTATTATTCTACACTGACTACTGCCCCAACAGAATTAATTCCACCTTTATTGGTTCTTTCCCCATTTCCAATTCCAGTTTACAAATGGACCTTCTGAAACATAGCCTTACATGATAACACTACACTTTCCAAACAAAGCAGCTGTGTGCCTAATCAATAAAAAAATTGCTTCTTGCTGCAATTAAGAGCAAATAAAAGCTGCTGACTTCTGATGTATGCAATGATACCCACAGCACTATGTATATTTCTTAAATATACATAGACAGGAAAAATAGGCAAGCAAAAAAAAATCATATCCACTTCATATCTGCACACACACACACTACTGTGCAAGTGCAAATGTTTTCCCAACCATTTCTTGTCACGTTATCCTTGGAAATAACAGATCACAGTTGAGGTGTTTAAATGGCAATCATCTCATTTGATTTTGTTTGGAACAACAGTATATCTTCAGAACTTTGAACTCATTCATTCCCTTTATCCAATTAAGCACACTACTTTAATGACTGTAGGACTATAAAAAGATTAGTATTAATAAAAAAATAGTAGTAGTAGCTGATTTCATGATCTTGGAAATACAGTTTGTTAAGACAGAAAAATTAAAATTAAGGCTTTTGTTGTTACTTGAGAAGTTTTTGCAGTCTAATACAACTGCCATATTCCCACTGTAAGTTACATAGGAATACAAAGTAGCTGTGTTTTTTTCAAGGTGGCAATAGCAAATAAACATGTAATAGGAAGCTTCAAGAAATAAGTCTGCAACTGTGTTTTAAGACTTCAACTGTCAGCACAAAGTGCTTTTGCTTGGAAGCAAAACTGGCCTAGAGCACTGTAGGCAGCAGTAGGAGTGATTAATATTGCAAAATTTAAATAGCTTTAGTGGACAACAAGTTATGATGTCCAGTCTTCTAGTTCCAGCAAAACCAGCCAAGTACATCAAATTCATTATACTGTGTTCCAAGGATCTCCAAATTAAATTTGTATTCAACAGTGTGCAAAAAGGAACAAACGCAACAGCATTTTCTCCTTCCTTGTGTAAATGGAACACATGCTGGTGGACTCCCCTGCTTTGAGCAATGTTTTACTTACAATACAGAGGAACTCCACATGGCAACCTTGATTTGGATTAAATGAAGTAGGACCCCAGAGGCACGTTACAGGTTTTCAATATGCTAGGTATTGATCTGAGAAACTAAAAATGGCTTTAGGCAACACACATCTGAGAACAATTTCTCCTGAAATTATGAGATGGGATTAAAATTTGTAATTAATACTAAAAACAACTAGTGGCAATAAAATTAAAGAAATTTTATAGGTCTAGGTTACTTTTCCATGGACAAAGTCTTTGTTGAACAGAACACAACAAAAATACAGTCCTCCAAAATTACAATGACTTCTTCATTCTTCCTACTTACCAGCTTCTTGAAATTTATCCAAAAGCATACTGATTAACTGTTATATTCAGTTCAGACACCTCTTATTCCTTGTTAAAGCTTTAGTACACTTTTAAACTACAAAAAGTAGTTACATTCGGGTTTTTGTTCTTTTGGATTGTTTCAAAATACTGAAAAAAATGATAGTCTCTAACCATGGTCCTTGGCATCCAATACATAAACACCTGGCACTGATGTTAAACCAGAAACAGGTTATTATTATTTGCAGGTCCAGCTTGCTACTTGCAAAGGGCTGAGAATATACAGCACTCTCTTTTGCAAACTATCTTATTTGTGTTTTAGTTAGAAAGTACTGAAATGGGTAGAAATGGATAACTTACTTGAATTTAATGTTTGACGTGTTTTGGCACTTGTGCAATATGCTTCTATGACTTTAAGAATTTGAGCATCTTCTTCTAAAGCAGCTGTACCTAGAATCAAGGGAAAAACAGAATTTTAAACATGGGCATGTTTCTTAATATAGAAAAGCCTTTGAGAATCAGTACAGTTCGGTTGAGTCCGAAGTTCAGCCTAATCAACCCTTTTAAATTATTTTAATCATACCATTTTAAAAATAAAACTTCAATGAACAAAAGTAACAGTTTAAAAACACAAATACTATTTTGAAATGCTTAGAAATAATTCAATTCAGAGTAACCACCCACACAGTAAAGATATTTTCTGGGCATCTGATGTTGTACAGAATGTGTTTTGAAGTGTGAGGACAATCATTCTAAAGCAGTCATTTTACTGAAAAATCCCTACATCTTAATGTTATTATATAATAACACACAATTCAATATGCATACTATTCCATTAATTAATCAAAGAAATCAAGAAACAGAATACTAATTCACAGAAAACATCTTGAAAACTTTTTTTGCATTTTTGTGTATATACATGTGTGTTTGTATATATATATATATACACACACATATAAAATCTAATTTACCCCTTTCATCAGCACACAATTGCAAATAGGAGTCAGAATTAACAGCATAACTTCAGTCCAGCGTGCAGAAGGGAAGATGCCGCTATCATGCACCTATATCTGTGAAAAGTGACTACCCTAAACTACTCAGACTTCAACACAGAAACAGACCTACTGAACAAATTTAATTATTCAAGCTTAACATGGCAACATTTTCCAAAGGTAAAGCTCCACAGCAAATCTCATTGGGTGACTCAGTAAAAATAGCATCAAATTATTCACTCACAATAGAGTGAACCTCCACCATTATTAGCTGAGATTAAAGCAGAAGTCTCTGTGCAAGGAAAGACTCAAGGAAATCTGTTGTTTTAAATGCATTTTTCCTCCTTCCCCCTGTGCAATAGCTAGGTTTGAAAATGTCCTGCTACGTGAATCTGACTAGCCTTCAACATCAAAATGCAGTTGTATTCTCTGCCAGCCAATGCATCCTGTTGGGTTTTGTGATTTATTATCACCAGAACAAAACCAACTTTCCAAACATTTGTTGGGACAAATGCTAGCTACTGCAGAAATTATCTTGACCCAATATAATTTTCCTACAGCTTAAGAGATGCAGGAACTCCAAAGTATGGGTTATCCCTCTTTCAAGGCAGGAAAAATAATTGGATTTTGTAGTTAGTTAGAATGCAGCACCATATAATTACAGTAGCAGGGCATTTACTTCTGTAATAGCATTTCGAAGGCAGTCACTTGAAACATCTCAGTTGTTTTGTCTGTTGAAATGCTAATTTGACACAGCAGTTCTCAAAACACAGCCCACAGATCCTGTGGATTCCTGACAAGGGAAGTAACAAAACCCAGACCTCTCTATCAATATGGTTTAAGTTCGATAGGAGTGGGAAACTTTTATAGCTCCACAAAAAAAGTTGAGAAAGTTGAAGGAACACTAACTGATTAGGGAAGACGAATACCGAGAACCTGTAAGAAACACTCTTTGACTAAAAGCTACCAAAAAATACTTTTCAAGAAAAGTTATCGAATCAGAAGTAGAACAATGCATTTGCAAGCTACAGACTCCTTCCTGCCCCCAAGTAAAAACCCTTAACTTCTCCCATTGTGTTCTTTAACAATTGTTAAACCTGCAAGTTGACAGCTTCATCATCATTACAACTACTGAATCTGCATTGTCCGACATCTGAAATGATACCGCATTACACTGCTTTCAATTTTCCTAAACAGATGCCTTGCTGTAAGAGTAAAACATCCTGAACTACAACATGCACCTGCACATCCATGAACAGAGAACCATTCTACTCACTACCTTAACCTTTGCCATATGAAATTCACAGAACATTCAGAAGGACTAACACCTCAGACAAACCAAGAGCATCCTGAGGAAAGCTTTTTCTCTCTAATTCTGTATAAGCCTGTGAGAGACAACTGCCACAGTAACACACTTCATGCACTGAATACTCATGGCACAGACCATCTTAAAAAGCCCATGAGCAAAGGACAGACACAGAAAAGCAAAACCTATAGCAAAAATATGTCCAATAAAACACCCTGTCTTTTATTGACACACATTTCTAAGGAAGAATTACAGCAACACTGACAAGTGAATACTGTGTTTGCTTGATTAACATTAATGCTCCCTCCACTTCAAATTATCTCAACATCCAGATTTTGACCTCCTCTTTCTGTACATTCTCTCAGAGCAGTGTTTTTCTTCAGACTTCAGGCAGCCTATATATCTGCAATTTATTTAGATATAGACATAAGCAAATTACTTTATTGACAAGAGATAAGAGAAGACTGTTGGATCCTAGGATTGTGGAAGCAACTTGTCTTCAAATCAGCAGCAATAACCAGCTTTCCAGCACCCAGGACAACAGAGGCTCCTACCAAGACTAAGTAAAGAACACAGCTACAAAGTATTCTGCAAGAGTGGTTCAGCATCTTCACCTTGTTGTTTACAGTACTAAAAGACAGGTTTACCTCACTGAACTTCACCTGGCTCTCTAGTGAGCCTCTCTTCCTTCTGTAACAAACAGAAATAGGCACTTCACAAGCAGACATCCACTGCAGCAATCAGTAAAGCTCTATAAATGACATCATAACATAAGATGACTATAACAAATCATGCTCTGGAGATACCTACCCCTCTGCCCTGACATGAGAGGAAACAAAGTGACTTGCTTACACCTAACTCTAACAGAATTTAAACTGATGTTAATTCCACCCTTTGTATTATGCAGATATTTGTTCAAGTCTCTCTTACTTTTTCTCAGTGCAAACTCTTCATCTGATGGCTTCCGCTCTGGCTTGCGTTTGGGAAGCAGCTTTTTCATGGTTTTAGGGCTTTTACTGAGATCCTGCATAGGAAAAATAAAAAGTAGAGCTTCTAGACAGCATTTCAAGATTTTAACTTCTAAGATGCATCCAGAAATTACTAACTAAAAACGTTTTAACATCACCAAAATTCAGTTTACTAGTATTTTTTGCCATGTTCAATTCACTTGAATTGGCTGATTTTCTCTCTACCCTTCCTCCACCTACACACACAGCCAAGTATTTTATCTGTTCTATTAAGAGAATAAAACCTGCTGCAAAGGCATCCAGTCTGTTTGGGATCTAGAGTGAAGAGAAGAGGAAGGGTAAAGACAGGTCTTTCTCCTGAACAGTTGAAAAGATAACCCATTTCACTCGTCTAGTGGGAAGCAAGTAAAAATTGACCTAACAAGGAAGCTTGGCAAGTACTATAGCTTTCAAAGCCAAAATTTGTGAAAGTTTAGGTCTGTTTTTACAGGGGTCTACAGAAAATAAAACCAAAAACCAACTCAACAAGCCAATAAAAACCACAAAGAAACAACAAATCTAGCAGTAATTCTGCTCAAAATGTGGGCATAGTAATTTACAGGAACAATACTAAGTTGAAGGTACAAAAGGAAAATTGCTGCTCTACCTTTTACCTGAAGGATACAATACATCTTCTGTGAAAATACAGAACAAGAAAGTAAAAAGGTGACTGAGCAGGACCTACCAAAGTTGATCAAGATAGGTTTTGGACATGCTAAGTACAATAAAGACTATTGAAATTTTAATACTTTGGAGAATTTAGTGGCTTACACATGAAAACATAAAATGATTTCAAGTAAAATTACAAAATAAGCATATAGTACAGCCAAAGTGATACAGCCAAACAGAAGAATCTCTTACAGCAGCTAAGTCTCAATACAAATCTTGCACTCAAATCTCACTTTTCCCCTGTTGTTTATGAGACTTCCGAAATTAAAGGAAAGTCACGTACACACCGCCACCATAAAAAATGTACAACTTCCTACTACAGGCTGGCTCCATGTCTTGTTTCCCGGCCACTGCAGCTCACCTCCTTATAGCACAGAGCTGCTGAAGGCCGCAGGGGCGGCGCGGGCCGCAGGCAGCTCAGGCTCCAAGGCTTGGGCGTCTTGGGAGGCTCCAGCGGTCCCCAGTTTATTGTGGTATGGGCAGCGCCATGGTGCGAGGGATGAGGGAGAGTGTGGTAGGCAGGAGTCAGCGGGATTGGCTTGCTGTCTGAATGCTTGCTGGAGGGAGTCACTGGGTGGGAAGGAAGCTGTCAAACATGATGGGAAAGGAAAGAAGGCATATTATCATAATGGAGACATAGTATCATCAAGGACTGGTGAAATAATCCCACTTGCTATAGCATTTCTGTTTATTACAGCTGGCCTCTGAAAAATTTTACACTAAATTATTTTTTGGAAAAAAGGAGCTTAAAATTTTTATTGTCTATCACATACAGAGTACAAACTAAAGATAGAACAGCCTTGCTCCCACTTCTCTCAGCACTAAGGGTGGAGCTGAATTTAGAACCATTCATATCCAACAATTCAAATGCTGAACCCAAAAGAAATTACTGTTTCTCCACAGCCTGTCAAGTATCACCAATTACAACCTACTGTTCTAAGTATAGTTTAAAAATGGTGATGTATGCACTTGGTCAAAACAGAAAAAGTAATGATAATGAACTTTTTTTCACCCTATTTAACTGTTACACCTGGTTTTAAGCATTTTATTCTTTGTTCACACAATTAAAATCAGAATTATCTTTTTACCTATTAAACTACAGTGACAAAATTCAGTTTTTGTTACTAATGGCTAAAAAAAGAGTCTTTCCATGGTTATATTTGCTAGACAACCTAATTAGAACCTAATTCAGCTCATTCATTTCTTACCGTGTGAGATGGCACAGAGTGAGGTTTAATGGTGGGATTCCCAACAGTTGTGACTTTGGTTTGCTTCTGCAGGTGATCCACCCATTCATGCAAATCTTGTTGGTTGTTACAAGATACTAATATCCTTTCAATCATATTTCCTAGGTGATAGAAACCAGAAAGACATAGGAAACAAAAAAATAACAGCTTAGTTGACCTAACATGATTTAAAAAGACACGTTTCCTAAAACATTATGTCCTCTCAACTAAGCAAAAATTTAAATCATATTTTCAGTACAACAGCATCCCACTTTTCCAGGTTGTAATACACATGGCCTCCATGTATTTATTCTTAGTCTAGCACAGGTGTTCTTTTTTCCCCTATTTCTAATTAAGCACAACCTTAAATGACAAGAGTAGGAGACAGGCTCATCTACTAGCCTTATGCTTCTCCATCTTCCCCAGCAAAGCCAGCACATTGCCCAAAATGTCATTCTTGAGTCTATACACTACAACACAGGAAAAGTTATAAAATAGGAGTTCACCAGTCTTCTCTCAGAAAAAGGCATAAAATGAAAGCTAAGGCAAAAGTCACTTGGGAATGTAATCTCAACAAAAGAAAACTTTCACTTCTGCACCATATAACCATTTAACACCATTTAACCCATCACATCCCCCTTGAGGTCAGCTTCATAGCTATTACTGCAAAAACCTATTTTTTTCTCAATATAAAAAATTTTCTTCCCCTGTGACTCATGGCATTGATATCATACTTGAGACAGTCAAAATTAGTTTATTTAAATGCAACCCACTTGGATGGAGAACTGATTCAGGAAATTACTGAAGATACGAAACTCCACCATGGGGACCCTGCACTGTACTTTAAATTGTCTCAGGACATACATGATTAAGTGAATGACTAAACAGAAATTACCTATAAGCACAATGGCAACAATCATTAACATCAGAGATGCTAAAGAAGAATCTTGTTTTCTCAGAAAGAGGTGGAAAATTTCTAGAAGAAAACTCTTGCTCAAAGCTCTTCCAGAGCCTCTCAAATTCCTATTCTTTCAGTAAATAGTGTACTTGGAACTGCTTCATCACAAAAGGGCTTCTCCAAGGCTATTGCTTCCATTCATTAAAATACAGAAATTCCAGGATGAACCCGATGCAAAGAGCTCCTTAACTGCTTGAGAGAAGCAGTAAAAAACAGCCTTCAAGTGAGGCTCTGGGTAGCTGTTACAAAGTCTGTACAACCCCAGGATGACTGAGGCTCCAAGGGACCTCTGTAGGTCACACCCCTCAGTGCTCAAGCACAGACACCTGCCTGGGATCATGGCCAGGGAGCTTTCCAGTGCCTCCAAGGACAGCCATCTCCCCAGGCACCCTGTGCCAGTGCTTGGTCACCCTCACCATAAAAAAATTCTCCACTGTTCAGAATGAACATTTGATGTTTGAAACAGTGTATCCTGGAATAACTAGTACTTAAAAATATTAATGGGCAATACCTGATATTTCAAATGCATTTTTATGGTTTTCACTGTCTTCTAGCTTTGTAATGGTCATTCCTGTCATAGGCAGTTTTCCCTTTAAAAAAAGATGGAAACATCAACATTAAATACAAAATACATAAAAGCATTACCAATTAAAGAAAATACTAACTTTAAGCTCTTAAAAATGACATTCACAGTAAATTGACACATACACCCCAATGGGTTTAAAAACATTCAAAAATCCATATAAACATGTCACAATGGGAGTTTTTCATATGTCCAACTTCTGCAAATAACATTTGTGATGTCAGTAAGTCTAGCTATTCAGGCTACAAAATCCATACAAATACAATAGTAATCATTCCTCAGTCTTGGGTTCTTGAAACTGAGACCTTCAGGATCATATTACATGACTGGAGGCAACAGTGACTTTTCTTTGAGCACATTTGCTTGCAAACTGCCTTATTAGCTCCCAGAATAAGGTCTGTAGAACATGAAAATTTATAATGGAGTATTTCACTAAATAAATGCTTATTTTTACTTAATATTTACTAATAAATATTAGATTTATTTCTCTAATAAAACCTCTACTAAATTCCCTCACAGAAATACTTTGAGGGGAAAAAAAAAAGAAGTGAACACCTTCAAATTTGTAAGTTTTCTTCAGAAGAAAATACTAATTTTGCAGGAAATCCCATTTTAAACCCAGTCAAGCAGAAAAAAGAAAGTCAGTTTAGGATAACTTTTTGACCCTTTAGAAACACAGAAGAATAAATAAAATTGAGTATTTGTGGGATGAAATGCTTTACTGAAAATGAAACTTCAAGAAAAGTTCTTTAAGACATCCTGTATTCTCCTGCACAGAAACACTATTCAGCAAATACTGGCAAAAGCACAAATACTATGTACTGTGGAATTTTGGCTCCAACACAGCAAAAAGAATAAAAACAAACTCTATGTTTTCCTCTTTCCTAAAGACAGCAGAATGGACAAAGGTTTCTTAGAAGCTTGAAAATGAAAAATCACTTGGTATTCTGTAGGCACAGAGCATGCTCAGGCCCAAGATAGCAAAAAGAAAAGAGAAGTTCTCTTGTGGCAGCTTCCCCACTGAAGGAAACATGGTGGCCATGTGCACTACATAATGAAGCTAAATTTTGCTCTTTTCCCTTTTTTCCTATGTTTGCTGGTCCATGAATAACACAGCATAAAACCACAACAAGAGATGTGCAAGAACTGCTGACACAGGTGAGGAGGCAATACAGGGGTACACTGGAGACAGAGATCATCTGAACCACATGGCAAGAAAAAGAACAAAGTCAGCAAAACAGAAAACTGAAGTGAACTTGTGAATAATTTATATTTCCTTTCTTTTAACAAACAATCGTGTAGCCCTCCTAAGAAGTATGCTCCTTGCTCCTTGTGACTTCAGCTTACCCCTGCTAGAGGTTCTTCCCATGAGCTCCTGTGGTAGATATCAGCACTATCAACCAGAAAATCTGAAGCCTGACAACAAGTGGGCTATTCAGAAATGCAGGGAAGGTGTTATGTAGGATGATGCCGCCAATGGCATAATTTCCCTGAGAATGACTGGAAGAACTGCATCATCTTCTGCCCATATCCATCCCAGTTCTGAGATGTGAACCTCAGAAAAAACATCCAGGAGGCCCACATTATGCACTTTAAACATGGGTTCTGATCAACTGCTTCAGACACAAACAGTGATGAAATAATTTCACCTTGCTGTGAACATGTAGTCATTAAAATCTGGGACATTCTCAGTGCTGGGACTATCATACATGAGGTTGTGAAGAAATTAAGAGTTTTGCTTTCAAGGTATGACTGGAGAGTGAACACCAAGAAATGGCTGTGGCCACTCTTGAGTAGAAACTGAAGACAAATCACAGAAAATGGCTTATTTATTTATTGAATAATGCTGTATATCTAGGGGATAAAGTGAGTGGAAAGAAGAAGAAATGCAAGTGATGGGAGAGGAAAAATAAAGCTTTTTAAACATTGTTTAATTTCATGCTGCTTATTAACATATCACATTTTCAGTCAGCTGCTTTGTAATCAGTACAGAAGAATCTATCTCCATCAGAAATTCTGACCGTGCCACTTGGAACACAGAACTAACCTGCCTTTTCTACTATCTTTTTCCATCAACACTGAACATTAGAAGTGCCACAAAGTTAATAAACTTGACTGTCCACTTGAACCACCTAATGCAGCACCATTTCAGACAAATCCATCTACAATTGTGGCAGGTAAGGTACAAATCCAAACACAAATTTTGGAATTTAATTGCTCTTATTTAAAAAAAAAAAAAAGTAGTCACATTTTTGTGACTCACTGTGGTTGATCACATAGGAACACTGAATGACCAACCTTCAGCATTCCTTTGAAGCAGGCAAATCACTGCTCAGGAGAAAGGAATGAGCTGTTCAACTGTTTTACAGAAGCATTTCTAGTAGGTGAAATCTCTGTCTCCTTTTAGAACTTTGTTGCAGTTTTCCCCCACCTTTTGGTATTTTACTGTGATGCCCCAAACCCACATGGCACGACTTGAACATTTACATGACTTCAGAAGTCATGGATTGCACATTTGCCTCTCTCAGGAGTCCTTGAAACTATATATTCAAGATACAAATGCTTTTGTGAAACACAGCCAGAGCTACAGGGGAGCCAAGACAAACAGCACCCCTGCACTACAGCAGTTGTTCCACCTCTGGAACAGGCCTGTGGGACAGCACACAAAGACTCTGTCTACCAGTGTGAGTAGGGGATTTGTGAAGTGAAACACCCAAGGTCCCTAGGGCCACCTTGTATGCATTCCAGGTGGTGTTACCCTGGGAGCCCAAGGCTGGGGCCAGTGACTGTCACTCCATGCACTTGATCTTTTCCCATAGTTAGAGCATATCAAGTGTACATTTGGAGCATGCCTCCCACTTCAACTTCATCCAGATGGAATCTAGTCTGTGAGTCCCAAAACAACTTCTACTCTGATTCAGTGCTCATTAAACAGAAAAAACTAAAATATGCATTTTTAAAGTGTGCCACTGATTCCAAGATAAAACACTAATGTGGATGCATCTAAACAAACTGATGGAAACAGCCTAATTCACACTAATGAAAGCTTAAGGGGGCTGTGCAATTTTGCTAAGTCTCAAGCAGCAAAGAGCACTAACAAACCTATGCAGCAACACTGGTTTCCCACACAGATCTAAAAGTTACCAATATCTCCTCTCATCAGCTACTACTAACCAGGTAAAAAAACAATGTCTCTGTGGTGATAGTCACAGCTACAAAGGAAATCAAACCTTGGGCTTCTAGGCCAGAATTTCATAAGACAGATGACCACTTCTTATTGAAGATATTACCCTTTATCTTTATAAATGCAAAAGTTCAATAATCCAACTAAGTTTCCTATGAAATATCATTTGGAAATAACATAACCCCCAACACATTTTTACACATATGTAAATGTATTACTTTACCTGATAGATAAACCCACTCATTCTTGGGCTGGCAGACAACATTAGCAAAATGTTAGGGAAGAGAAGAAGATATCTTTCATTCTTTTCCTTGTTAGAAGAAGAAAATGAAAAAGTAAATACACCATCACAAAGTCCCCTCTCCCATTTTTCTATTACTAAAAGCTATCAGCATTTTAACTGGATGATTACTCCACAAATATTTGCTCAGTGCAAAACTATTTCTCCATTGTATTTAGAAAAATTTAAAAAAATAAAAAAAGAAAATAAGAAGACAGAATTACTAATTTTCTATTTGAAAAATGCTACTAACACATGCCTATACTTTTTCCAGAAGATTACAGCCTTGTATTTTACAACAGGAATTTTACAGTCTGGGTGAAATACTGACCTTGCTTAATATGATAAAAACTGTGTGGTCAATTTCAGTAAAACAAAAATTACATACTGGATCTATTTCTTCCTATAATTTAGATGGATACTGTTACAGTCATATCAAGACTGTGGTCTCTCAAGTTGGAGATCAGATTTTTAAACACTGGATTATACCCAGAAGTAGAAAAGCAAAGGAATAATTCGTATAGTCTCAACAAAAGCACTCAATACTTTGTTCTGGTTTTAATTTTCTGGTTACATGTATGGTTTCATCCATTGTGGTTTTGTATTGGGGTATTTTTAAGGAAGGAAGATAAGTTTACTCTGAATCTACTGCCATAGGCAACCAAAGGGAGAAGCATTAAAGTATAATATTTGAATGCCAATATAAGTGTATCAACTGACAAAGCCACCATCCTAATTTCAAGCATCTTTGCAAAATTACAAGTCTGTAGCAGGTTTTAATGTTTTAAAATAAACACTTGCAAATGTTTATATCATTTTTAGAAAGACAAAACCAAACCCAGTTGCTGTTGCACAAATGAAGCTGTTCTGTATCTTGCCAAAAAGCCGCAATGCTAAACAGAAACTTCTAGAAATCCATTACATTTGACATTTTACCTCATAATGAGAGTGGGGGATGGTGATTGGTTTTGCTGGCTTCAAAAAGAGACATGACTGCAGAAGATGCACGATCAGCTCTACTGAATCTTACTTATTTACTTTTAACACCTAACAAAATATCTGAGAGAAAAATATCAAGTGACTAACTTCTAAATATTCAGTTGCATAAACACTTTATGGACCTCTTTGTTCTAAGGGAGGAAATGGACTGAATGAGGTTGCAATTCAAAAGCCCTCATCAGATTCAAAGCCTCACTGATTTTTCAGGAGAACAACAAGCAATAAAAACATGTCAGTAACCTGTATAACATTGCTTTTCTGTTAACACTTGCTTTTCAGATTATTTTAACATTATTTCTGGTAGGATAAGTTTTTCTTTATGTTTTATTTGCTTCTTTGGTTAAAAAAAATCACCTTACTTTGTCACTTGTAACTGTCTAATATATCTTCTTATTCTATTTCTCAAAGAGCATTTAGTACTCAAGCTTGTATTTCAAAATTTACTACTTGAGCAATGTGCCCATAACAGCCAAAGAGTTTGTCTCAGACACCTTACAACATAAAACTTTAAACCTTTTGCTATTTAAAACACACTGTAATAACTGCTATGCACAATGACCCTATAATATAACAACACATAGAAAATCTTGTTCAATTATGCCCTCTGAAAAAAACCCTACAAAAATAATCTTACAATATTTATAACTGCTGTATTTAGTCACTTTTCAGTAAGTTTTACAGAAGAGACCATACATCTTTCAAGGAATTTTATTTCAGGTTTTGTAAAAAATGCCTTAAATCAACAAAGAAAGACTTTAGCTTAGATTACCATCTCTGAAGCACTCTCCTTCTTTCTTTTGTATAAAGATTATAATGACTTTTATTCAAAATTGGATGAGTGACAGTAAAGATGAGAAGGACATTACCTCACTTCCAGCACACTGAATCATGACTTGGGACATGTAAATCACATTGCCAAGTGTTTTGATGTCCTCTCCCTCCCAACAACGAATAGCTTCTGTCAGTATTTGCAGTTCAAGTTCTTTCCGTTTCCGTACTTCTTGACATTGTGCCTAACAAACATAGGGAAAAACAACACCTCTATAATCTCTACCAATTTGAAATGGCTTAAGGGTAAAAATACCACTACAGTTGTATTTACTGCTGCTGTGCTTGTAATACACAGAAGACAGAACCTTACTTGAAGCATTTTCATTTAGATGACTGCTACCAATATTTTTTATAAACTAGTTTTACTAAATTAAATATTACAGCTTTTCAATAAATTGACTTCAATTACCATTCCAAATTCAGTTATAGCTCTGTTACTCAATTTTCTCCTTCCTTTATGATTCACATTTTGGTACGACTAAGCAAAAATGGACATGGTCAGCAGCAAAGAGTAACATAGCTGTCAGAAATAGATATCTATACAGGGCATCTTCTTTCAGTAAGCAGAGACATGCCGCCTCTGCAAACCTGAGTATTTATAACCTTATGTTCTTACTTTTATTAAGTAACTCCAACCTGTTCTACTATTGTTTATTTGAATTTTTCTCAACAGAATTGTTTCCTCTTGCTTTTATAGCACCCAACAGGATGTAATCCACAAACCTCTTCTGAACACTGATAACACTAAATTTCTGATTTAAAAAACGCCAGGTTATCATTAGTATACATTCCTAAAAGGAAGAAGAACACATTAACTTTCTTGTAACTGAGACTGCATTAATCATTGCTTGTTGCTGTTGAGGCATACTTTTTCTTTCACTTTTTTTTTTTTTTTGTAAAGACAGTAGCAGACAGCTTATCTGCTCAAATTAGGCTTCCTGTTCCAATTATAACTAGAAGTTTTGTATCTTCTGAACTTCACTAGCACTTTTCTCTTCAACCTCTCTTAAATCCAATGCCATTCCCTGAGAAGGAATGCACATAGAAAAAAATCAGAACATGTACTCATTTGTTGTAAAGAATCCCTTCTTCAGGACACTAGCCATGCAAGCACTAGTAGAAATGGAGATGAAGTGTGATGAGAGGGCAGACAAAGACGTGCAGAATACTTTGCACAACTCTTATACCAGTAGGCCACTTACTACAAATTCCCAGCAAATTACCATCCTTATCTCTGCCACATAAACACTGATTTCCAGGCTTTTAAAAATTTATTACATATTCATGAAAAAGCTTCACTTTTTTAATCACTAGAGAAAGATGTAATTAGAAAGCATTCTACTTAAAATATATAACCTATTATTTTGTCATTCTTACAGAAAGATTTTTGAAGGCAGTCATGGATTTTTGAATATCTGGCCGATCCGGATGATAATCCTACAAAAAAATTGAGAAAACATACATAAAACATTCAGTTCTAGCAAAATTAATTTTAAAAATTGTTAGAGGCTTAACTAAAATCAAATAAGCAATTCCGTAAAACTGAAGTTGTAGACTGATCTAGTCTCTTCATGGCCTCCTTATATTAAACACTGGTGGGTCTGACTTGTAGTAAAACTGCAATTACTTAGCACAATCCTAGTTATACTTAAAATAGAGCTAAAGAAGTTTTACAAGACCTAGTGGATAAGAGATTTTGAATTCTCAAGAGGAAAGTATTAAAAGACTTTCATTTAGCAGGAAATCACAAAGGTGATTTCCTACAGACTATCTAGCATGTTCTGCTGTCACTGGCTGACAAACCAATCTCTGTGACAAGACCTACACACTTTCTATTTATCTCTTTTTTTCCCCACTCCAAACATATAACCTATAAAATGCAAAGGTTTGAATAGGTCCTCAAACACCTCCTTGTCCTGTAAAGATCACTTTTGGACAGTGTTCACTAGAAGTCAGAGAGACTATTTTGCCAATGTGTTCGGCATACTGAGGTGAAAAGCAGCACTCCCTCTCCAAGATAGAGTGGCCTCAAGTAGTGTGCAGTAGACACATTCAATGTCAAGTCAACTAAAGACCCTGGTAAGACTATTCTAGGAGTGATGATTAGCTTCTCTGAATAGTTTTACTTTAAATTTTTATCTTTTACAGGAAGTTTTACTGCACTGACTTGTACATAAACCACTGCAGCCTGTAGTTTAGAAGGCTGCCCAAAGTGCAAACAAATGCAATTTTGGGTCCCATCATGTTTGACATGTACCTTTAAAATAATTGTTGTCAAATCATCATTAAGCTGGAACATAAATGCTGATAAGATATACCTCCATGTGCCTTTCAAGTTCTTTGAGTAACGTGGGGTATTTATCCAGACGCATAAAAGGTTTGCTGAGGCCTGTGGTCAGTACAAGGATCCCAGGGCTGTTTGCACCTTTCATCTCCATGAATTCTCCTAGTTCCTCACTGTGTACACAAGATATTTTAAGCAGATTAAGAATACATTATCAAAACAAATAAATTACATTGGATTCATGATTCAATCTTTCACCTGCAATGAAGTATGCCAATAAAACAGGAGGCCAAATAAAAAATTAATTCAAGTATAACTTAAGTGCTGTGACCAGTTTTAAACAAAATACAGGAACAAAGCCATGTGCAGATTTGGGATCCAATCAGGGAAAAACATACATAAGAACAAATCCACTCTTTTAGATACTAGATAACCAGTGTTTGAATATAACCAGTGTTCAAAGACAGTTCTTAAATGTTGCACCATTCAAGCAACAATTACAGAATAAAGCTGTATTTTATTACTCAGGTCTTTATTCTAGTAAAATTACATATGACCTTAGAGGTAGTTTACACAAGTAATACATAAGTAAGAGTCAAATGCTTCATATGCAATTAAAAAATAGGTATTTTCATGGTGACAGGCACTAATAAGACAGAATAGTTCAGAAGTTTTTTTCTCTTGCACTTATGTGTTTAATGACTTTATCTCACATCCAAGGTGTTAATGCAAAAAAGTTGCCAACATTCATACAAATGGTAGAAATAATCACCATGCAGTCTATTCTCTAATGAGCTAGGGTTTCATTAAGTGTGGACTTACACAATACACTTCTTTTCACAGCAAAGCCACTGTAAGAAATCCATTCTCTCCATGTATCATTAATTGCTACTTCCCCTCTCCAGATATGTTTTGGTTATTTGAATAATGCAGAACTGGCCCAGCCCCTCAACTTTTACAGCAACTCAGTTAAAACATGAGATCTGAGAATTTCAGCTCCCTTTGCTATCAAGAAAACAAAATAGCAACATCTTCTGCTTACAATGCATTGATTTTAGAGGACTATGGTGTAGGAGGACTAGCTTTTCAAGAGTTTAAATCACCAAGAACAAAATGAGCCCTCTCCATTCAGAAGATACAGCAGCATTTGGGCTGATTGCCGGGCTTCATAAAATACAAATTGCAAAAAACCACAGAATACTAAAGGCAAGAATCAATGTAAAAAATACAGAAAGTAATTCATGTAAAATGTAACATCTTACTGCATTCAAGACACACACACACACTCCTTCCCATTGCAGAACAAGCAGAACAAGTGACACTGATTATTCATGTCATTTGTCCAAATGGATGAAGACAACAGAACAAGAACACAAACATGGTGCTTAGGGGCGTGGTTTAGTGGTAGACTTGGAAGTGCTGGGTTAACAGTTGGATTCTATTTTAGAAGTCCTTTTCAATCTAAATGATTCCACAGTTCTGTGAGCTGTGACCTTCCTCTCCGATCAGTGTAAGTGCTCTACCCACCATTCCACTTGGATCATTCAGCTCCTAGATAGCAAAGTTTCCCCCAGGTCACAGAAAATAAGATACTTTTCCATCCAGTTTACTCCAAGTTTACTTGTCTTCAGATTAGTTAATTGGAATTTACTTAAGCTACACCTTGCTTATATATAGCCAGTGCTGTTTCTGAATTGTCAGGGCCATCATCATTATACATCACCTCTTTCAAGAGCTTTCTGTCCCCATTCTAAGATGGCCCAGGCTCTCCTCAGTGTATGTATTTGTGCCATTTCAGCTGCATTTAAGTACAGAGTGGAGAAAGAGGGTGAGGGGATTTCTCAGCATCAACTGTGCATTGTAAAGATGCAAAGAGAAGAGCTGGGCACATTTGGGAAAGACCTTGCATCCCTATTAAGCAGGAAATATTCAGCAACTCCAGGCCTTCTAAATCAGAGACATAAACAGGTTTTAGCCAAAATTAAAATACCTTGAAAACTTCCTATAATACCTTGCATGAAGGGTTATAATAATGCAACACAGATGAACCCGACTACTCTTTGAGCTTAAATTTAAGTCAAGCTGGCCAGCTCTGAATACCTAGAGGCTGAAGACCTACTTTGCCTAATGCTTCCTTAACCACAGCCCTTGCTTAGCACAAAATCACACCACTTCAGAACTTGACAGCTGACTGCAGTGGCACCCTGAAGAAAACTATGGATTTTGACTTGTAACTGTGTCTTGGGTTTACCACATTACCAGCTACTTCCTGGTCAAGTATTCAGGGTAATTCCCTGAAACATCAGGCTGCTACTCAGTTAAAGGAAAAAAGTGTTTCCAGTAAGTAATAAAGGTATGACACCCAGTTTACAGAGAAGCTTTACCAAAGTTCACCTGGAAAAGCCCTTCTACCAGACAGAACTCAATGGTTTTAAATTTCACTTCCCTATGTGTATGACAGTGATCATGTGCAAGTCATTGCTTTTCTGTTTTACCCATTTATTGCACCTGTAATCACCCCCACCCATTTCAGCATCATAAAGTCAGATTACACACAGTACTTGATAGTTCATCTTCTTTATGTTGAAGACATTTCCTACAAGAACCAAGAGAAGTAGCTGTTTAAACTCATTCTTTGCATTTTGTTTGCTTCAGTCAGACACAGCCCCTGCTGCCTCATTCTACCAACTCTGCCCTTTTACACTATCTACTACTCTTCCCCATTTCAGGCAGCTGAATCAACAAGTGTATTTCAGACTGTCTCACCCCTAACAAAGCTGCATTTTCCACAGGATGTGCCACTCTCAAATGCCACAGGCTACTCAATTTAACACTGTTCGGAACAGTCCTCATTTTTGCCCTTAGACTGCTAAGGGGCAAAACCCCCTATTCCTAATTACTTCAGCCATCTCCATACTGTTGAGTGCATACAAATGCATTATACAAATAGTATTTCCTGAGCTATCCACTCAGACAATGTTTGCACTTCCCCCTGCCTTTTTTTTTTTAATGCTTTTACTGTAGGAAAAACTTTGGTTACCATTTTACCTACATTCACATTTCTAATTTTCATTATCATTGTTTCATTTCTTCAACTTCAGCATCATGAAAGAGATGTGTGAAAAAACAGGGGAAAATTCACTGTAGCTTGAATTAAAATTCACTTCTTGGAAACCTTAAATAAAAAGCTGGTATTATCTTGTTTTCACTGTCTACTCTGCAATCCCTTTAACTAAACACACTCAGTGGTTATGCCATTCTCTGCTCAAGTGAAACCTGGTGTTGATCATCACCTTTTTTACTTAATCACAATATAGGACTCTATGGAGCAAGTTTAAACCTCAGCTCACTTGAAACATACACAAAGTCCTGAAAAACAGGCTTAGCAATGGCATCATCATGAAGCCTCTAAGAGGGAGCAGAGTTAATAGGTATAATTAAAACTGAATGACGTAGTTTTCCTCCCAACATTCCCAAGAGGACAATGTTTTCTTTCACACACCTCTACGCTTCCCAATGACAAGTTTTGACATGCCTGCTTATTCAAGCTCTAGTTTGAACATAGGCACACACTCCTTTAATACAATAGTACCCAAAATTTTGTCTGAGCAGTTCCATCATGCAGACCTCTGTACCATTCTACTCATGCTATACTAACCTGGCATCTCTGCACCTTTGTGGACATAAAATATCCATCAAAATGTGGATGTTACTATAGCTCAAAGCTTAATGCGAGTGTCTTTCATTTCATGACAAAAGACAAATAGCATACAGGACATAATGGCAGGGGTTTACTTTTACTTTCAAAAACATATGAGGGGGTTAAAATACTGTTCAAACATGACAACAGCTCACAAACATTTTTTAATTAATTGCAACATAAAAAAAGTAAATGTCAGCTGCTTTGCCAAAGACAATGGCTTTTTCATGTCACAATTTCAATTGATGCCTGCAAGTACCACAGTCTCCTAGGCAGTATATGCTAAATTAAACCCCAGCCCACAGCTAAGAGTATGTTTTAATAAAAAGCTATCATTTAGCTGAACAGGAAAATCTTTTGAAAAGTGAAATCATCAACTCAGTCACAACTACCTAAGGAAGTAGCTTTTTAGAAAGAGGCAGATGAGATTTTAATTCACTACTTGCATCACTTTACACAATAAAATGCAGAGAAGCATACAAAAATGCTGTGCTTCATTTATTCTGAAATCTCAAGCTGAAGAGTTCTCCCCACTCCAGACTAGAGTTGGTCCACAGCTTGAGATATTTTAAAGGTCACCATGAAAAGTGCCTTTAAGTCCTACTAATATATTAAAATCCTCCTCAGAAGATCTGCCTCAAAAACTGCAAATCACACCGGAAGAGGGAAGAAAACAAAGTTCAGATGTGCCTACAAGTAACAGAAGAATAAAAAGAAAAGGCCATTGAACCTTGGGGAAAGCAGATCCAGGAACTAAAAATGTAAACATTTAAAATCACAACTTACTCTTCTGAAGGAGGTCTCTGTTTGTAATAGATGGAGCATGAGCTATCACTGCTGAGGGGTCTGAGGACTGCACACAGGCACCGCATTTTGAGAGCGTCGTGGCACAGCTTAGCTCAGCAACCCCTCTGCTGCAGCTTTTAATTTCCTAGGGCTAAACTTCCCAGTCAAGCTCCTCTCCCGGGGACTGCTGCTCAGCGTATGACATCAGCCTGCACACTTGCAGGCTCAGGGATCCACCAAAGTGGGGGAAGCACAAAGAGTTTTCTGACTCAAGCTGATCTGTATTCCATGCTCCAGTTACTCAGAGTAACTGTCCTGTTCCAGCTCCACAAATTTTATCCAGACAAATTTTATCACGTCTGTGATGCAAGTGTAGAATATGTTTGGGACATGTTATCTCAGAGAACAGAAGAATCTAGCAAAATTAATGTTTCAACAAGTAGAGATTTGTGAATAGCTTTCTTGCTGCTGAGAACTGGCTTAATATTTGCCAGTTTGCAAAATAAAAAAGTGTTAGTAATTTTCAACTGCCTTTTCATCAAATTAAATTTTCTTCTGGAAAGATTTTTCTTCTGTCTGTTTTAAAATAAATATACTGCTATATAAACAAAGGAAAAAAGTTTAACATCCCATTCTACCTCTCCAAAACTACATACCTGATGCTGGTTATATTGGGTCTGTACTGTCCATATTTCCTCAAAAGAATTTTGTGTCCACTGATCAGTGGGGCCTGTTACACTTGGTTTTTTTAAATTATATCATCCAACCTTCAGTAAATCCTCCGCTCAAATATCTTTCCTCTTGTCATTTCTGGATATAGTCCATAGGAAGTCCCAGTCCTAGCTTCTGCCTCTTTGTTTTTTTGCTAGACTTTCTTGTTGCACTGAACTTTGTTGCTTGTGATCTTTTCCAGCTAGGTAGCATTTCATGTTACTGGCACTCCTTATCCTGCTCCAATTACCCACTTCTGTACTTTGTGTCCAACTGGGTATTTTAATCTGCAGGACATTCACTGTTTCACACCTTTGATTACTTGTTCTGTTACTTCTCTTACTGGAAGGCAAGCACATATTTATGATCAGAAGCACAGACAGGAACAGTGCTAATTTTACTAAACTCTACACCCTTAAGGCAGTACTGGTCTCACCAGCAAGCAAAATTTTCTCCTGAAATAATACCATCTATTGGAATACCCACCCTTAGACGTGAACTGGGATCTTCAAGCAAAACTAAACCTGATAGAATGGAGTCAAAAAGCTGGGACTGTTGTGGAATAAAGTAAATAAAATAGGGGTGGTGTACACTGGCACTACAGCCACTATGAGAAGGGAACATGGAAAATTCAGAGCTCTGCCAGAGCACCACCCAACTGTACCTGGCAAACTCCACCTCCGCAGCTTTAGCCGGTGGCTTAAGACTCAATTACAAGATATAATGACAGATCTGAGGAAAAATTGCTTAATCCTTCAAAAACCTTGATTCATTAAGCAGAAAGAATTTAAACTCCAGAAAAGAAGTATGTAATAGCTCCAAAACAATTCCTGAGACAAAAAGATATCTACCAAATTTGAAGACAGTATACAATAGGAGAAATTATTTTGTACACAAACTTTAATACCTGGATAAAACTTCTAAAGCCACAACTGGAACCAAGAAAATAATATGCTCCCAAACTTAAGAGAAAGATTTTGTTGTTGCTGTGATTATCAGAAGCAAATACATCTTCAGAAACCCATAGCTCTGGAACCTGAACTCATGTATGGGCTGCATTAGGCTTTATTCCCATTTCTTCATGTTCACATAAACTCAGGTCTCCAATGACTTTAATAGTCTTTTAATAGTTTGATTATTAATAATTTAACTTAATTAAATGAAAGATGCTTGTGGCTTTGAAGATTTGAACAAGATAATGTGTTATTCTTTAAATAACATAACTGACCCCCCTTCAGCACAGACTCTATTTACATAAACATGCACATACATGAACATATATGCACACACAAGCCCTAATTCTACATTAACTGAATTAAAGCCCCCATGTTGCTGCTGCATATGATCAAGAAGCAAATGACAAAAGATAAAGTGGAAACAGGTTTACATTCATACTGGATGGAATTTAAAAGAAAGGAAAATAAAGACAGCCACATTCCAATTGAATGCCCCTTTTACATCTCCAACCCCATCCCTATTTAGAACCTACTTCACAAAAATACTATTCAAAGAAAGTTTTTCTCTAGAAAGGTTTTTCTCTAGAAATGCAAAGTAATCCTGAGCACATTAATATAATGTTTTACTTATACATACACACAGACTTTACAAGGTGTCAACATTTTAACAGGTCTTACAACACTGCTTGAAGAGCACCGTTGATAGCTCAGAAAAATGACATGAAAAACCCCCACTACCAAACCAGACAATTGCTTACAATTTTAAAGTGATAAAATCACTCTGAAAAAAGAATACAGTTAATACTGCCAGCTTCCTTAAAGCTTTTTTTAGCCAGTGACAGTAAAAAAACAATAATAAAAGTCATATATTTTATAAAATTTTAAATCTTCATCCAGAGCAATTATCAGGAGATTTTTTATGTTGGTATGGGTTCCCAGAAAAACAAGCACCCTAATAAACTGAGAAGAAAGTACTAATTTTGTGATATAAGAATTTGATATGTTCTAGAGTTCTTTCACAAAAAGGCTTTCAGAGGTACAGTAATTGCATATGTGTTCAGTTTATGAATTGCACAGAGCTCATGGCAAGAAATAACCTTCTGTAGACAGTAAGAACTTATGTTCCAAATCCAACTGTTCCAGACAGTTCCCTTTTCTTCTCTAAAATGCTACTGAAGAGCAGAGATGCTACAAACATGATATTAAACTCCAAGTATTCCACGTACACTTATTTCTTTACCCTATTTTTGCTAATATTTAAACACATGGGTTTGGTCTCTCTTGTAAAATTGTACTGACAAAACAGCCAACTAACATTGCCTTTTCTTAAAAACCTTAAACCTTGGTATTATACCCAGTATAAACAGCACTGTAGTTGTTTCACCATTACTACAATCATGGCTGTCCTCAAACCTCAAAGAAATTTTTAAATTTAGGTTTATAGGGGAATTTTTATACACTAAAATAATTTCACCTAAACAGACAAAAAGACAGTTCTGAGTATTTTATATTTCTTCATGCCTCCAATCAGTTTGTTATTTCTCTCTTTCCCTCTGCTTTGAAACAATGAAATTAAAAAGTTTTCCAGCATTCTGAGAGGAAGAGATTCAGAGCTGCTTAAAGCCACCTTCTAATTTTTCATGACAGCTGTCTCAAGCAGAATATTTAGTCAGGCTACATGCTAACCAACAGCAATGCTGAACAACAAAAATTAAAGTAACAGAATAATAAAATTAGGTTAATGACAAAGAATAGGATGCAATTCTGTTGACTCATGCCTAATAACACAATAGCATTAAACAGAAAACTGTGTAGCTCAACTTATCTTCCCTTAAGCTATCTAATACAAACTTCCACAACCCTACTGAACTTCTCTATCATACTTACATTGTCTCCACCAGGATTTGATGTCAAGCTGACTTTAGAGACCTGAAGCTGAATTTTTCTTACGACATCTTCCACAAAAAGAAGTATGAAAGAAGAAATTTTTCTCTTCTCCATTTGCTGAAAAAAACAGCTTTCCTCCCTCCCATTTCTATCACCATTTCTCTGAGTTCTGAGACAATCCTTTACAGATATCCCTGAATCTAAAGAAATGTAAATGATCGCTTCGCAGTCACATGTCATCTTCCATCTACAGGTCAAATCCGAGGTTAAATCCTCTGGGAAAGAGCATAAAAACTCAAACAAACAACAACAAAAAAATCTAATCCCAAGAGTGTTACAAACCATTTAAAGAAAATGGCACTAAGAATTTAGTAATCTAAAAATTTAAAAAAAAAAAGCAAACACATAGTGATTTCACCAGAGGAAGTTTAAAAATATTTTTGTTTTTCTGAATTTTAATGACAAAAACTTACCTTTTTTCTGCCTATATTGTAATGTGAATTTGCAGCTTGATTTTTCCAGCTGGGAAAAATGTATTATTATTGTAAAAATGTTACATGTGTTATTAACATATATGAAAGTTCAGAGTATTTGGTAACTAGAAGGTTTTTTGTCTTCATAACATTATGAGTAAAGCTCACAAACATACCACAACTGCTGCTGTTAAAAAGAAAATTGAGTTCCTGCAAGAAACTAACACTATAGGAAAAAAATCTATCGTGATCCTCTTTGTCTCCTAAGTGTTAACAGCATTCAAAAGAACTTTACTTTAGTCCAACACAACAAGACAAAGAGGAGAAAGATGTGTGAATCAAGAACAACATATCCTGTGAGAATTTGTCCTTCAAGAATAAGTCATGGCTCTGTCCTGCACCAGAAGCAAGCATAAACAGCCCCAAACAGCTGCTTCAGCATGAGAGTCATCAGAATACAAGTATATAGCAAAAGCTTGTGAAAACTTGACTATTTTAATCAAATTCTCGCCTCAGTATTTTTCCCTCAAGGTGATACAGGGCATTTTCCATACAAATTTCAGGTTTGCCCAAAAACTGAGCAACCTACATCATGTTAACTAAGCATCTTAATTCTTACGGAAAATAGTAATTTTGTAAACCTCACACTTCTCTCATACCACTCAAAATTAAAGCTAAGGGTTTAATACACTTTGAACTTAAGTATATACAGGCATTTACAGGACTAAGTGACAATGCACACAACTGTCTAAGAAGCCTAAGTCATGTCCATTTTGCCATAATTTCACAAATTTGTTTTTATCTCAACATTTTTAAAACACAATGACACTCAGTAAAAATGATTTTACTTATTCAGAATCCAGCATGTGTTCTTTCAATGAAAAACTTCTCTCCAGTAGTTCACAACACACTGCCAAAAGTGACAAGCTGTCCTGATCACATGAAATAGTTTTGTTTCATGGGGCATTTAGTCTTTTTTTTAAGGTGTATTGCTTTTACTCAAACAAGCTTTACCACAACAAACATATCAAAAGAGACATCACAGCTTTACAATTCAAGTGTATATTTTTAATTTCTCAAGTGTATATTTTGCATTTTTGTATCAGACTCAGAAGACCACAAAGTTAACATACCTGTGTTCTGTGAGGACATTTACTGCTGATGGGTGGTTGGCACAGTATGTAAGGTATAAACTTTTCATCTGTGGCATCAAATTTAGAAAACATCCTCCAACCCTCTGCTGAGCTTCAGGCAACCTAAAAACAGAGTAATAAAGATGAAAATACTGCACTACCAACCAGACAGAAATAAATTCAAGCCCAGGAAAGCAGTTTATATTGTGTGGTGGGTTTGGCTGGGGTAGAGTTAATTTTCTTTTGAGCGGCTGGTAGGGGACCATGTTTTAGATTTGTGCAATAGCATAAGGGTGACAGAAGGGATGAAGCTCTTCTTTTCTACAGAGCAGCTCCCACTAAAGGACTAAGCCTCTTCAGCAGAAGGCTGTATGGCCAATTGCATAACCCCCACTGAAGTTAACCAGAAGATGGGTCACTAGCTTTCATCAGTCCTAGATTACAAACTTATTCCTGACACCTTGTCTAAACCACTGTACAACATGTGCAAGATGAAATGTTTCAATTTCCCCCTGCACTTGCTTTCCTTCCATGAAGGCTGCACTGCCTAACATAAATATGCTGAATTTTTTCTTCTTTGCAAGACATGATAGTGGATTTTATTCTTCTTGTTAATCTTTTTAACTACTCTTAAAACCAGTACTTCACTCTTCACATCGGCTGTAAAGCTAAAGGAGCCCTCACTGAGTACTTGATGCACCATACTGTTAACAGTCAGAGCTTCATTCTAAGATTAGTTCCAACAATTTTTTCTAGAAGAATATTTTTTTTCCTAAAAAAGAAATTTTACAGAAGTCATATTTTCTGTAGTTGTCCCAGACATGCACATAAAGCTCCTAAACATTAATATTAAGCATTTCCCCTTTAGAAAAAAGTGAGAGATGCTCCAGTGAACTTCAGTAGGAAGAAACCATTCAGCTTTCCAGGACAACCACTCCTGCAGGCAGGGGACATTCCCATTCTGCTCAAATACAGTCATCTTGTCCCAGTCCTTAGGTTTGCTCACAGCAGTGAAAATTCAAAATTCCCAAGAAATTCTCCCCCTAATTCCAAAACAGCAAGTCTGTCTCCTATTAAGTTTTTCGGTCCCTCTGCACAGTATGGGAAGACTACCCAAAATGAAGCAAAAATCGACTGTAGAGGTCAGAGGAAACGTATTGCCTGATTTGAGAGCAACACTCATTACAGATACCCAGAAAACAACAGCTGAATTCCCAGCTAACACATCACACCAGACACACTCAGGTCACAATATCAACACTCCTTATATCAAAGGCTAGGGCTCATATTATAAGTCGCATCTTTTATTTTTAAGAAGTTTAAATTCCGAAGTCAATAGAGTGGCTGCTTTTGCAGGTGTTATGGGGAAAATCAAGCATACTGAGGGAATGCTATTCTTACAGCCTTGCCAAGCAGCATTTCCTGACAAGCAGCTGGCCCCCTTTAATAAATCTAGCATGAGCTAATAATACATTCTTCAAGTAATAGATGCAGCCAAAGTCTCAAACTCTGAAGACATACTCAAGGCATATAACTCAGTATTAAATAGAAAGAGGCTCCAATAAACAGTTGCTAAAAATTGTTAAATTCCTATTTCATACTGTAGTGATGGGGATGGAGGGTGAATTATGGCTGTTTGCACCAAGCAGACATCTGTGTCTTCTCAGTCTGCTGCTCTTTTAGCAGAATCAAAGACTGACATTATTATCTTTCACATGTTGCACATGCACTGCCACTTTACACTGTACATTCTTTGTTGAATTAAGATAATT
The DNA here is from genome assembly GCA_003676055.1 of Chloebia gouldiae. Classification (NCBI taxonomy): domain Eukaryota; kingdom Metazoa; phylum Chordata; class Aves; order Passeriformes; family Passeridae; genus Chloebia; species Chloebia gouldiae. Next base: position 21,849,498 of record QUSF01000007.1, on the reverse strand, counting down.
AATAGACTTTGTAAGGGGGTGGTAACTCATCCCCTTTGACTTTTCTAATCCATGCATTTTAGTTGCAAGTGCTCTACTATTTTCAGCAGATAAACTATCTATATCTCCTTTACCTGCTGAAAAAAAATCAACAATGTAATGCCTATCACCGCATCATAAAAACCTTTTAGTAATTAATGGGCTCCATAAAGACCATAGTTATTTTACAGTATACTCAGAAGTTTTCATCCCAATATTATTATCATGTATAACACTTTAATTAAAAAGGAATCGCATCTAAATATTTACACATATATTTAAGTTATACCAACTTCCATTGAAAGAAAGCCAGATAAATGCTTTAATTCTATTTGCAAATGTAAAGGAACCATAACAAAGCCTCTGCTGTTGTATACATGCTAGAGGAATCCCCATGTGACTACATCTAAACTACATTGTCTGTTCTGTTTGATGTTCAGTTCTGTTTCTCCAGACTTAAAACGGGCACCCAGCACATGATAATTTAAAGAAAGAAATAAAAAGTAATTGTAATTGAACCACAAAGGTTGCAGTTTGTGGAGAAACTAAACATTATCTCCTGAGGCTTCGTAGTTAACAAGGTCACTGAAATAAGGGGCCACTGCAACTTTCTGAGAGATTCCTTGCACAAATTAGGCACTATTCAACTTATTCACAATCCTTCAGTCTAATTTTCATGCTCTTCACTACCACACTTTTCACTAATTGTCCAATGTCTCAGACATCAGTTACTATGCATGTTTGTCTCAAGATATCTAAAGACACTGCATTCAAATTCCCTTAATATCAATAGACTTATTTCTGTTGATACTCATGATAACCAAAAGTAAAGGATGATACTGGGACAATAGACTTAATTTGTATCTGCACTCCAAAACCAAACCTGAAATACTAGTGAGTTTTGGCCTAGATTTAAATAGTCTAAACAGAGAGGGGGCTGTGTGTTTTTGCTGCTTGGGGATCTTTTAAATTCCATTCCACTTCAGGATCATCCCCAAACATGAAGGATCTGCTTGCACTTAAACAGAGAACAACACAACAGTTTCTGTGACTGCAAGATCAGGGACATGAGGGAAAGACAGGACAAACCCCAGCTACAGGCTGTTACAGGGCAAGGAGGTAAGCCTGTGATACTACATAAAAAACTACAAATTGCTACAGAGGAGCAATTAGCAGCATATCTAGCAGTCTATGTAGGCTGGTGTCACCAGCCAGGTTGTGTGTCGTGTCCCTCCTTACTGAGAAATACAGCCATGGACTGACAGCTTCTACTTCCAGATGAATGGAAGATTCTGTTCTGGAGCAGGAGATCAAATCAGGTTCATTCTCTTGCTACAAAAATACCCACAGAGTAACACTTCCAATAGAGATCATTTATATCGGGCCAGAGATCACCTGATGGACACTGACTTTGTTCACAGAGACTCTTCTGCTGTGTGAACTACTGCAGAACTGATCTTTGGCACAGGACCACAGCCCTGGAATGAGACTTAGAGCACTGGACCACTGTCTTCAAGAGACCAGAGCACAGAGTGCTCTTGCTATGTTTCACTGTCAGAAATCTACTCTCTCACAACTGAAGCCTCTAATAGCATCTCTCTGCCTTGTCTGTTACAGTTCTTTTCCATCCATTAACCAAGTGCACTGGAAGCTGATCAGCCAAAAAAGCACCTTTGAAGCCAATCAGCTAGAAGATTCGCACTCCATGCTAGTTAGATTTATCCATACACCACTTTTGTTTGGTAAATTAAGAAGAAAAGTTACAAAGGTGGAAATAAGCCCAACCTGGACAAGTTCAAAGAGGACAAACCTTTTGCAATGAATCAGAAGATCTTCAAGGCTGTGGGCAGGGTGGGAGAGTGGCACAGAACTAAACCCAAACCATATCTAAACAACCATTTCCCCCAAACACACAAAGAACCCACTACAGCATTGTATGTTCTGAAAGAAACCCACAGCCCAATGGTTAACACTATGAGGATTAAACAAGCCAAAGTGGTGAAAGTCATAGTGGGAAAGCATAGGAAAGTTTCTGCCACTGAAGTACGTGCAAGGATTTGTTTAAGAGAAAACTCAAATGACAAACTGTCTCAGGGTAGATGTGGAATTCAAAAAACATTTAACTCTCATGCCCAAGAAAAGGAATTTGCTAAGCAAGGTAGGCTGGCAGCATTACAATTGGCAGGATGACAGTATTTGGTCATTCTGACATGTCAAGTTAGAATAAAACACCACACCGGATGTTGCAATATGAAGTGCCTCAATGATAGAACTGTAACCTCTCAGCCAAAAATAAAATAAAATGATAAATCTATTTTCAGCCTGGGAGCTAGTCTGAGTTTACAGAACAGGTTCACCAGCCAAAAAAACATGGCAAAATGACAAGAAAAAAAAGAAGGCAGCAGAGCAAGCATTCTTCTACATAATGGGAATCATGATGGATTAGATTCCAAACAGGAGGATGTTGTATGCTCAAGTTAATGTGTTATGATGAAAATTAAACTGAAAATACAACTCAGCGTGATAAGCATATTTATGACATGAAAATAAGACAAAATGTTTGCAATAACATTTCAGTAACTCTAGAGCATCACTTTCTCTGCCCACCTACTAGTATCCAGCACGTTCCTATAGTTTATTATACAGCAGCATTCCACTCAGCAGACAGAAGAAATAAAGGACATTGTGAAAAGGTGCTTTAAAACAGTTTAAGCCAAGCAAAGTTATTAATTAAGCTTTCTGAGCTTGAAGCTCCATTATGATATCAATTTAACTTACATTGCAGGTCAAAATGAAGTTTACATTAATATTTGTTTAAAGGTATATTATAAAGGTATATTTAAAGGTATATACTCTTTTCCTCTCATTTTTAAGACCACCTTAAAAAGAAAGTTTTAAAAGATGACAGTCTGTTCCAAGGAAAGCATGTCATTTCCCTAACTTCTGATACAAAGAAACAAAATCATGGTAACAAGCAAATAAGACAAGAAACAAAAGTAAACATTTGAGCATGTTGACAAATGGACACTTTCAGAGATTTAGACATTTAACTGATCTAGTCAAACTTGCCAGAATGACAATCCTTCTTTCTCACATCATGAAAGACAGACCATTTCAAGAGTACACACCATCCTCCTTTCCCCCCTCTCTGGTCTAAGTTACCTAGAGGCAGGAGAGAGGGACAGAAGGCAGGTGGTGGGAGGGCGTGGGATCTGAAGTCAGCAACAGTACCAGGCATATGTTACTGCCCAGTGCAGATGCAGCTGATCCTTTGTCATGACAAGGCTGCTGCTTCACACAGAGCCACTCAGGGAGAGGGGGGAGAGGACAAAACAAGACATCCTGAGGTAATCCAAAGTGTACTGTTGCCAAAAGAGGTATTTTCTTCTCCATCCAAGACAATAATTTGTTCCCACAGCAAACAAACTTCTAAGCCCTCAGTAGCACTTCAAATTACTAGCTTGGCAGAAACTAAGAAAATTTGTATTAGGAAGTTGTCTTAGCTCACCATGTGGTCAGACAAAACTAGAATACAGGCAAGGAAAATGACACAGATGAGGTTAGGAATGTAAATGACACTTCCAGTGGAGTTTCAGAAAATTGTTAGGACAATCCAAAGGCAATATAGTCACCTTTCTTACACGCCCAAGTGCTGAGGTAACAAGCTGAAAAATACCAAGTTACTGCTTCAGCCTAAATTATGGAAGGAGGACTAGTGTCTTCATGCCCTCCTTTCTGTACTCCATGCTTCCTATAGAGTGAAGGACAAGCATTGAAGGGTTTTATTCAATTATTCTTTCTGCCTATCCTGCAGACCTCTCCCAGTATACTTTGCTGACCATTTTTGCTCAGGCCAGAAGAATAGCAAGTACAAGCATTCTCATACAGTGTCCTTCATCTAAGTCACTCACCTCCTTCTCCATTGTTCCACCATCACATAATGTTTCCTCCATTCTTTCTTTCTCTTACTTTGAAGAAAATATTTAAAATTCATGCCCTCAAAATCAAAACCACCACTTTCCTACTGGTATGCATTTGCATTACAAAAATCCAAAACTTATTTTAAACTATATCAAAATTTCTATCTTTGCATCTGCATCCTATTGCAATATATCTCTACAAACAATCAATGCATTTTCCAAACATCTATTACTGTGCTGCTCTGGCAATAACTCTTGAAGTAAAAGAGGGGGAAAAAAAAATCTATGCTCAACAAAATATGCAACAAGTAAAGTAATAGAATATATCTGCATGTTAGCATTTACTCTATCTTAGATGTATGATACTTACTTGGTGCATTCTTCTAAAGACTGTACAAGCATTTGCTGGAAGGAACTTATTTCTTCCAGGTTTCCCATTAAGTATGAAGTATTTGTCAAGGTTAACCTGAAGCGAAAGCAAATAAAACATGTTTACATTTGCAGCTATTGAGTAACCCTGCATTAATACTAACTATTGCATTTAAAGAAAATGGTTCTTACATCAAGGACCAGACTGTTTCAGTCAGCAAACTGAATAAAAGCAATCCCTACCTCAAGAATCACACAGTTCACAGAGGCAAATTCATACTGACATCAACATTTTGACCATGTTAATAACCCTCCCCAATACTTGAGAGATCTCAGTTTAAAACACAGGACAAACTCACATACTTTTCACTGGCTTGTAATGGTCGCAGGTAGTTTGAAAGCATTGTTTGTAGCTCCTTAGCATATTCATTTTCTGTTTCTAATATATTTTGTAGCACCTACAATAAATGACAATTGCTAATTGGTACTTTTTAAGATATATCAATACCAGTTTTAAAGCATCTTAAAATTTATCATGAGAAAAACTTAAATGAGAGTTCCTACTTTAAAAATGCAAATATCTTCAAATATTGAATACTGTACATCTATGAAATTCACAGGGAAAAAAAAAACACACTACACGAGATGAGCCATCCTTTAGCTATATAATAAAAAATGGTAAGCTTACAAGATTATCACTACATTTTACTGCAAAATTTCAGTTACACAGAGCTTTCCTCCAAAGCCAGGGGTAATTATTCCCCCTATGTACTTCAGAACAGTCACAGATCAGAGGACAGTAAAGCACAATAGAAGTTGCAAGAGAAATGAACAGTGTCAGTTTCTCGGTCTCAATGACAATGCATTGCAACTAACGTTGCTAGTGGAGTGTTCAGATGCATTAAATAACTTGCTAGAACACCTGAATATTAACAGATTTACAAAGATGAAGTAATTTCCAACTTCCCTTACCAATACAATTAGCACTATTACATTATTTTTAAATAGTGCTGCCTAACCTTACACCAGGAATACATTACCGTAAGAAAATTACAATAGACTGATGCAAAGCCAGGTATTTATAAAATACTGCACACACTTGGGTTTTGGCTGAATATAAATCAAACAAGTAGAATAACCCACGTATGTAAATGAAAACATTTTACTGGGCCATTTCTTGGAAGCCTGCTTTAGGATATCCTCCAATATAGCAATACCACGTTCTACTCTGCTTTTAGAAGGCAATTTATTTTTTTTGCCTCCAGAAGTTATTCAGCAAGGGAATCACCAGAATTAAATGGAGTTTAACAGAGCTGAACTTCAAAAACTGCTAGTCAGTGGTCATAAGCCACAGCACAAACCTCATTTTGTTACATGCCATATTTGTCAAGCCTACAGTAATATCTCATTTCAGCATTTATAGGAACGACTGTAATTGAGTGCATTATTCACTGTTGTAGTCAATACCCTCTCTTAGGAAATAAAAAAAGCCATTCATTCCTAAATGCAAACCTGATGAAATAACTTTAAATAGATCAGTATGTCAATGAAGAATCCACTGTTCCTTTCATTGGTGTCACTGATTCTGCTTATTCCTTGAATGCTTCTATTCATTTGGGGAGAGACAGAAACCATTTTTGAGTCCATTCTTTTGTTCCAAGTCTGAATCTTGAACTGAAGATTAAAATGTCTCCATTCTCTGCTAAACACTGTGACAGAAGAATGTCACAGGGAAAGTTATGGCTACTAACTGGGAAATTACAGCATAAAGTACAATATGGGCACACAAATTTTAAAAAAGCTAAGGGGTTTTTTTGACCATTTACACCAGGGAAATAAAATATCTCTGTCAACCACAGCACTAACTCCACATTCTCTTTTACATATATAAAGCAAAGAAAGCAAATAGTTCAAATGCAAATATAAAAGTACATGGCATCCATAAGGTTCAAAACTAAGTGCAAAACCAATATGGTTTTTCCCACAAAAATCTCCCAGCCCAAAGTCATTACACTGCCAGGAAAAATTAGTAGGGAAAAGGAGACTGAAAGCCAGGGACAAAACCACAGTGTCCTGATGAAGACCCAGAGAGTATTAAAAGACACTGAAAGATAAAAATCAACAAATTTGCTAAAGATCCTGAAAGACTGCACCACTATCCTATTTTCTCAAAGACTACTTGCATTCTGTGTGATAAACGGCTGTCTGAAAAGCTGGCAATAAAACTAGTTTCATGTTGTACACACTTCATTATTTTCCTTTTGCTGGTTGGGATTTTTCTTCGAGGATTTTCTTTGCCATATGGAGAACATGGGATTAGAGGGCAGGGGGAGGTAATAACAAGAAAGCTTAAAAACTAGAATTAGTGGAAATTAGTGGAAAAAGGAAAATTAATGCCACTAAATAAAACTATGCTACAAAACCTGTGCAGAGTACCAGATGCACTTACACATCTTTTTATTCTAGTAATTCACAATGTTACATAATACTTGAGATATACACAATTTTAACAGTGCCCGGAACATAATAAATCTATTACCCTTCCTTTTTAACAAGTACAGTTTTCACTGCATATAACATTTTTTTTTTACTTTGACTATATTTTTTAAAGAATAAGCTTGCTTACATAGCTCTAAAACATGATTTCTGTGCTAACTTGCATTCTTCCAGCTTGACTTACCTACCTCACTGAGAAGCTATGAGGATTATTAGATTGTGCTTTGAAGCGACAAGTAGTCATTACTGCAACTCCGTATTTTGAAACCAGAAATCCCTTACATTCCTCACATCCACAGCTCGTCCGCATGATCTAATAATCACCTTTCTTCCCTTTCCTGCTTTCTGCGCATTCTGGCTGCTGCAAGACCCCATGAGACCTCCAAGACCTTGTTTCCACAACTGCACCACAACATTTGCACAGATCCACCCCAATACCGAAAGAGCAGCATTGAAGCGGCAGCCTGTGCAGCCCGTAACACTGATGAATGGCAGGCACAGACAACTGAGCTCGTACAGCACCAGCTCTCTCAATCACATGGCATACAAAATTCAAGCATGGTTAACAATTCTGTCACACAAAACCTCAGCCTTCTCCCTACCACCCAAAAAATGGATTTAAAATTACCTACACAAAGATAACTGCCTTCCAAATCGGTGGGAGAAAAGGCAGACTTCAGAGATACGCTTGGGCATGATCCTGTAGCACACTGACATTTTATCACAGTAGTATGGCACTTAACCAAAATATCACATAGTTGAGCAAAATTGTGATCAGTATGTAATTTTCCTAGATCACGAGAATTTGCTGAACTCCTTAAAACAGGCCCTTGAGAGAAGCACTGCACAAGTATACCATATCTTGAGGGGCCTCAAAAACTTGTATGAGCTTCAGTAGACACCTTGATCCAACTTTAAAAGTGTGATCTCAAAAGGAGTGTTTATTTTCTACTACTTCTCAAACACTTCAAAGAAAACAAAGTCATCCAAATACTCATGACTGTGGAGAAATTTGCCTGTTTCTTCACCCGCTTTTAAATCAGCTACCTAATCTCAAAGCAACTGTAAATGGAGAGAACCTGATTTTATTCTGGATACAAAGTTATAACCTCCCAAGGGATCTGAAGCAAAAATAAAACTCAGTATCGCCTGCTCTGTCTTCAGGGAATAACATGTAACAATATACCCACTTCTTCAGTAAGGCTACTAAATTACTTCTATATGAAAAATGCTTCATCACAAGTCTGGTTCGTATTACACACTATTATAGACTTGTATCATTTTCTGGAGGACAAAACCTCAGCATCCTCTACTAATCTGAATTTCTGAGCCAGGCCAATGTACATACATAACCGATATCTGTCTTCTCAGCAACATGTAGTGCAAGGAGCAATAATTAAGCACACTGAGACTATAAGGCATGTGATTTGTCTCACAAACTCCAGACAGAGCTGTGAATCCACAGAAATAAAGAACATGTTTACAAAGGGGCGAAGAGCTGAGGAACGTGGTGAAAGCAGTCTCCTCTTTACACTAGGTATTTTCCCTTATTTTCCCAGTCCTCTTCCCAGAAAGGGAGCCTCTCCTATCACTTCCTGAACAGCCCTTTGATTTTGTCCTCAGTCCAACAAATGTACCCTCAGGTGCTGCCTGCACAAAACCCTCCCTAGGGTAAACAGCAATAAATAACTGTGAGGACTACAGAATCTCAGCACACCCGCATGTGGGGACAGCCACAACCCAAAAATAGTACCTAGTCCCAGAGTAGCAGTCTCAACTCAAGCTTGGTAGCCAAGAGAGCCTTAAACACAGATTTCAACATTTACTCCTTCACTCAAGCTACATCCTTTCAGCTACGAGTTGCCAAAAGTTTTTTTAGAGATCTTCTGCTTTTTTTTCTCGGCTTTATTATCAATACAGATGGATGACACATAGCATAGGGAAGTCCCATGTCTGCAGCTCAGGTATTAAGACAGAACAAAAACTCAACTCAGAAGTTCACTTCAATGAATGGGTTTGTTGTTTGTCTACATGCAAAATATGTAAAAATCATACATATTTAATAATAACTGAAAATATTCTATAGATATTTTGCCATCTGAAGCATAAAACTTATTTCCAAGAAAATCTAAACATGTCAACATGTCTAATTTAGGTTTCAGACACAGCAGTAGAGTCTTACTTCTCTGAAACAATGGGCAAGGTACAGCACAGCCTCTCATTTTCTAAACCAGAAGAATAAAATGGTAACTTAAAAAAAAAAAAAGCAGCGGTATTTGCCACACTGTGGAAAAATGTGAAAATAACAATTATGCAATTAATTGCAGACAGACTTAAGACCAGCACTCTAGGGTCAGTGCTGTAATTTACAACATATTTGTATATTATTATGAACTGGTCATTTTCACCCCCTACAATGTCATCGCAGTTATTAAGTAACTGGCAGTCAAAACAGTTGACATCGCATTACATCACATTAATTGTACCAAGAAAGTTGCACCTGAGCAAAATACAAAATAAACTAATCTTAAGAGTAGGTACATCATGGTTACTAGGGTTTGGGGGGTTTTTGTTTGTTTTTTAATTAAACTACTTTAAAAGCCAGCCAGAGATGTACTTCCCAAGGTATAGTAACTTGAGCACTCATGATTAGAAAAGGCTATCCAGCGAACAATTATAAAAAACACACAAACCAAAGGTGATATTTCAAAATTGTATGGTATAACTTAGCTGTCTGAACAAATTCAACATTTGCTTTCTCTTATTTTCACTTAAGTACACTTTCATCTCTCAAATTTGCATCCACACACTACAATAGCTTAAAAAGAAAAACCACTCTAAAGAGATACAGTGAAAACAAAAACAAATGAAATCAAGCCACTATTTTGTCCCTGGATACACCACAGGAAGATCTTTACTTCCTGCAGTTTGAGGGAAGGGTGTGCCTGCACAGATACTTTCCATTGTGACCAGCAGTTGTGGGATGCAGTAGCCAAATAACTGCAGCCCTCCCTCCACCACAGAACTGCAGCTACTGACAGAGGCAGGAACAGAGCCAAATGCAGGAGCAGGAGGTTGCTTCATAGCTTTCAATCAGGGACTACAGACAAAACACCTCTGTTCCTCCAGGTGCTATTCATGACACAACCACACAAGACAAACACAGAAAATGATGCTTTGTGCTCCTTCTTAAAAACTGACATATAAAATGAAAACCCATGACAGCTGCTTGGAAGAAGAGGGATAGAAATGTTGTGGTTTGGTTTTACACCAGCAGGGAGCAGTGCTTAACAAAAACATTAAGATGCTTTTTTGCTTGCCAATGTATCTACTCAATAAATAAATGATTCTCAACAGGGTTACAACATGCTTAAAGATGGAGTTGGGTATAATGCTTACAAGCATCTACTAAAGAGAGGTCTGAGTACTAGGTTAAGAATTCCTGGGGGTGTGCTAAAAGCTCACTCTGCTTGTACTGCCTTGCTGTGAAATCTATCCACCAGTATAATGGAGAGATTCCTTCAGTTAACAACAGAGTTGATTTACAAGCATCAATACAAATGAGGCAAATTGAACATTTTGAAACAGTCTCTTATTCAACAAAAAGGACAAAAGTATACTTAATTAGTTTAACACAGCAGAATTTCAGTAATTTATGGAGATTGGGGAATACTGATGTCACATGCAGGGGATGGGAGAAAAAAAGGAAATTGACAACTAGCAAAACACCAGCCTAATATTACATAAATGCCAATTGTTCACTTACTTTAGACTATAATTTTTGTACAATGTTTAAGAATCCACATATATGATATTCTAGTAAACTAATAATGATCTTGTTTATATGAGTATCTACCAATACCCCTATCTAATTTTGGTACTTCCTGCAAGACTGTGGGGTTTTTGTTTTTTTTTTTTTTTTGCAGATAAGGGCATTTAGTTAAATTACATTCTACCGTATATAACAGCTCACATGGAAAAAAAAATGATCACTCACCACATTGTAATAACTTTTGTTAATTGCAGATGTATCAAAGCCTTTAGGTGGACTCTTCAATGTACCTGATTTGGGGGAGACTGGTTTTTCTGAAATAAAAGATATTTTAGGGTCAATGGGGTGCAATTTCACAGCTCAACGCTAGAGGTCAAACAAACTGCTTTAAAATATCAGGATACAGTGATAATGGCGCTTCACTGAGAAACATACATAATTGTACTTGAAATTACTGGTAAATAATCAGTATGTTCACAATGAATGAACAGCCTCATTGAAGGCAAGAAAAACTGCCCCTCTTTTTCCTGGAACCAGAAAGTCAGTTAATAAAATTTGCATTTCCAAATTTATTGTTTAAAAACAAGATGTCATAGACTGCAAAAAAATCAGTAAGAGGTATTTCCAAACCATATATTCACTTGCAAACAAAACCAGTATTAAGATTCAATATTGATTTAATGAACTCTGTGAAAGCAAGTGACCAATCAAAAGCTGAACACTCAGTCTCAAAATATAGATTCAAAACACTATACTAGTGAAGTGACTTACCTTATGCCCAGAAAATCATCTTTCAAAACAAATTACCTTTTGCTATTAATGAAGTATAGAATAAAAATGCTTATGCACTTGAGAACAGGGTTCTTCATAAAAACAAATCCTTCCTATAACCCATAGGGAATCTATCCCTCAGTAATGCATGCTGTTCTTAGAAGGACAACATTAATCTGCAAGATCAAAACAACAGTCCTGAGAGTTACCCAAGTGCTGGCCCAGAACAGAGAGGCAGAGAAAACACACTCCTAAAGCCTCCCCACTCCCGACCACTACACTCCTCTAAGTCAATTACAGAGGAGCAAACATGAGGGGAGAGAAAATCAAAAGCAACATGCTTCATGCTGCAGAAACAGCAAGTAAGATTTACAGCATCTCTTTTTGATCTCTCACACTTGACTGTGCACTCAACCAACTGAGAATGCTTGTGGGACTGTGTTTATCAGGACATTTTGGTGCTTTGGTTTGTCTACTTCTGTATGTTTTTTAAATAACCAGGCTTCTCTAATATGCAAGTGTCAAATAAGCATTTGAGTAATTTGTATCCAAGCTATAAAACAGCAAATTGTCAACTGAACTGCCCCAAACAAAACCACAGAAGCATGACCAAAACGTACCTACTGGAGGCCCTACTTTTATTTTAAAAGCCAGCTCTGTTTCAAACATAATTTAATAAAGATATATGAATAATTTAACTCTAGTTTACCTGATACCTAAGGCTAAGAATAAATTATGCAAGTCTCAAACACTTCTCCAGGAGAAGCCCAGTCAGTCAAGCTAAAAGGGGCCACAATGGAAAATTCCCATGGACAGCAGGGCTGACCAGGGAAGCACCATCATAAGCAGACCAATCCCTGAGGTACCAGCCTCTCCTGAGCAATTTAGAGCTTCTTCAGGCTCCCAGCTGCAGCCCATGGATGATGCCATCTCAAGCAAGCTGGCTCCAGGTGCAGATCACCCTTTCATCTCCAGTACCAGGACAGCCTGGCAGGCCAGAGGCTTTAGCTAACAGCCCATGAAGAGCAGCTCAGGCCCTGTAAGCGCACAAATGCAAGTATCTTTAAGGGGATTTGCTCTGCAATGCAGCGGAACTTCCCTCAAAGAAGCTAATCTAAAAATAAAATATAGTCTTAAAACTGCCAAACATGAGCAAAGAAAAAAAAAAGATTCTCCTTACCACGTTCAGAGATGACAGTAAGACCCTTCTGGTTAATATCCCCTGCCTACCCGCCCCACATCAGATCTAAGCTGACACACAGCACAAAAACTGCCAGACCCAGCAGTTATCCAGCTGGGAACACTGATGCTCTCAGCCACCAGCCCTGCAATACCTATGTGCTCTGCTATACAGCCAAGTAATTCCAAATGACAGGACTCCTCCCACCTCCTTAGAACAAATCTGTAAACTCAAGCAGATTTGCCATCAAACACTCCGTGTGAAAAGGCCTAATATCACCTCATTTGTATGGCTACTCATTTCTATATTCATCTATAATGTTTCTCTATATGGGACAAATAAAATTATTTTCTTTGTACTGAATGATGAAAATTATGTCATTCCCACAAACTTGGTAATTTGCTTTCATTCCCTGTGGAAACTCTTGGACTTATCTACAATTTATAGTGACTTTCAGGTTCACTAAATACCTAAAGGTTTATTCATCATGTGCCAAAAAGCATGAAAGGAGAAAACAGACTTATTTAAGGATAAAAGTAAATACTTGTCAGAATTTATCATAATATAGGTGTCTTGAAAGGAGGAACAAGAGTTATTTAAGGATAAAGGTAAATACTTGTCACTGAATTTATCATAATACAGATGGCTGACCATTGTTAAACTAGCTGATCATGGAATTCTGACTCTTTGTTATATTAAAGGGTGCAAAAATACCTCTCTTCCCTTAAGCTGCTGAAGAAAGTGGGAGACTTTTTTGCTGAAACATATAGAGTCATTTACATTGCCAGCTGTTCAGCTGATTCAGTTATCCATCAGAGACACTCACCCGTCCAAATTCAGATTTAAAGACAGGACAGAAAAAAAAGAATTACACATTCATATAATTTTGCCTGAACAGTCATAATCAACATTTAGCTTTTAAAATGTAAAGGCCATTTCTATTGCAGAAACACAGAATCAGACACAGCAAATTAGTCCATCTGTCTATCATGTCTGGTATTCTGCCTCCAAGCAGTGTCTTGCTTCATGAGGAGGAATAAGAAATAAACAGTCTTGTTGCAATTAGCTTATTGCACAATGCATTACAGAGAAGAAAATCCTGATCTTGAACATAAGAAATCACTTTCTTTGTTTATGCTAAATTAAGTGTAATTTATTATCCTTGGTAATATAACATTAGAGTATTTTTCAAACAGAACACATGTCATTAAACATTTCAAGGAGGCACCACCCCTATTCAGCAACTACATCTTTATCAAGTCCACAGGGTTTTGAAACATCAGCAAAACCTTGGCACCTTGCCCACTCCGCAGGGACTCTATTTCTCAAAGCCCTGGAAGAGAGTGACCTGAGCCACACACCAGCTTTTCCCACACAGAGGATTTTTGCATCTCTCTACTTTTCTCCAGCCACAATGTGCATCCCTTACATTAACACTGAAAGCACAGTGAAAATGGCTCAGTGTATGATCAAATCCAAAGCTGGCAGGCATCTGCCCAAGTACAGGAAGAGATGGTATCCTGCTGGTGACTGAAACCAAGAGCTAAGTTCCCACTGTCCATCTCTCTTGTGATCAAAGCATCACATTCAACTGCCCTCAGCCACACTTGACAATGCATTGTCTAGTGATAAACCAGATGGACTTCACTGCACAGATCATCTTTGGGTGGAGAATGAGAGTAGCACAGGCTTTTTAATATTACTTTTCCAGCAAATAATTATCCTCAGTGCAAGCAACTGCTTTTATAACCTTTCCCTAAGTGGTATAAGATGCCACAAATTCCCTAAAATGATCTTATTCTTTACAAATGTCTATTTATTGGTTGTAAAAAGACAATTTACCCAATCCTTCCCAATACTTTGTTTCTTTCTATTTTAACTTACATGCCTTCAAATTACCCAACATTCCCACATTCTCTTTTCTGTCATGTCTTCAGTTTATGCCATAGTCACTTTGATGAAACACTCTTACTTTGTGCTACTCCACGGAGTATTTGCTCCCCTCAGAACACACTTTACTAAAGCACTTTGACCATACTGCCACAAGAACACACAGTAATTACTGCGCCATGCTGCGTAATTTAGATAAAAAGATCCAATTTGGGTTATTTCATCCTGCATTAGGGGAGGAAAAATGTGTCAACAAGAACACCAAAAGCTGTGTGGTCCCTATTAGCAAAGTGCTACAAACAAGCTCCATCTTAGTATCAGGCCTGATATTAATAACTGTCAAGAAGGTGTAACAGAAGCTTGGGCAGTAATGATACACTAATTTCTGCAAAGAAATAGAAAAAAGTTTGTGACATATCAAATGTAGTTTGTACAAAGCTGTATTCCTTTGTGTGTAATCTCATGCCGTTTCAAGGGATACAACTTGAATGCATGCTTGGATACAACTCAGTAATGGGCCATGTGGGTTTTTTAAAATCTGATTAACATCTGACAGTAGCTAAGCAAGTGCATCCCATTCTGGCTAACCACCCTTCTTTTTATTGCAAGGGAGCCCTCAAAACTAGGTCTCCAAATCCCTCTAAGTACCATGTGAGACAGAAGCAGCACTGTAGGAGACAAGACTCCACCTACACCTTCAACTCTTCCTGTTCCATTTTATGTAAACAAAAACAACCTCAATAAGGCCACACTGTCAAGTATCTTAACAAGTTTACACATAATTTTTTACCCTCTGTCCCATGTAATAGTAGAGCAGGATAAAACCAAAATCTTTTCATTTCCAAGAACTTCCTGACTAGTACTTAAAAACATAAGATGCTAGAGGGTTTGAAAACGGAAATGAAAACACAGGGTGGAGGGAGGGGGAGAGAAATGGACCTTTTTTTTTTTGAAGTTCACAGTGTAGGCATGTACCTGAATAGAAAACAGTACTTTTTTTTTTACATATTTGATCATAACTATCACAACTTTAAACAAATCCTCTTTTTCCCCTTGGGTCAGGGAGGGGGACAGAATAAATACACCCTCAAAATAAAAACAAAAACAGTTTCCCAATCTCAAACAAATTTATTTTCCTCCAAAATAGTCATTGTCCAGCCTAAGAAAATGAAATGCTGTGCCTTGCTCAACAATCTCAGTATGTGTCCTACAACCATTTGTAGATCACCTCATTAGCATTGTGTGCTAACTCTAATCACTCAGGCACAGCTAAACAAACAAGTGACAGCCACGGCACAACCACTGTGAGATACCTTATCATGTGATATTATCTGCTGGTGTAATTTATGTAATGCAGCTTACTTTTCTTCTAAACAGTTGAAGAAATCAATGTGGGCAGAGGCAGTTCCATTGCCACACATCTCTTTCTTCCCTTCCTTAATATATAATTTCAGAGCCACCATAAAACCTAAGATTACATATCTACCATTTTTTACACTAGAGGATTTAAAATAAGAACAAAAATCAATTTATCCAAACATCTAATGCCTATGAAGTTTGTGAGAATTAAAACAAAAAACACACATGCACAAATAATTTTACTTATTTCCTCTTTTACTAAATTTGCAGAAGTCAGGTTACAGCAGATTGAGGGGATTTAATTTAGTGAAACCCAGGCACTTATTTAGTCATGTCCTGGGAGCTCTCCATAGAATGCATCATCCTATACAGAATTTCTAAATATTTACAGTATTTTCAGCTATATTTCAGAGAAGAAAGAAGTGTAGTGTCATACTGCCAGTGCCAGACCATTTTACAGAGTACCTTGAAAACAAATGAGATGCCTAGGATGAACATTTTTTCAGAGAGACCTTAATCAAGAGCATATATTTCAACAATCCTATCTGGAACTTTTTTTAAATCAATCTATTGTAACACTAATAGAAAACACATTTTGAATTTAAGCTAGCAAGGCTGCAAGTTCTTCTAACCACTTTTAAAATACCCAAGGCAAAAAAGAGCACTTTTATATGTCAACTTCATGATTGAGGCATAAAAGCACTTAAAATACTCCTAAATTAGGAAAATCCTGAGGTGAGGTGTATATATAGTTACTAGGAAGTAAAGAAACAGTGTAAGATTATCAGCTCAAGAAATGCCAACTCTCCTAATGAAGACAAACTTAAAAGAGAAGGGACATAGGAAGGTAACAGAAATTACATATAACCTCGATGAAGCTTCTCATGAACACCCACCTATCCAAACAACTTCAGAGCTTTGTATCAAACAGCATTACATCCTTGTTTCAACAAGGACAGCAGAACAAAGAAAGTCCAGCAGCAGGACACAGTGACAATGCTTTTGGATACAGAAGGGAGGAGAATTCCAGAAAAGCCCTCTCTGTAGGATCTTCAACAATATCCATAAAGCAAAATTTAGCTGAGACTAGAAATGCTCATAACAAGTTTTATGGAAACATGCAATAAAATAAAAAGTGCAGCAAAATTACAACAATGGACTTCAAGTACGAAAAATTCAGTAAACTTAAAAATATGTACAAAAAAAGAAGTCCCACTAGTAACAACATAAGCAGAATAGGCTCACGGGAAAGATAATTCTTTTAAAAGTTAGTGGCATGTCAAAGAAAGAACAGAAAAAGTGAATGCAAACTGACATGGAACAAATATCACAAACATATATGCTGACCACAAACACACAAAAAGAAGCAAAAGTAAGCAGGAGAAGTCAGGTCACCATTTAAATACAACTACAATGGTCGTGAGGGTAGTAGTAACAAAGCAGAGTATGCCACATACATACATACATACATGAAGGGGTAAAGCTAATCTGCAACTCCACAGTTACTAATACACTAAGAAGGTCTTGGTATGTCATACTTCCTTCTACCACCCCCCATCCTTCTCATAAAGAAGTCAACTTCAGGCAACTCAAACATATACCTACAAATGCATAAAAGCAGATTAAAATTATTATTTTGATAAATTACACAGTATCTGTTGTGCTGATTGGATAATAAGAGAACTAGCTATATCCACATCTGAAACCAGAGAGCACAAGTGAAGTTCCATAAAGTACTAGAAAAAGCCAAACACAGTAATTTTAAAATGGAGGAGGAAAACAGAGAAAGCTAGTGAGCTACCACTCAGTCATTTCAACTTTGTAATACTCAATGAACTAAGCCTTCTGGGAAGAGAAAAGCATGGGCACAAACAGAAGAAACTTCCATAGAGGAAACTGAGCATATGAAAGAGCAGTCCAAGAATGCAAGAAGTCTTGCAGAAGCCAGAAGGGATAAACTGTTGTGGCAGAGAGAATACACCTATAAAGTGGAGGGAAAAGGACTTGGGAGAAAATTCTTCTGAGGGCAAGAAGTGAAAGTAAAAACCATGCCAGCCCCAGGGATCAGACAGGGTTGCAAGGAGTCACAAGTATCAGACTGCACTGGGTACTAACCTTGGCACTACAGCTTGTCTCTTCCTACTTAGAAGGGTTACTTCACCCAAGTATTCTTAATAAAACAAGAACCACTTAATTCCAGGTAGTGACAACTTCTGGTTCTTGCATGTTCACTGTTAAAGCATTTCTATTCTGGAGCTTAATTATCTACCCAGATTCCAGGAGTCAAAAGAGGTCAAAACTAATGAAATCCAAACAAAATCTCTGCAGCAATGATTTAAATGAATAGCAATGAGACAAGAGGGTCATCATGGCTGATACTAAAACGCTACAAACCAAAAACAGGTTTCAATAATTGTTTCTCAGGATAAGCTACATCTGAGAGATCTGTAAAGAACATTCAAGCTAAGTCTTACATTGTGACTATATCTGGGAGAAGCTGGTTGAAAAGGGCAATGAAGCTGCAGATCTCAGAATACCAGCAACAGACTGGAGATAGTAAATCAAGGAAGAAAATAAGAGGATGCAACCAAAGGAGAAAAGGTAAGTTTTAAAATGGACTTTTGCTACCACAACCTCACTGCAATCAGGCATCTGAATAGCTGCTTCATAATGGGGGAGAACAAAAAAAAAAAAAAAAAAAAAAAAGCCATGCCCAAGACTTTAGCACAGCCCCAAAAGATGTGTGTTTTCACTGGAGCTGTCACAAAGGAAACAGTGGTAAAGCCTTCCAGAGACCCTGGGTAATTTTATCCCACCAGGCTTATCCCTAATCTCTGAAAATAAGCAAGACAAGGAAAGATATGGGGTAAAAAAAGGAAATAAAAGAGACAGAGAAATTATGTCATCCGCAGCAATGTCCTAGTGGATTAAAATGGAATGTTACTTCTGATATTCAGAAGACATTTACAGAAGGCAGTTTGCATAAAGTTCAAAACAAAACTTCAGCAGAAGGATGAAGCCTATATGAAGAAAAGCTGAAGGCACATGAACAAGAAAGAAAAAGAAAAATCACAAATATATTTATTAACTTTCAAAAGTAGATCTTGACAGAATTGGGTTTCCTTCCTGCAGTTGTTTACTTCTAAGTAATGGGATGTATTGAGTAAATTTTTGTTAGGTTTGGGTGGTTTTTTTCTGCTGTTTTTTGTTTGTTTGTTTTTGTTTTGGTTTTTTTTGTTGGATTTTTTTTTCTTGGTTTTGTTTTGGTTTGTTTTTTGTTTTTTTTTTTTTTTTAGGAAATCACTTACTATTTAAACCAAAAGCACCAATTCAAAGTCTGTCAGCATCTGAGTCAAAATCCGATATTCTAGGAATTCAGACCAAGGAAGTGAGCCAGGCAAACAGAATGGGGAGTTTTCTGCACACTTACTGCTAATTCAGAAGCCATCCCATACAGTGAACAGGGGTGGGGAAGTGCAAGTTCCCAAGCATTATTCATTGCTGTGAATGACGTTCAGTAAATAAAATCAAGCTTAAACAAAAACCATTAAAAGCTTTAATAAATCAAACAACCATCAACCTCCACCCAAAGCAAGAATTGCTGCAAATATGCTCTCCCCTTCAAAACTCACCATTTGATTTGATTTCTCGTACGTAGTTACTTGGAAACCACCCTGTTTTTCCATTCAAGGTTCCTTCCCACCAGCCTCCTTCTTCCACTCTTGTAACATGAATAATATCACCTTTTGAAAAAGAAAGTTCATCTTCATTTGTCTGTTGAAAATTAAATTTAGCTCTCACCACCAACTGATGGTTGCCGTTATCTGTCATGTCCTAGTAAGAGAAAACAAAGAATAAAATGATCATTAGAGACTTGAACAATATTTCTATGAGCAAAACAGAAACGTCCATAAAATAGAAATAGTTCCCTCCACACACAACAGTCTCCACACATTTTTAGTCAAAGGCCCTTATAAGGAGCAATTTAGCATTTCCAGTATTTCTGTCATTTTTAATCTACAGATTTTTATCAGCCATGGGAGTATATATTTTACTTATTACAGCCCCTCCAAATCAGAAGGGGTTAACAGCTAAAATGAGAATAATTATTGCTCTCACAAAAAAAAAATAAAGAAAACATATACATTTTCTATAACCAGCATAAATTGAAACCGCCTTTGACAGTAACAAAGAAACAGAGGCTTTACATTAGAGAGTTTTTGCCTAAAATTCTCTGTGCTACAAGAAGGGAGAAACTGAGTTTGGTTTAATTTAATTTTGGATATATCAAGGTTTTGCAGCTCAAAACCTTTTCCCTTTCTTTTTTCCTGTAAGAGATCAGGTTGGTGGCTTCCACAGCTGAAGGTACAAGGCTCCATGGCCTGCCAATGAAGGAACGTTCTTTCACAAAACCTATGAAAGAGTTATGCAACTAACCTTGAATAAGTACTCCCAAATTATTTCTCTGAAGGTTAGCAAAGCTGGAAGCCTGCAGCAGTCAGACTTGCAGCTGTCCATATACATTGTGCATGTATGCTCATCCCCTACCATGGATGCAAAGGCAGATTATCATTCTGTCCTAACATCTGAATGATCTTACAAGTAACTAATAAGTCTTTCAAATTAATGACTTTCAAATTCAGCATTTTGTCCCTAGATGCCAATTTTGGGTATCTGCCCCATGCAAGCATCTCATGAGAGTCTGGGAAAACTTTTATGCTAAAAAAGTGCAATACTTGGACCACTTTAAGAACATTGCACTGGAACTGAGAGAATAGCACTACATCTCATGTTTGTCTCTATCATAACCAAGAATCTGTATTAGCACAGCTAAAAACATAGCCTAGTGAGAAAATGACTGTGTAAGCACTACTAGTCAGCTATCCAGCCAGAAGAATTTCGCCTACATATTGCCTGCATAACTGAGGTGATGAAAAGACTGCATGCTGTCACTAGGATCTTGCATGTCAGCTTAATTCATAACCCCAGCAATCATGTTATTGTATCACAACTCAGTATGACTTTCATCAGAGTTAGCAGCTGAGAAACTTCAGGAAAATGAAGGCAAACACAGCTTTGAAAACATGCAGAAAGTCCCAAGATAGTGTAAGTCCCAGTGTTTGACAATTAGATCAGCACATTTTCAAACAAGTGCCTCTGCCTTAGGTGCTTTCATCCTCTCTGCTCAACAAGAGAATGTTTTGGTTTAGTTAACAGTAAAAAGCCACAAAATAAGCAGAAACATTGCATAGTGAGATCAGCTGCAAACCCTATGCTCTGCCAGTATGGCTTTCCAGCAGAGGCAATGAGTACACACTTGATGAGAACGGTTCCAAACAGATCATCTACACCAACAAAACCAAAGTAGTAATTTCCTGGGTATGGCCACTAGATCTTTTTCCCTCCTTCTTGCACTTCTCTGCTCTAACTTTGCACAGAGCAACTCAGATCACCAAAGTGATAGAAACACTGAAAACATCAATTACTTCAGTGATCCAGCTAACAGCCAATCCTACCAACTGCTGCATCTGCCAAACTGAGTGGGCTGTGAACAGCAGAACAGGAACTCAAATTAGTGGCCAAGGGCAAAAACTTCCACAGGCTCCACTACTAGATAAAATACATTATACCACACCTAAGAAAGCCATGGATAAAGCAGCTTTCATTAGGGTTCTGAATCCTCCTTGCAAACCTCCAGTGACTAAAAGTACATTTTATCACAATTTCCATGAGGTATGCAACCCTGAATTCAGTTGTACTATAAAACAATGTCCCATACAACTCAGTTATCCAAAGGCAAGTTGAAGGATCAACCTTGAAAAAGAACAG
This sequence comes from Chloebia gouldiae, assembly GCA_003676055.1. Taxonomy (NCBI): domain Eukaryota; kingdom Metazoa; phylum Chordata; class Aves; order Passeriformes; family Passeridae; genus Chloebia; species Chloebia gouldiae. The sequence continues at coordinate 21,827,894 of QUSF01000007.1, read as the reverse complement.
AAAACAGGAACAACTGCCACTACTATCAAAATTAAAAGTATCACCTTCACAGAGGTTTGAATAATTTTCAATCACCAGCTCTAAACTCAGAGAAAAAATTAGATTTTTGTCTTTGGAAAAGCAAGTCCTCACACTGAGAAGAAAAACATAAATCCAGGAAGATACTGTCTATGCAGACAACATGGAGCACTAAAGGAGGAAAAAATCGTTTGAAATTCATAAAAAGCTGCATGTATTTTGAAATATCATATAAAAATCTGCAAAAACAAACTCAGAGACTAAAAATACAGAACTGAAAGATAAGAAACAGTTACTTTGTTACACTATAATTTACTTACAAAGCTCATTAAAAAAAAAGGGGGGGAAGAAAGGGGGAAAAATACCCCACCACAGCATATTTCATATTTCATTCTTTCAGAACTTACCAAACTCCGATACTGTCCCTGAAAGAGTTTTGAAGTTCTACTGTGTGAAGACTGGGATCCCAAAGAATCAAAGGATTTTATCCGATGAGATGAGGGACGTGCACATACAGAGTCACTGCCCAGCCCAATGTCTGTACAAGGGTGGGGAAAAAAAGTAAATATTAGAATTTTAACAATCTGCATCTATAACTTCTGCTTATCTCTGTAAAATTCATGTGCTTAAAGCAGATTCGATGTATCTGCAGTTACTCAGTAATTCAAGATTTAAAAAATGATAGCAATAAATAATCAAAAATCCGAGACATCGACAATGTCTTCCCCACACAGACAAGAAAACAACTGGTCTGTTTAGAGAGAGGAGGGTTAGGGTTGTATTTCTCTATTCCTAGTCACTACCAGTCTATTTAAAGGTAATTAACCAGCATCATTTTAGCTAGTAGCCAAGAATTTTGACTGCATAAAGCTTGTTAAAAGTAAAGCCAGCCACATCTGTTTCTTAGCTCTTCCCACAGCCCCTCATCTCCTTCACAATTAAAACATTCCTTCCACTGTCTTTTTTCCTACATTCCTTTGCCTCATCCCAGTTTGTTGTGTGTTTTTTTTGGTTTTTGGTTTGGTTTTTTTTTGCCAACTAAGCTATTTTTTCTTCTTTGGAGGGAGAACTAGGAATAGAAGAAAGGAAAATGCTGCTTCTCAAGTAAACAACACCCTCCCAAAACATTTCCCCTTTTCTATTTGTGTCTCCTCTGAGAAGCACACCCATGTGATACGTTCACCTGAAGGGCTGTGTGCCATCAGAGGCTGCAGGGGTCCCTTGTGGGCTGGGAGGCACTGAGGGAGCAGCAGGACAGGGCTCATCCCACCATCCCAGCCAGGAGTGGGGCACCAGGGCAGCCTCAGCCCTGGACACTGGGCTGGCACCTCCCAGGGATGGGGTGTTCCCAGCCAACAAGAAGGGAGGTGTCTGTGGCTTAGTGAGCCACAGCCAGCCAGGTGCTGCACCAAAAGCAGCTCCCAAGAGCCAGGTCCAGTGCTGGCTGCAGCCTCCCTCCTTGATCCCACCACTCCAGAGATTGATACTTCGATGGAGTGAAAACCCACAGACATCCTTCATCAGTCATCATGCCCATTAGTCACACGCCTCATATTGTAGGAAGGCCTATCTCAGAAGAACCTGTGTATGCCTGAAATTCTTGCAGATCCACATGAGGATCTGAAATCCATCTTCCAATACTAGAGCAGAGAGATGCAGTCTAAAATGCCTGCTACACAATCACCCAGTTAATGAAAATTGTTTGGAAGAACAAGAAGGTTTATGCTTGCTCCTACAGGAATGAGACAACACCACAGTTTGCATGTGGTTTTGATTTTTGGTTTCCATTCCAGCACCCCATGCCCCCACCATGAAAGGGATCAGCCCAGGTCTCTTCTCACCAATGTGGCTCATTGACATAGGCATTGATCCATAGACATCTGGACAAAAGAGGCACACTTTTTCTCCACTTTAACAATGGCAAAGGCAGCAATGGCCAGTGTACAGCAGTTTTAAAGATGCACTGCCCTGGTTTGCATTTGCACTTAACACTTGAGATCAGAGGCAGTATCTCCAACTGGTCTAAACAGCTTCAAAGAAGTCAATGGTATTACTCCATGCTGATTCATTAAAACTAAGATTTGGTTGCAAAACTTAATTTTAAGGGGTGCTTTTTAATGCAAGGGAAAAAAAATAAGCCACCAAAACCACAAAGTCTCTCATTAAACAGATGAGAGATTATAAATATGACAAGATACTTATCTCACTAGTATTAAATGAAGTAACACTTATGCATCACTGCCTTTTCTTTCACCTTCCTTTTCTTCCTCACACAAAAACTGACACATATGGTTCAGTTTTAGACTCTCTCAAATTCTGACCTGGTGACCAGTACTGAAACTGGCTGCTGATGGTGAAAAAGGAAGAAACCAAAAGGGCCAATGTTAACATTTTTTGACTGTCCCAGGGTCCAGCTGGCATAACTTAGCACAGCCTCACCCTACGGTGACGGATGGACACCCCTTACCTGTCTGTTATTTCTACAGCTCTCTCTCCTCCCACTAAAGAACCTGAGGTGAGTGGTTCATGACTTCTAGCTGGTAAATGAATGAAATGTGCCTTGAGGGATCAAAGACATTGGATATCCTTTTTTATTGGCAAGAAAGGATAGCACTGGGAAATGTAGGCAGGAAGGGCAAAAATGTTGCCATTCTTCAAACAGAAGAATGACAGAATGGAGCAAAAGTCAACTTTTGTAGTTCAAACTTGGAGGAAAAAAAAAAGAAAACCTAAAAAACAGGCCTTTCTGAAAAACATAATTTTTCTAAATTGATTGCCAGCTTAAAGGCTTAGCCTTAGCTCTACCACAAAGCTTTCTTCTGCAGAAGACAAGACTAGAGAACCCAGAGCCACAACAAAGTTTTAAAAACATGAACTTCAACAAAAGCTCATCTAAAATGCTGCATATGTTCACTTCATCATGGCTGCAACACAGATATAAATATACACTGAAGCAAGGTGAAAGTAGCAGCAAGCCAGCACAAGACAGAGCAGTCTACTTACCTGCAGTCACCTTATTTAAAGCCACAAGAGAGCTAAGAACTTTGCTGAAATTCTGTCCCTGATACAGGTCATTTGCATCAAAAGTCTGAAAAAGAACCAAAAAACAAGTAGTTAAGTCACAGAAACAAGCCTTCAAGCTTGTACATACAAACCACAACTGTAGAAGCTATTGCATGATCAAAGTATCAATCATTCAGTGGTTGTTATAAACCACTAAAACTAGAGGGGCGGGGGGAGTCTCTCCTCAAAAAATTAAAACCCCAACAAACTATGACACTGTTAAATGGAAAGATAATATAGCAACAGCTGCATTTGAAAAAAACTCAAGAACTGAGAAAGTAAAAATATCAAATATCATTTAAGTTACAAGAATGTTAAATAAAACAAGTATCAGAAGTTTTGCTAAGACATTTTGGCCAAAAAAATGTTACTGGGTACCATTACTCTTGGCATACTCTTCTTTTTCTGTAGCAGTGCACAGGCATTGTACCTGATTTTTCATAATGTACTTTGAAAATAACTACAAATACTTTAAGAATTATTACAACCTACACACTCTCTCTTTACAAGACACAGAGGAAAGAAGTATTCCTGAACATTAATGAATTTTAAAAATAACTAAATTGCTGGACAGGTTAGATCAAGGATGAGGTTTGGGAAGAGGAAAGATGAAAGGAGAGGTTAATTTTATTTTTATTTTTTAACTGTGGTAAGGAGATCCAAACCTTGAATTATCTTGCACAAAACACTCCAGCAACTTTCAAGCACTGGGTGATGACATTACCCATCTGTATTTTTTGGGGAAAAGAGGACATTTTTTAAAAAAAGGAAAAAAACCCACAAACCAATATTTGCCCGAGGTAATGGAAACACTCATCCAAAGCCTCATGAAAATAGCTCTTGCATAGGTTGAAAGAACTCCTTTGTACAAGACTAGAAAGCTGACAGTAAAAGACAGCTGCTGCAGTTCTTCCAACTGATTTAAGAAACAAAGATATTTAGTTTTCTGCAATGAAGCAGTTTTTATCTAAAATGTCAACAAAAACCAGTTCACTTTTCTGACAACAGACCCATCCCACAGACACTATCAGAAAATCCTTACCCCAGAAAACAGCCTTCACAGACAGGAGAGGAAAAACTCATAATCCCAGGGGAGAAGCGAAAAAGGAACAAAGAAAGGCTAGTTTAACCCAAGAGAAGCAAAAGTGTGAACAAAAGCTATGAAAGTAACCACAGAAGGGGCTGCCAGACCAGTTCTGACTGGTGATGCAGTATCACAGGAAAGGTAGAACAGATTTAGGAAACATTTAATGACTGTGTTAGTAAAAAAAAAAAAAACCAACAACAAACTCCCAATGCAGCCACAGTATTTGAGGTACCTGCATACATTCACATGCTCATTTCTCCCCCCTCAGACTGAGGATCATCTCTGGTCCCAGAAAGCAGCAGTTCTAGCTGGGCTGTACATGTGCCTCAAGCTTGAGTAGCACTTACACAGCTCAGAAAAGCAATGCCACACAACACACACAGGATCAAGCAGTCAGAACCACACAACAGTATACTCCAAGCAGTTATTGCTCACATAAATTAAGTCAAATAACTACATCAAGTTTCTCTGGACTACAGATAATTTTAAAAGACTTATCTTGGTTATTTGAAGCTGTAAGGACTAAGGAGAGACATCAGGGAGTGGCCTAGATGTGAATTTTGTAAGGCTTTTCCTCAAACACAAGGAATATTGAAATATTATGTACACAAAGAAAGCATTAAGGAGAAAAAATAATCTGATTTAACAAACAGACATGATGGATTTTATTAACAGCATAATTTATAAAGTCAAAACCAGGCTGGAGATCAGCTTAACCACTGCTCAAATTGGGGAAAAAAATTAAGCTGCTATGGAACAAGAAAGTATTAAGAGTGTGAAATTTTCATTATCACTACACACATATTGTGGTAGTTTTTAAACAAACTTGAAGTGTAAGTAAACTTGAAGTGTGAACAGAATCACAAAAGCCTAGCCCTGATCCTAAAAAATTAAATACACAGGACAGGTGCTCATGCAGAAACCAGAACTGGATCAGAAAGGGACAACAAGGGAGAAAGAGAAAGACTAAGAAAGGGAACATTTAAAACAAAGCTTAAAAATTATAGCTTAAACTTACAAAACCTTAAAACAACCGAACCCTAAATCCATTTTAAGCTCACCTTCATTCTGGATTCTGATAGAGCCAAGAGCTCTCCACAGTCAGGCTAACTTGAGAACAAAAGGTTGAGAGGAAGCCTCGTTTCCTGCTACGCTCAGACTATAGGGGATACCAAGAACAATTTGATTGGATCATCCCAACACATACAGTGCCATAAAAAACCTGTATCCAGGACATGCATCCAGTCTGCTCCACAGGAAACAGCACAATGGGAGGATGCAAGAAACATTTGCTTCCTTCTGATTTTACATGAAGCAATTTGACAGGAAGCCACCCTTAGCAGCTCCTGGCCAGTATGTTCAGCAGCAGCCTACAATAAAAGGGGAGGGGGACAATAACCTCCAGAGGGGTCTTCTTCTAACATAGCAAATGTTTAAGAAATAATTAACCTACAGAGATAAAAGGTGAGGGAAATAACATAAGTGTTCTAAAGTTTTAAGGATAATTCTTGATTATAAAATCATTATATTAAAAAAAATCAACAAAAACAAACAACCAAACCTAAAAACCAAAGAAATACACAACCCACAAAAAAAAAACCCAAAAAAAAAAAAAAAAACCCACAAATAAAACCCCCCGACAAAGGAAAAAAAAAAAACAACAAAAAAAAACCAAAAAAAAACAAACCTGCAAACCATTCACCCTTCTTCCATCTTAGTGGAAGTTTGCTTGTTTCACAATCTATCTAAAAATTTTGACAGAGTAAGAAAATCAAGTAGCCAGAGAAAACTGTCTACTCCAGGTTTTCAAGGGAAGTCTAAGTTGCATGTGGCCTGTAATCTTTATTATGGTAGTTATGGACTGTATGGTAATTGTGGTAATGTAGAACTGACTCTCAAAATTTATCTTTATGTTAAAAAGAGTAACTTCTCATTCAGTGACACTGGATGATAAACAACCCTCCTCTACCATACAGCACTCCCAATTCTTCAACTGCAAAAATCAAAGCTGAATTTTGAGATCCAAATATCAAGGAAAACTATTTTTATAACATAATTTATTACCAAATAATAAGGTCTGCATACTAAATTGCTTCCATAATACTGGCATAACCCACTTTTCTAATCACAGCAGAAGCACAACATGAATTCAAAGCTGCACATCCTTACAACTCTGTAAACTAAAACCACAAACACTTAGAAAGGTATTACTTTGCAAATATTAAGATTTGTCTTTTGAATAGTATGCAACAGGTATATATAGATACTAAATAAAGCTTTACAGAAAAAAAAATTTCCAATCCGTCCTTGACTTCTAGGCAAACAAAATTTATAACTCTAAGATTCTACCTGTGACAAAATTCACCTTTTTCATTCAATCCTTACTTTCCACCAAGAGTCAGATTAAACATTAGTAGGAATACAATAAAACCATCATAAATCAGATCAGAGGACCCAGTTAAGCCAAATCTTTTGACCAAACTATTTAACTATGCCTTTGTTTTTAAATACCACAGCATTGCCTACATGTACATATGCCTTACATAAGCATTAAGATGAGAGCAGGAGAATGGGGTGATGCTCACAGTGATGGTGTTCGTCTTCCCAAATCACCACTAGGAGTGACGCAGCCTGGCTTTCCTGGAGATTGCTGAACATCCCTCTGCCTGCTCATGGGAAATAAGTCACTCCTTGTTCTGCTTTGCTGGCATGCACTGCTCCAGCTGTACCCATTGCACTGCCTTTACCCCAACCAGTTTTCTCTCACTTTTACCCTTCCAAATGTCCCCCCAACTCCACCAGGGCAGAGTGAGAGTGAGGCTGCCTGGGGCTGCACCTCAACAACACCCCAATGGATACCATGTTGTAAAGGCAGACCACATCAGCCTAGCAGTGACCTACAAACTACACCATCAGTAACACTCCAGAGCACTCTGGCACTTTTGGTCACTGACTGCCAAGGCCTGACAGTTGCCAAGCCTCACTCACAGATCCTGGCTTCCCTTTCCACACACCACACTAATTCCAAACACACAAGCCTGGCTTCCTACAAATATATATGTATTTTTTGCCCCCAGGTTTCAACTGGCTACATACGTTATTGATAACAATTTTATGACCTCTTCCAGGTCATTAATGAAATGTTACAAAATGTGGTTGAGTAGCAACAGAAACAAAAGCCCTACAGCAAGATACACACTGGATGTACATCTTGTCTATCCATTTGGAATTATAATGAAGTTGATTAACAAGCCAGTTTTTAAACTCACTTCATGACAGCCATTTTCACTTTTCCATCACAGACATTTCTTCAACACCAAACAAAATGCCTTAGAGATTAATTTCATCCACATACTGGCTGTTCAACTACCACATTTACCCTCTGATTTTAAAAAAGATTAAACTCTGCATGGATCTGCTTAAACTCCGCAACACTCAAAATTACCTGAATGTATTATTAGGGCCATTTTAAGTAATCTAAACTACTAACCCCTAGTGGATGGAGACTTCTCATCTAATAGCAATAAGGAAATAAAACTAACATAACAATGCTTATCCCTCATGTCCCTGGAACAACCAGTACCTACTGAAAGGCAAAAACACTACCAGAGAATTTGATGAAAGAAAAAGGAAATGAGAAAATAAAGCTGAAAATATATCTGGTGAGAGCAGACTATAGCATTCAGTAAGCCCGCAGCAAAATTCTTTTCTTCAAATCAGTCAGTTTCAAGGCCTCATGTAACCTTCATACTAATTTATTTCCCCTTCTAAACCTAAGTCAGTTATGGAGGAAGTATTCTTAAAATAAAGGGACTTCATCGGATAAAGCAAGGTCTACAACTGGAGACAGGAAAAAAAAAAATCAGGTCTAGGTCAGTCAAGCTTTCATCTGACACATGCTTTGTTCAAATGTGTCTTCTACAAATCTTAACTTGCTTGTATCCTTAAACCAGCAGAACATCAGTAAGGTTGTGTCTAACAGTCACAACAAGAAAAGTTCATATACTGGTTAAGAGTAAAATAGAAATGTTTCTCCTTGCTAAACTATTGTCTTGAATATTCCCAGTGAGTATTAACATTTAAATCATCTGACAAAAATAGGTGACAGCTCTCTTTACAGTCCTGCATCACCAACTGCAGCAGCTGAGGAGCAGCCCAGGCATCTGTGCAGCACAGATAGGGCAGCTGCTGCTAACCTCACCAGCCAGCCCCAAAATAAGCTGTAAGCCCCAGGCTGTGTGTACTAAACCAGCAGGACCCTTTCCAGCTCCGTTTTGCAGCCTCAGGCCCCTCGTGCAAAAGATTAGGAGAACATTGGCTCGCTCACCCGGAGGAAATGAAAGGAAATGAGCAGAGTGGCTTGACAAAGCACAGCGTGACACCACAACGTGTCGCTCCACCTGTTCCTACTGCACACACTGCAGTGCTCTTGGCCACAGGAGCGTGAATAAGGAAGTGGTAGGGAAAAAAGAGCAACTAAGGTTTAGAAACAGGTGACTGCAAAAAGCACTAGGAATCCCAACACCTTGTTTGTTGTGCCACCACCCCCAGTGTGGCACAATCCTTGGAGCAGCTGGAAAGAGGATGCCACCGAGGCCATCCACCGTTCACCTTCCAGTGATGACATCTAATACACTCAAGCTGAAAAAAAGATCATGTAGGTAAGCCCACAAGCAAATCACAGATTTGTTCATTTATTCTCACATTAGGTCAGCTCTAAGTGGTGCTGCAGCTATTATGCAGCAGCTGCTGCTCGAGCTGTGCATTATCATCTGAAAGCTGCAGCAGTAAAAGGAGAGATAAGAAAAGCAGGGAACTATGACAACTGAGAGGAAAGGAAGGGGTGAGGGGAGAAGAGATGATTACAAATGTTCTGGAAATCTCTATGAAGCATACTGTTGCCCAAATGTAGCACTGTGCAGCACAAAAGAAAGCTAAAAAAATAAGTTCTCTTTCAAAAATTAAGAGTAAGATAAAAGGAAAGGTTTCAAAATAACTGGAAGAACAGCCCTGCAGTACATGATTTCTGTGCCATTTGGTAACATTTCACAAGGGAAACATCAGTGGTAAAGAATAAACAAAACTTAAGAGGTGGTCTGGAATAAATTTTGCTGCTCATATAAACCTGTTCCTCAGAAGTAAAAACCTCACTATACTAAAACACCACGTCACCTAGAAAGTTTTAATTCCTGCAACTAGTAATATTTTTAAGATATAACATGTTATCTACAAAAACAAACAGAACCATGTGTAAAATGTATATGGAAGTTTGTAGTGTCTGTGTGCACATCTGCTGGTACATGCATCCAGACACACATTTAAAACACAAATCCAAACAGGACAAAGGTTAAAAAACCTGCTTTAGAATCCTAAAGCTTTCCAGCTCCAAGAAATTTTCCCCAAACCCAGACACATCAAAGCACTAATGATTCTACAGAGCATTAATTTCAAATACATCATACAAAAACATCTCACCTAAGAAAGTGCTTCAAAGTAAACTTCTCAAATACACAACCTATTTTTCATCAACACAAGCAAAATACCATTTAAAAAAAAAAGAAGCACAAAGAAATGCTATGTTTCCTTTTGGAAAGGAACTGTACAATTTCTTAAGATTTGCAAATCTGTTTTTAGAATGCAACACTGCAAGTTAGTATTCTCAAATGAATTCTTTTGTAAGACGTCATAGAATTTAGTATTTTTGAGCATAAACACTGACTTCTTTGCTAGTAGAGCAAAGCAAGATGTAATTTAAAAAGTATAAATAGAAAGATTAGCACTGCCTACACTTCTGTAAGAAAGAAAACATAAGAACAAGCCTATTCCAAATTTCCACCTGCACAGCAAAACAAAAACTACATTTATTACACCTTCAACCTAAAACATGTTCAAATTGCTTTGTAGGTTTTGGTTTATAGATGATATCACAAAGTGATAATCTCAGCTGACATAGGGACAGTCAGTAGCACACAGTATTAATACACAATTGAATAACATGGCTTAAGGAAGCTCACACTCCTGGAGCTACAGGCAAAACTAAAAGTTGTTGGAATAAAATTACCAAAGAAAATTTGATCAGGATACTGAAGCTGAGACGTCTCAGTTCTTGCCAATGTAACAGGTTACACCTACATGCTTGGCTGAAACAGCAATTGCATAAGCACCTTCTAGTGCCAATCAAGAGAGGCACCTCAACAGGAAAATTAGCCAGAAACATACCCTGAGAAATTCAGGTTATTCAACCAGCAAAACCCATCTCTTCCTGGTATACACAGACTACCATGTAAGCTAGTGTCCTAAAATAAGTCAGGAAACATGGATGTGGAAATGCAGGCCAAAATGCAAAGGGAATACTGTGTCCAAGAAGACACAGCACTGAGAAAAAGAAAAAACAAATATACATCTGGAAATACAGACAGCTCTGCTATGAAGCAGAGTAAGCAGTCAGTGATAAAAATGGTGAAACTTCATTTTCACTAGTAACTGCACAAGGCAGACACTGCAGTACATCTTATAAACAAGAACATGGCTAAGTAGTTATTTTCTTGGAGAAAACTAAATGAGCAAGGTCAAGGATTTTCCCAAATTAAAGAGACTGTAGAGAAGGAAAGCAGTTTTTAGGTCTTACTACTCTCCCCCCAACCCTTCCCATCACAAGAACAAAGCTAACAACTACTCCAGGACTTCGATGCTGATTCTGAGAGCAGACACATCTACTTCATGAAACCAGTGTCCTCTTGTATGAATAGTCTACTAAAGATCTACTAAAGATCAATGATGCATGAGAAAGCCTGTGAAGTCAGTTTTTAGGGCTGCCTACAAGCCAGATGCTGGTAACCTGTTTGAGTACAGTCACCAATAACTTGCAATTACAATAAACCAGATCTGGCAGATTTTGGTCTTCCAAGTCCATGTGATGTCTGTAACAATCAACTGGGCACCTTCCCAAGGCTACAATCCCCCTTGGACATGAACAACTGCAAGTAAGGGGAGTAGCTGGTCCCTGAGTGACTGCACTGCTTTTTAAATCTTAGTATTAGGTTATGATTTTGGGAAGCTACTCCTTGATTCCACAGCTTCTGCTACTTCAGACTCTGTTGGGCACTTATCCTTTCACCAACCTCATTCACCACTGACATGATGGGGCAGCATGGAGTTCCTGAGTTTCAATTTAGAGCATGTCTGTCATGCCCTGTAGTACTAGTAGTAGCCCACAGATAGGTGTCCCACATTCCCCTCCACAATCCATAGATGACTGTCAAGCTTTCAAGTAAAGTTACTGCAACAGAGTCTGTAAACTGCTCCCATTTTAGAGGAGAAACATACATTATGGTGTCATCATTTTCATACATTCACAATTTCTTCCTGACTTTTTTTTTTCCTCAGTAATAAGTTAAAAGGAAACAAGTTATGAAAAAGCCTTAATGAAAGAACAATCTAATAAAAGGCCTCTGGCACAAACTCCTGACCAACACTTCATGCTAACTCAAAGTATTATAAGCATGAAAAGGAAAACTGACCTGAAATAGATCAGTCAGTCACAGTGGAAATCAAAATCACACAAGAGCAACAATGACAGTGATTAAGACTACCAAAACAGGATGCCCAAAGGGCCTGGCCAGTGTCTGGAAGTAGTTAATGAACATAAGGCACTCAGAATGAAATCATCTCTTTCCCAATGGCTGAACTGAGCAGTGACACAAATATTTTAAGGTTCAGATTAAACCAGTTCCTAGGAAAGAGGAAGTTGATATATTCAGGAAACTTTCAATTAGGTTTCAAATGTTACAAAGGGAGAGTCTGCTTCTGGCATACTTGAATTGTAGATTTATTTTCTAAAATTACAAAAGAGTACACATCAGCTAAACTGTGAACATCTTCATATTCTTACCTAAAAACACAGAAAGGATGGCTTGCCGCAACTGATTTCAGATGCCTTCTGTCTAGATGCATGTTCTGCCAACAATTCTCAACTAATTTCTGAAGTATCAGCTTAGTTTCAAAAGCCATGCTGTATGGAGAGATGAAGAGAGGCCTATACAATGAAGCAAAAAGCTTAATTTATATAATAAAAATTTTTGAGAGAAAAAAAAAAAAATCAAAAAAACTAGGAAAACCTGCTTCCAAAATAGGGATTGTTACCTGCAATCCAAATCTCCATTTGCAAGTCCAAGTACCACAGGCACACAGCAGGATTGCTCAGACAGACTTGTTTCAGAACAGCAGTGTTCAGAGACACAGGCATGCCCAGAGCATGTCAGAGAGCAAGAGCTGGAGGTGGGTGAAAGAAGGCATCTTATTGCAAAAGATTTTGTACTACATGAGGTTATCATCTCTCTCCTAAAATAGTCTGCTGGCTGTTTTACTACACTACCACGTGCTCCAACCACAATTTAAATACCATCACATGCTCACATTTCATCTGGAACAAATGTGTGCAGCCAAGTGATCAGATGATGCACGAATTCAGCATCAATGGAGAATGAACTATAGACAGAGCACGAGCCAGAAGCACAGACCCACTGACCTCAAGCGTGCTTATTCCCCTCACTGCTTATCAGCTTGGGAGTCTCCTTTTGCTGTGTGCACACATAGTTTTTAAAATAAACATTAACAAAAGAAACAGGAAAATCCTTGTAGCATTAAATACGTACTAGTAGCCAAAGAAGACTGAGGGGGAATTGTTATTCTGATAACAGTCAGAATTTGACTTAGTGTGGTTAAATAGGTGTAAAAAAAAAAAAAAAAAAGTGGGAAGGGGGAATAAAGATAACAAAGAAATGCAAGAATTAAAAGGAAAAAAAAGAAATGTTACATGTTTCTGGTAAGAAGGAATTTAATCAGAAATCTCAATTGCTCCCTTAATACACTGTGAAAAGTACCAAAAATTAAGAATAAAGGCTTACTCAATTTTCATATAGCTTGTTGAAACTTTCATTTAATTTAGAATCACAAAACGGAAAATAAGTAATTCTGAAATAGTTGGCAGAAATGAACAAGCCCCCAAACCAACACTTCAAGCTTCAACTTGAGTAAATTTATTCCAATACTTCCCTTTTAAAAACTGATTGAAGAACACAAAGCTGTACGCAAATCCCTGAGCTACAGCTCCTCCCAAGCACACCCTTTTCCATCCCTAGGTGACCATTATGACTCCAGCCAGTACAAATAATCTTTAAAAAGGGGCCTAGGGCTGGAGCTCTCCCTCTCTCACAGGTACCTGCAACAATGTGGTCCAGCATCCTCCACCCGTTATTAACACTCATTTGGAAGGATCAGTCATGGGACTTTACCCAGGGAGCAGGGACAAGGTTCACCACCACCTGCTGCAGTGACCAACCCCTCCTGCTGTGGCAGGGCTGGTGGAGCTGCCTGGGCAGCCCTGGGGCCCAGAGTCTTTGGCCAGGAAGAGAGGAAACTGAAGCCAATTTAATGTAGCAGCCTGCAAGGTGAGGGCATCCAGCAGCTGCCAGCCAGCAGACAAGTCATCTCTCTGAAGGACAAGGCAGACACCTCAGGGAGAGACACACAGCACATGTCTAGGCAAAACCATTCCTGCTCAGGATCTGCAAGCCCACCAATCAGTGCAAGATTTCAGCAGTAAAATCTCCCAGACCTTCTCTCACACCACCTTATACACTTTTCACTCAGGGGACCATTCAAGTGAACTCACAGAAAACTAATCCAGCAGGTAGAAAGCTTGCAAGCTTGCTACAAATTTCATAAGCTAAACCAGTCCAGTATCAGACAAGACCAGCACCAGAGCCAATGCATGGGAGAGAAATATACTAACTGCCAAGGGGACAAAAAAAATCAAACAAAAAAAAACCAACAAACCAATAAAACCCCAAACACTAAGCTACAGTCCAGCCACAGCAAATCATCCAGCATCATTCAGTAGTACTTTTCTGTAAGAAATTCAAACTTAATGTTTATGAGAATATCTACAAAAATTTTCATATCCCAAACTAGCAGTTATAGGAAACCACAAAAATTCAATGCACACCAATTCTGCTTATTCATATTAATGTTTGGGAAGTCAATTGGAAAGAACTAAAGATAACTTCCTTTAAGAAATGAGCTATTGCAAGAATGTGACAGTTCTGATTCATCAGGTGATACACTGTATGATGGGCTTGGGTAGCCAAGCTGACAAGGGCAGCTAGAGGTGATACTGTGAGCAGCCAGGCCCAACAGTTTATCTTAATTCCTTCTTAACAGTCTCATCTCCACAGTCCAGGGTTCTTCCAGCCTTGGCACCGCCCTCACTGCAGATGCCTCAACTTCAAGGCCCTCTCCAAAACAAAACCACTCCCACCCCAACCTTCACAGAACAGTCCCCACTCCAGCCCCTCACTGGCAGCACACACACCGCCTCACCAGTGCTGCCCGGGCCCTGATCCAGGATCCTGATCCCGAAAGCACATCCTGGCTTTCCTACAGCCACCGGCTGAACACAGCAAGCCTCAGGCACCACTGGATCCATACAGAGACATCCTCATCCAACCACCTGAATGCAGGCACCCAATGCTGAGGAGTCCAGGCCTGTGGTGGTTGATGCCCTGAATGGTCAGGAGTGTCTGTGCACAAAAGCTTGGAATCTGGTGCAAGACTCAGGTATGCTACCTTGTCCTTTTACAAGTTACAACAGGTCAGTGACTGCCAAAGACTGCTGTGAGCCCTTTTGCTAATGCAAGTGCTGCTCCTTGACAGCAAGAATTTGTATCAGAGGGCCATACACTCCTCCAGGCAGCAGCTAGGGATGCCATCTGTGGAACCAGGACAAGCACTTAAGAAAAATCAGTGACAACCTATTCAGGCCCAAAATCTGCATCTCAGATTTGCCAATAAGGAAGAATAGAGAAAGGCAAATATTATATAGTTATACTTCATCAAGGTTTTTTCCAGCTGTTTGTCTCAGGGACTATCTGGGTCTAAAGGTCTTAATTGGACTTTTTAGATTTCTATAGTCACTTCATAAATGATGCAATTTCAACTTCTACAAAAATCACAGAAATCATTTGCACAACTTAGTTACAGGGTGAAGAATCACTTCCTTTCATTTCATTCCCTTCCTTTCATTGCCAATTGCTTGGTTTTTTTTAATAAGTAACACTTAGCTCCTGTGCAAAGAGAAACAGGAAATAACCTTTCCACTTTCTTCATGCTGCCTCTTACCAATACGCTATTGACCTCACGTACTTGTATCTTCTGTTGACAGAAGACTCAATTTATCTGCACCTCACACAGACTCAATTCCTTCATTTTTTTGTAACAAGTTCTGTTAAGTCTTGAAAAGGCAGACTATTCTGTTTCCTTTAAATACAGCATTTCTCCCAGACACTGTTGTAAATATAATTAATCTTGATGCTAGAATTCACAGAATAGTGAGTGACCAAGCACAGCATCTTTGTGATTTGCCAGGACTCCATGACACCTGTCAATAAAAGAACTCGGACACTAAATTGAAATTTTACCTACAGTGAGCAACATAATACTTGGCACAGCCTCAGAAGTAGAAGAATGGAAGGCAGAAAACATGAAACAAGCCTCTAAAGCTCAAGGAAGGAGCTTTAAGAAGGGAAGAGGTCCAGAGATCTATAGACCAGTAACACAAATAAGCCTGGTAAATTGATAAAAGATGTATTAAAAAAAGAAAACAGAATTGGTGAGGTTTGGACAAACAGGGAAATAGAAAAGAACTAACACTGCCTTGATAGAAGAAAGAAGCCTTTCCAAAATGCTTCTCTGCATCTTAAAGCAATTAGCCAAACAGAGGGCAGTTCAGTTAATACATCATATCTGAATATCCTTTGAAAAGACAACACAACAAGGGTTGGTTTTATTTTAAACAAAGGTCATTTGAGCTAGGAGATTCCTCTTGAAGATTCAGAAGTGCTACAGAAGAAACAAACAACAGTATACAAACGAGTGGCCTCAACGTGGATCACATTACTCAACACAATGTACCTGCAATTTCACACAAGGCATGGAGAGAGAACTTTAATGAGTAGAAGAAATTATTTTAATTAGTCAAAACTTGAACTCACAGAACAGCCACCATACAATGTTGTCAGCAGTCAAACATTAAAGGGGTGGGGGGGGGGGGGGGGGGGGGGGCGTGTGAAATCCAATGCCAACAAATGCAAAACCTACCCCAAGGCAAAATAATACTCTCAATTAGCCATTCACACTGACAGCTAAAAGATGACAGTGAGGTAACAACCTCAGGTCATTAATCAGCCAAGTCATAGAGTCCAAGAAAAACAATATTGGAAAATTAGAGGCAATAAACAGAGTTTTTTACTATTTCTGTAGCCTAAATACAGCTGTGGTGCACTGTGATACTACAAAACAAGAAGATGTACAGAGATGCAAACTGTTTAAACCAACTAAATTAATGCAATGGGATTCACATGAGGAAAAAGTTAACTAAATGTGTTCATCTTGGAAAGAGATGGGATGTAGAGCAGTACCCTAATGCCATATGAACTCACACATAGCATGGAGAACATCTCTGACACAAAAACAAAGGCATCCACTGGCACCAGCCGCAGCAGCTGAACAAACAAAAGAAAACTATTATAAAATGCATAATTTAGACATGGAATTTACTGCCATAGGATACTGTGAAGGTAAAGAGAACTCAAAACAGCATTAGAAAGCTATTTAAATAAGCCATAGAAGGAGCTCCACTGAGCTGTTAAATGTATAGGGATACATCCCTGACTCTATAAGAAGCTCCTCAGCTATAGACTGTCAGAATCCAGAAAGATTTAGCAGCAGGTATCATGCTCTATTTTTACCAGTTTGTCTGGGTGTTTTACCTTTTCTTCCAGGCAACTACTACAGACCCACATCTCACACAACAAGGTAAGCTAGCCTTTGATCTGAACTTGCATAGCTATCCTTAGGTCATTGAAGGCAGTAAGACTATTCCTACATTTTTAATGTCCAAAACCAAGCTAGGTAAAAAGCTTTTTATGCTAGTGTAGTTATGACATAAAATCCTCTGTAAAACACTGCCTGAGTAACAGTAATTAGCATTTATTTTCCAAATTCTCAAAAGCATGCATCAAATTCAATTATTGCAGGATTTAAAAGTTGAGCAAAGCAATTGAATTGTCATACTGGAAGATACAGAAATATTCTGACAGCAGTTACCTCTGAGAAGACTGAGAGAACAATGTACCTAGCTCAGTCTAACTGCACCCTGTTACTCCAATGGCCAGTGCTGACTCCGTGCCTCCCACAGGGGTGCCCCCCACCCCTCTCCAGTGTGGGATCTGGTCACAGATCACAGAATCATGGGGTGAGTCACAGAAAGTGGCAAGGCTGTGTCTAAGACTGTGGACTATTGGGATTACCCAATTTCACACTGGCAGTCCATAGCCACAACAAAAGACATGCAACAAACCTTGTTCACCACCAAGAGAGGCAAACACTGTAATGCAAATACCACTAAATGCACCACCTAAACACCAACATAACTTTGCACCACTTCAAAATTAGCTAACAATTATGTCTAGCCTTAAATGACAGCAAAGAAATTAGCAAGAAGAAGCAGCTCCAAATATCACTATACCAATATGTTGAAGTTATGGCACAGACGTAGCATTTTGTTATAAAAAAAATCATGTGATACATTAACACATGAGAGTTTTCTCCCCACTTAATCTTTGCTATTTAAATACCACAAAAAAGTCAGTCTTAGTCTAGAAGAACAAGTCATGGATTATTATACTGGCCCATCTTCACAGCTGATACTGTGAAGTTGAAGTTTATACTAATAGGACTTCTGTGGGAGGCTCACAATTTTCTAATATGCAAAGTCAAAACTGCTGAGTTAACAATGAGGCTTCAAGTACAACTGAAACCCCTACAGGGAAGCATTTAAAACTGAAACTATGATTTATTTACATAATACTTTCAGATAAAAGGATACCAACCAAACCTCATGGATCTACAGCATCCTCAATTCATCACTATAAAGCCATAAATGGCTGTAACACTGGCATTTAGTACAAGTCTCAGAAAAAGCCAAATTAAGAGCACACATAAACCCTTTTCAGATTGTTATTTCCATTACACTCCCTAAAATCCCATGTAAAATTCCTGCTGAGATCACTCAAGTGACTAACATCAGTCTCAAGATGTCAGCCTTTTAGCTGTGACACCAAAGCAGAGATCCAGTTATTTCCAGAGTCATGCAGCACTGGAAATCCAACTTCTACAAGACACACAGACTGCAAAACATTCTGATTTATTAACACAGAATATGCCAATGCAATGAAATAGAAAAGCAAAAGGTTGTTCATTAAAAGCAGTAACTTGGGCTGTGATCACAAAGATGCAGCTTCAGAGAAGCACACTCAGAGGTGCTCTGTGCGTGACAAAAGGAAGCATCACATCCTGTGTGGATAATGGAGTACAATGTGCCATTCTAGACACAGGTTAAAAAGTTAAGCAAATCTTGTCAATTGAAAGCTCCAGAAGCATTAAGAAATGCAAAGACATGGTTCCAACACAGTGGAATTGCTTGAAAGTCTTCAGCAAAGTTATCTCAAAATGGTACTGCCAGCATCTTTATGGATGACATCATCAAGAAAGTGACCTGTGTTCCAAAAAACAAAACAAACAAACAAATCATCTTCTGTGGATGAGAAACTCTTTCAAATACACAGAAAGAAACAATGCAAAGCAAGCAAAGCACAAGTTGGACAACATTGGAGTTTTCCAAGAGATCACAACTCAAGAGAACACTCTTTCTAACCTCTAACTAGTAACAGTAGCTCTGGAAATAAATATACAGTTTTAAAAAAATCTGACACAAAGTAACTACTGAAAAGCACTTCTCATTTGTTAAGAACTGACTGAATATGCTTCTTCTGTACTATCAAGCCTTCACAGGCTTCTAGAAGAGCCTGCCTTATTTTGCACCAATTGGACTGTTGCTCAATACAACACACCTGATAAAATAAAACACATATACTGTACAGGTACAGTACATACTACTCATATTTGTGCCCTGCAGCATAATTAGTTTTAGTGTACCCCAACAATAAATCCACCCATGAGAGCTGTGCTCAAAGCCTGCAGAAATGGTTTCCACACTACCTTTTACAAGCAATTTCTTTCAGACATTCAAACCATAATCCCAAACCTGATGCCACCTTTTAAAATGAAGTTAAGTCATAATGCAATACCTGTAAAGTACCAAATCAATTCAAGTCCTGCTTCATGGCAATTCACCACCCTAAACCCCATTATTCTGGTGCTTTCTGAACAATTTAACTTCCAAGTACTAGAAGCCACTGGGTCTTCCAACATAAGAGAATCTCCTTCCCAGTATCACCCTGCCACCCCAACTAATGGCCAAAGTATTCTGTCAAAAATTCAAGCCATGAGAGCAGGTGAACAGCTGTGCTCTCTTCAAGTTGCTTGAGAGCAAGTTCTCTCAATGTCAAACAAGCCACAGCTCACTGTCTGAGAGGAGGCTGCATCTGCTTGCATAAATTCCCTCTGAGTGGCTTTTTAAAAGGCAGGAAAACAAAGGAGGAGAGAGCTTCATGCTGTAATTTCACATCCTTCATTAACTTACAAGGGCACCCAAGGCTTCTTCTTCTGGACTACAAAGCCTCCCTACTCCACAGAAGAAAAAGAAATGCACGAAGATGAAAAAATTGTCTGTAATATTAAAACCAGGATTATTTCAAACAAACCTCAGTATATGTCACTTCAAGAATCACCACAGTTACCTGAGGGTAGACACTGCCATGAAAATATAATTATTTCCCTTGGGTCGTTTATCTAGTGAAACTATTAGTATTCAGTAGGTAGTGAGGACACTCCTTGATGAAACCTGCCTTAACTACTACCAAGAACAGACTAAACTTGAGAGCAATTACAGGCAGCAATTAGATAGAATTCAATCCACCTTCACTACTTTCAGTAGTGAAGTAAAACAATTAAGACCCTATTTGAAGGGCCGAGCATTACAGTACATTCTCCCAACAGTTAAAGTCTCTAACGAGGCACAAGTAAAGCTTTACCTCCAAGAGAAAGCAACTGTCTGATTCAAACTGTATAAAACAAAAGCTACATCCAGAAATTCGGAGGGGGAGCGTGCCAGGCAAAGAACGACACTGCCAGGAGTAAGTTTCACCTAAATTTAGGACAGCATTTTTCAGATGTCTGGGTCAATGCTGTCTTCCTTTGTATCCCTAAAGACTTGATCCCACCCACCATAGGTCATCCTCTGGAGAGGCTTCTGTTGTTGACCATAACAGGAAGCCTCTCCATAATTAACCCTAGCTGGGGATCCATGAGACAGCGCTGAAGCCAGGGGAGGAAAGGATAGTGTTACAGACACCTGCAGCCTTTGCAAAACCCACTTGTTTCAACTACAAGCTCAGCTACAAAGTTGCACTCTCCCTTTCCCACTAGTTTTTGAGCCCATCATTCCCTTTGCTGTAACGAACTGAACTGGCTGAAAACTAAATAAAGCCTTTTTTTTTTCCTGGAATAGTTCTCAGCGTTTCAAGCACCTGACCAGCACCACAGAGAATCTACAGACAGCAATTGCAACAGATAGAAAAATACTTGTCTCTTTGGCCAGAGACAGCACTCAGAAATCAGGGTTAAACAGCTGATGCTAAGCTAGGAGTGACAGGAATGAGGAAACAGAGGCAAGTCACCTAGGAAAACATTGCAGAAAGGAAGATCAGAACTCAAAACACAAGTGGAAAAACAGAGCCAACGAGAAAGAGAGAATGGGAGAGGAGAAACAAACAGTTACTAAGAATTTGGTGTAGAAGCCAAGTCATATCATCCCTCTGCTATCAACACTTAGACAACACAGCAGTTGAGACTGTGCCCATCTCTTCCCAGCTCAACACAAAGCAGAAACCTGAGCTTATCACCACTGGCAGATAAGCTGACAGCTCAGGTGCAGAGGCTGAGATGGAGACACGGAAATGCCGATCTCTCACACATCACCAAGCTGCCACACAACTTTCTCCCTACTATTTTTGAAGCCTAGAATCACCTAAAGATGGTCTACATATTCACTGTACAATAATCTATCCTCCTACTTTATGCCAGCCCCAGCTCCTCCTTGACCTTCACAAGGTCAATTTGGTAGGAAAGAAAGCAGGTTAACAGGGTTATTTCTATCAACTGACCTTCCTGCACCATCTCACCTCAGAGCCTGGCAAGCATCCATGCAAGTCAATGGATGGGCAGGAAATAGATAAGTGATAGCATGTGTCACTGCTGCTCTGCTGCCACAATGGTTTATCTACCCCAGGAGCACAGGCTGGCTTCAGCCTGCTCTACATCTTGTTGTCCACTCACAGCTCCAGCTGAGGCAAACCACAGACACTCCAGGCTGCAGCTCAAGCACCATGAAACAAGGGTAAAACCACCCCTTCAGAAACCAAACCAAAAAAAAAAAAAAAAAAAAAAAGGTACTGTGAAAAGAACTGCATTCATACAGCGGCTACTAATTCTGCCTCCAAACTCATACTTAAAACCAAGTCTGAGACTATCCAATTAATAAAGGAAGAGCAATGAACAGCTTTCCATCTGGAACGAGGCAAGGTTCCTAGAAAAAAACTGAGCAATCACCTGTTTAGCATAATGCACATACAGAGGGGGCCTAATAATTCTTGTTGGGTTTGGCATAGCAATTTCTTTGGTCAAATGGACCAAATTTCTTAGATAACATCTACATCGATTGAGGGAAGTGTGGTGTGCAAAAGTTAAGCCTACAGTTGTTCCAGTCTTGCAATGCTTTTACAATACAAAGGTAAGTATTCCACTTAACTTTTTAAAACTAAACTAATACAAAAGCTGATTTATGTACACCTGTGCAAAACAACACAAAATTACAGTGTTGTGTGTCAACTGAGAACAACAAACTGCAACATTCTAAGTTACAACAGTCTCTCACTTCTATCTCAAAGTGTACTTTCTCAAGACCTGAGATTTTTTTGAGTGCTCTAAAGGCACATGTATATTCTTCTGCATTTGCTGACAACAGCTATAAGTAAATTTATACCAATTCAGTTAGTTTTGAATGCTATAGTGACATTTGAAATACCTCTAGCAAGAATTATTAACAAAAAAATTAAGAGATAAGCCATCTTAACAAGCAAGTACAGGCAGGAAACAACTAGCTGACTGGCATTCTCAAAACTGCTGAGCCTCCAAGCCAACTAATTAACTCAGGCCATAAATAATACATATATGTGGTCAATTTAACTATCAGCAGTTTACAATATCAAAGTCAGGTAATTACTACAACTCTGTATTTTAACAATACAGAATTCTCTTTCAGTTTTACTGCCAAGTACAGAAAATAACTTTAGCTGCATTTATCCATTAAATTTATCTTTTGCAAAATGTTCATGCGACACCAAGATGAAGAACTAGCCTAAGGCAAAGGGTGTGAAAATGCATTTTCTTGTAATTTACTTTTATGCTGCTCACAAGCCCACAGGGTTGATGGATTTAAATGGCCTATTCAAATAATTATTAGATTAGTATAGATTAACATCGTGTTACATGTTTGTAATTCAAACACTTTCCTAAACAGTTGGCATCAATCTTTAGAGAAAAATGTGAGTGATCACACTATCTTCACACATTTCAATGCTTCAACATACATGATTTAAATGCTTTAACAAAAAAGACTATGATGAACTATGTCATGATTTCTGCAGAGGCTTGCTTTTAGACAAAACACGGTAACTGCCTAAAGTGTACATTTTGAGGCTCTATGAAGCTAATAAAAATATAGAGCATGCAAAAAAAAAAAAGCACTTAAAGATGTTTTGAAGAGAAAACCAGTTAATTTAACAAGTAGGAATCTTTGTGTCTGATGATTTAAAAGCAAGTGCTTCCAGGCACTTTCTGCTAAGAGACGTAAGAATTCAGAACTGTCTTTTTCTTACCTCATTTCGATTCATTAATTATGTGAACACGTGTGGGGGGGTGTGATAAACTCCACTCCCTCTCCCACTCTCTGCTTTGTACAGACTGAATGAACCTCAAAACATTTTAAGAATAGGCTGCTCCAGTTAAGAAGTATGTAAAGGTCTGTTTATTTTAGATTGGGTTGCTGCTGTCAAAAGAAGACATCCAGACTCCTCCCTTCTCCACTGCATCCTCTGTGCCAACCACTCAACCAATCCAGTTCTGAGGGTCAGTCACAACTGGAAGAAAAATCTAATACATAGATTGACAGGGAAGCAATGAACAGTTTACTGGGAGCCTGTCAGATCATCTAAAAATAAAGCAAGATGTTTTTCTACTCCCATTTCTTTAGAAATAATCATGAAACACAATGTAAACTCATCTAGATTATGCAAAATAATACACAGATGATACACACTTGCTGACAGAGTTCACAAGTCTGTTAGGAAAGTAAAATATGGAACTGACTGAAACCTTGCTGGGGTGCTTCTATTGCAACTCACATTGATCTAAACCAGTGTACCCTTCTCTGCCATGCTCAGTCACTGCCAGGCAGGTGGGAAACAAGAAAACAGATACCCACAGTACCCATTCATGAACTTTTTCAGAGGGGAACTTAAAGAAGTGGGGAGGGAGAGGAAACAAGAGATAATTTACTTAAAGCTAGGTTTGGTTTTCAGCAGTACTTGCCTAGGAGAACTGCTTTTGCTGGCACTTCAGCCAACACTCTTCTAAAACCATCATGCAAAACAGCCTAGGGATTGCTGTAAAGCAAGAATGGACATCACATTGAGAAGATTTGATCAGGCAGGAATTCTGCAAGTAATTTAACAAGTATATATCTGGCAAAACTACTAAGCATATCATTACCACATTCTCACTAACCATCACTAGTCCTCTCTCTGATAACAAGTCTTCTATCCTCCTCAAGGACGTGTCAGGGAGAGGGGATAGAAAATAAGAGTAGAGAGCATGGGAGTAAATTTTTTAAGATTTCGATATTAAAAAAATCACTCAGCACTAGCAGGAGAGGATCTGTGAAGATGCCCTTACATCAGCTAGTAATAAGGTATTTGTTTTTGGATTCCCCCACCTCTAGTTTTTCCTTTATTATCTCACAACCAAAGGCAGCTGCACTACTACCTTTCATAGAGCTGGTGAAGCAAGTAGCATTGAGGATTTGCATCAAAGGAGCTTGGCTCAGTATTTAATGTTTTATTTGTTAATTGGACTCAAAAGCAACTGCTACTTAACAGTTTCTAAACACTCCATTCAAAGAAGTGTGACCAACAACAGTCAAAAAAACTGGAAGAAGGCTATGACTTGAGCTGAAGTTTGGGGGGAAAAGAATTAATCAGGATTGCATCTGCTAAATATAAGCCTCTAACCCCCAACCCTTCAGAAAGCAAAGGGTACCCCAAGAATGCTTCACCCTCTCCCTGCTGGGCCACCCACACACAGGCTCCCAATAAAAGCTGCCAGCAGGGCAGAGCCACTCAGGACACCACTCAGGCAGACAGCCCTGCACCGGAGGAATACCCACCCCTCTTCTTTCCAAGGCACCACTGCTCAGGCTCCTGTATTTGCACTTGGCCCACAAGATGGCACTGAAAGAAAAAATTTGCTCCCTTTTTTTTTCCTCCGTCCCTGCCTGCTCTCTGTCACCAGGCTCAGCACTGGCCCCGGGCTGATTCAGAGAAGGACTGCCACCTACTGAAAACACCACATCATTTTCCCACACAGCTCAACCTCCCTCCTCACCTGCTCTCAGACTACCCAACCAACTTGATCCTGCTGGCTTCATCTAAGAGGCAGAGTATGAGGCACAGAGCTGAAGGCAGCTTTTGTTCAGTAACAAGAATCTGAGGTTTTCAGCACTACAATTTCCCCCATTACCTAGAATTTTTCAGTATTTTCTGAAAAACAGAAAGACTTCGGAAAAGCTAGAAGTGCCAAAAAAACCTGCTGCTCTTCACACAAACACACTCCAGCTCTCAGTAATATTGACAGGACCAGCCCAGTATCTGATGAAACATCTAAACACAGTTAACTGTAGAGAAATAGAGGGCTCAAGCTGAAACATGCAAGTGCTAGAGCTATTTGTGTATTCAGCTGAGCACAATAAGACACCTCCCCTTCAGGAAATAGAGAAATCACCATATTCTAATATTTTTTTTTCCTTTTAATTAGAGCAAGGCGCTTTTCCTCTCTCATCAACACCATCTTTCAAAATGAAGCTTGTGAAAACTACTCTCCACTGCAGAATGCATATCACCTTTCCCACACATGCCAGGATATTTGCATGCAAGCAGAAGTCAGGAATAGTTGCAAAGTTGGAAGCACTTAAAAATCAGAGCAACTCATAAAAGACCTAGATTTGGTACTCCACCATTTACAAATAAGAGCGGACATAAATCACTTAAGTTCAAAGAAAAATCAAAATATTCCGGTGAGATGACAGTAAACAAAATCAGCAGCTTGCTTTGCCAGGCTGGACTCTCTTCTGCATAGTCCTCATTTGAGGTAAGGTTCAAAGCAACTCTTCTGCCAGAATTCCTCCCTTGCCAAAATGATGCAATACAGTCATTGTCACAAGAGGAGAAAGTTTTCCAGGTTCCTGAAGAGACTGAGCACTGTCATCTGAGTGCAGGATGCACTTCAGCTCTGAGGACCTTCTTAGTCCAAATGCCCACATTATAAAAACATAGTGTTATGTTACTAAGGTCTGCAGGTACTCAAGCTTTCTTCACACACTACACCACCACCAACTATAACTTATTTTGTATATTTTTGGGTTTCCTCTGTCACACACATGCTTGGGAAATACTCTGACACCTAATAACAATGTAACTGTGTTCAGTATACACAATAGTAGTTGTACAGTGCAAGATTTAGCCACATTTCTATTTTTAGTGTGTTTGCCAGCTAAAAAATCTCTTCAAAACTATTCAAGAGAAAAAGTGTATGTGTAGGGACAGAGTCTGAAACCTCCTAAGTCCAACTTCACAAGACATTCATAAAAATCACAACAGCAACTAACAAGACCATAGTCATCCTCTGGGAAGTAAAAAGGCAGGCAGGTCCTGATAGGAACAAGACCTGACTTCTAAAATGCACTTCTCTGCTGAGCACTGGGCTCACAGCAGGTGCCACACTGTCCTGATGCCATCTCCATTCCTCTCTCTACTGTCCCTGCTGTTCTCTTGCTGAGAGGGACAGGGCAGCTCCTACCTGCCCTCCTCCCAAGACCTGCCTTCACCTGCCATCCCCACCACCTCCCCACAGCCTGCTCCCTGCTCAGAGCTTATCTCTGGTTCCCCTTCCCACAGCTCCCACCCTTCAGAAAACCAGCAGATGAGCCCTTCCTCACCGTGCTTCACAGCAAAGGCGGGCACGAGAGGACTAAAGAAATCAGAGAGCAAGAACTCCTCTGACAAGTCAGGAGGACAGTGTATAAATCAGGAAGCAGACTCTTCTCCCTTTTTAAGGACTCCAAAGTTCTGCTCGAAACCCTCCAACTCTCTCTACCCACCCCTTTCTCCCAACTTTTCCAGTTTCCACACCTTTCCTCATATGATTAATTCCTCTTCTATGAAATCCTCTTGTGAAAACAGTCTGCTATATTTGAGCATATAACACTGAATTCTTCTGTGCATTCCCTATTAATAGTGCAATACATTTTAATTGCTAGATGAAAGTTCATTTCATTCTCAAGATCCAAACAAACACCACAAATTAAGCAGTTACACAGAAGCTTCTCCCAAACCACAGAACAGCTCATTTGCAAAACTGCTCTGAACAGATCTATACCAGTGTTGTGGCTTGACCTGGCAGGCAGCTGAACACCACTGAGCCATTCACTCACTCATCTCCCAGCCCACCTCCCCTACAAGTGGGATAGGGGACAGAACTGGAAAGCCAGGTTAAACTCATGGGTTGAGAAAAAGGTAGTTTAATGTGACAGAGAAAATAAGAATGATAAGGGAATATAGAAAAAATGTGATGCACAAGCACCTGTTGACCAGGGCCAAGCCAGTGGTCAGGGAACAGTGGGTGGACACCCCCCCAGTCACCTCCTCCCAAATTCCAGTGCTGAGCATGACACTACATGGTGCTACATAGTGTGGGATATCCCTCTGGTCAGCTGGGATCAGCTGTCCGGGCTGGATCCCCTTCCAACCTCCTGTCTGCCAATCTCCTCCCTGGCAGGGCAGCACAAAAATCTAAATAGTCCTTGCTTTAGTGTAAGCACTACTCAGAAACAACTAAAACAGTGAGTTATTAACATTATTCTCATTATAAACCCAAAATTCAGCACTGTACCAGCTTCTAGGAATAAAATTAACTCGATCTCAGCCAAAACTTGGAGAACTAGTTAATATTTACTGTGTCATTGCAACTTGCTTTGTACATGCTGACCACCAAGACATGAGTGAAAACATTTTGGATGTATTCTAACACGCTAGACTCCCCCTCAAATTTGCTTCATGCAGCAAAGAAAGGAATCTGCACCCCTCATAGATCCATTGTGCCAGTCTCTACATGCACACTTGTCTTATATGTTTGTGATTGAAGTACCACAAATCAGTCAATACAAAAGAACTGGCAGGATTTAAAATATTCATGGTCTAATTCAAAATTTTGAAATTATTTTTTACCTTGAAAGTACTGAACATAGACCTTAAGTAGCAAAAAAACCAAAAAAAACCCTAGCACTTAAAAAAAAAATACTAGCATTATTTGTTACATTGTTCATTACAAAAATACACTTGTAATCTAAATTTGTTACTTGATACACATTTGTTACTTGATAGCTTTCCTCTAAGTCTTTTTCAAATTATCATATATCAGGTGCTTTTGAACCTGTACCTCAATAAGGAGGTTCATTCTTCTCTTTAATGAAAGCCACTGGACTGACTTTAGTCAGGAGGTATAGCACAATATAATGCTACTGCTGATTCAACAAGCTCAAACAAGGAAGAATCACAAGAAGTAAATTCTCAGGGAAAGAGAAGGAAGGTTTAAGTGAAAAGGGAACCATGTAAGGATTTGAAAAGCTACCATGCACATTTGTGTTTTAGACTGAGTTTTATTAAATAAAACTGTAACAGTTTCTGATATTATCATTCCTCCCTGTCCAATGCCATATGTTCCTGCCTCTGTATCACCTTCTCAGCTAGCACAATGCTACACATGAATGATATACAAGATGAGGAACTGGCTTCATCTCAGGGAAAAAAAACTACTATTTTTCTACCATTCTATCTGTAAGACACCCTTAAAGTAGTATTCAAAGGCTTCTCTTCAATAGGAATACAAAGGATCAGTCTCCTAGGATGGTCTCAGTTCTAGGTCTGCTACTCTGTGCATCACAAAAATTCTTCATATCACAAGAAGCCATTCTTCTGAAAAATAATGTAAATAAGTCAACCAACAGCATCTCCCTTTCTTAAAAACACATATTTACACATGAGAAAAAGGATAGAAATTGAGGGTGTGAGGGAGAAAGAAGCAGTCACATGTTGGAGGTCTGTACATACAAGTTGCAGAGACATGCTACACTTTGCTGTAAGCAATATCCAAAATATATTCAAAATAGTTTTGTGAACAAGTAGAAATCGGGGTGGGAGTTGGGGGAAGGAATACAGTAGACACATCTTAATTAAAAGATAAGACAACTTTTTGCCTTTGAAAAGTATAGCAGTAAGATCTCAGCCTCGAAATAAAACTTCACAATGTGCAGTCTGTAAGCAAAGAATGGTAACTTTACAACATTGAAATTCTGAAAAATGTTTATGACATTTAAGAATCATGAACGAATTTGGCAGCACACCTTCTGGGTTAGAAAGACATTGTGTTGGAATAAACCCAGGAGCAAATCTAAGGAATATTGTTCTTGACAAAATAAAGATGATAGTCTGAACAAGGGCTGAAAGGAATAGGTAGATTATTTAATTTCTGTATCATCATCCTAAGACTGGCATGAAAGTCTTCAGTACTAGAAACCTATTTATTCCTAATTCACTGACAAGTGAATGTCAGCTAAGTCCATCCACACTAGCAGCATAGCTCTACACCTTCCTTATACAAATAGATGTTTGAAAGTCAACTGACAGAATACCTTTACAAGTACACACTGGTAGTAGGACTGGAGCCACAATGACCTAAGGAAGTGGGCAAGGCTCAGGGGAAAGAAGCATCACCTAAAAGATGAACTGCTGTGTTAGAGGTGGGTGTGAGGGAAGAACAGACAGGTACCCTGGCTCCCAAAAGATTACCTGCTCTAATAGAGTGACACTGGCACCCCTTACAAACTTTTCCCCAAGGCTGAAGCTCCATTACAGACATTCATAGGCATTTGTATATCTTGATTAAATCTTGAGTGCTATGAATTTTATTTTACAAATTTGCATGCAGTGTTCTGAACCTTAAGGGCAAATCTCTCTTGTTAAAGAGATTTTATAATATACAAGCACAGGTTCTCCTTAAACTGTGTTGGACTTGCGGATTTGCTTTATTTCTTCTTTGGTTAGCTTATTGTAAAGTCCTGGGCTTGGCATTGCTGCCTCTGTAATAAAATGACCATCCTTGAATCCTAGAGGCAAGAAGGTCTCTTGGCAGGTAGAGAAAAGGTTCTCAGATCCACGGCTTGTCAAAATATTTTTCAGCTCAAAAAACCTGTTAACATTACATGTTTGTAGATAAACAAGCATTAATCTTTTATTTTATGAAAGCCAGCAAAAAAACCCTGCAAGATGCTACTTATGGAATCTGATCACACAGACCGTGACATTGTTCACAGGATATGTCACACACTCTGCCCTTTAAACAGCAGATACTAACATGGTTTTCTATTAACCTATTTTTGTTTATTATTCTACATTCTACTGCTCTCCCAACAAACTTCACTGCTGCTGAACTACACAGTGATTTCTCCAGGGCTTGTTTTTGGTCCTGCAAGCTGTCAAACAGCTCTGGTCAAAGAATAAGAAAAGGCAGCATTATATTCAGGAAGCTCAAAGCTCCTTTGAAAAAGAACAAAACTAGAGTAACATGACACAGGTACAAGATAACCATAATGGCAAAACTTGCTAGGGCTCAGGTAGAAATAAGTGATCTCTTTTTCATTTTTCTCTCCTTTGCAAGAATTCTGTGGAAGATATACCTGCAGTGAGCTCCTTCTTAACGATACATATCCACCCACATTCTTCTAGAACAGTCTCTCAGGTACAACAAGTATTTAGGACCCTGTTTTGAAAAGGAGGTCATGCTCCTCAGAACAGCATTACAGTTAAATCTCTTCTTATCCAAAGAGAAAACTGGGTGGGAAAACAGCCTTTAAAGCAAAAATGGCAAGAACAGTATCTAGCAAATATCCTATTTGCCTAAGGAAAAGGTGCACAGTAAGATGTGAACTGACGACAGAGGTAGCTATTCTACAGTCCCCTCCATCTACACAGACATTGAGTAACAGCGCTGAAGGCTCAAAGTAGAATAAACTACTCAACACTACAATTATTCTAACGATGAGCTAATGGCTTTCAGAAGGGAAAAAAATATGGAAATTCAGTCCCTGGTGGAGGTCTTAGGAACACTTTTTCTTTAACAGGTCTCAGTTCCTTGTATACGCATACAAGAAAACTGTATTAAAAATAATTTTTAAAACCCAATACTTGCAGCACATTCTTCTGGTTATTTCTGGAATCATGCTTTGCTTTACAAAGATTGCTGCAAGCTCCAAATTAAGTATTCTCTTTTCTATAGAACACTTAAATATCAAAAAGTACTGGGGGGTGTAGGAAGGGAGCCACTGGTTTCCTCTGAGGAACAGCAATCCTCCTCATTAGAATTTGAAATACCCTTTCAGAATGTTTTATTATCTTTCTAGCAGCCCAAACTTACTGAGAAGCAAGAGGAAGAAAATATAAAGAGCTTTCAGACACCAGCACTTTTCCAAATCAACAGATTTTCTCATCTCTGCCCGTTATTTCACATGTAGGAAAACAATCAAAGTTATCATGTCCTCTAAAAAAAGGATCCACAGATGAAAGCACCTCTAAGAAGCCATCTACTGCTGTGCAGCTTTCCATTAACCGCAGTAGTTTATCAAATTCTCAAACATACCGTAACAAAGTCTTCTAAACTGGAGACCTACAGGCAAGGAGCTCTGACATGGCTTCATAAAAATGAAGCACCACCGATTCTAAGAGGAGTTCAGATCTAGGAGCAAAAGTACTTGCGCAATGCTGATCTTAGGCTAACCAAACAACTAGCACACTTCCACCAGAATCACAAAATAACACGCAGAACAATCATCTGATCCAACGACATATAATTCACATTCAACGTAAGGCTCAAGCACAATCCTTATAGGTCACAAAAAACTCCACATTGTGGAATACTTATTAGGAAAAGCACCACATTACTGCACAGAATAACATCACATCTCCCCACACCACCCCAGAACTTCCTCTGATACCCATATTGTCCAAATGTTTCTATTATTTAAGGTGCCAGATACACATCTAACCCTTTGTCAAATATTTGTACTCACCACTAACTCCTTGTTAGCTCATCTGGTCTCTCTGATAATATCCCCTAAAGCAGTTCCAGAGATGCTCCCCACACTCTTCACTCAACACAATCTCTAAACCCTGACTGCGACTCAGGAAGCATTACACACACCCTGCACAGGGGAGCTGTGGCACCTCCCCAGTTCCCACGGTGAGGAAGGCTCAGATTCTCCAGGGCTGACTCACACCTTGTTAACAGAGGGAAGGGAAAGAGCCCAGGAGTAGCGGATGGCCAAGAGACCCTGCCAACTACTCCCTGGTTGAATCCAGGTTGCCACTGCTCTCATCTTTGGCCACAGTTAGGGGGTTGGAAAAATTAATGAGAAAACAACAGGGAACAGACAATGTACAAACCATAAATACAAGCACAAGAGCTCCATAAGCCCAAGCATTTGTGCCCCTTCTTGACAGCTTCTGAACTCTCTGGTAGCTTGGGAGCAATTCCTGTTCCAACATGCTGAGCTGGAAGCTACTGCTGCCAGTTACCTCCACGTAAGAAAGGTGTTTCCGGCAGTCTTGCTGAGAAGCCCCTGAGGGCAGGTTAACAATTTGACTATTCCCAAAGATATTCAGGCTCTCAGAACAAGAGTAAAATTATCTTTTCTTTCAATCATTTTTCTTCATTTTCTCATCACTCCAAGGAAAAGAGCTGACAAAAGCTTTTTGCAACTAGAAAAGAGACCAAAATGCAACACTGTAACTATGCCCAGCCTGTCACAATTGCAATAGGTTCAAGCTTTGTGAGAGATCTGATGAAGAAAATTAGTAAAAGGGGAGGGTGTGATAACAACACCATTTTCCCCCCTCTTTAACATTTACAACACTCAATTTATTTCTGCATTAAGATCACAAGTACCTCTTCCCTCTATCCTCCCCAGTTCATGAATGTCTACCACTTGAAGTTTGGATCTGCTCACACGAATGTGAATATTAAAAACATGAAGAGCTCCCTGTGGCCCTAGAAAAGACAAATGGGAGTGACAGCTGCTCCAAAGCAAAAAGGATGCCTGACATGATGCACTGTTAACCCCAGAACCTCGTTTCTGAGTATTTCAGAACTTAATTTGGTTTTTCTCCCAAGAAATCTTACGGTATTTTCTACATATTTGGCGGGGAGAAGGGAAGGAAGGTAAAAATATAAGGACTTACTCACAAGAGGAGTGCTAGAAGAGGTCTTATTTTCCATCTTTATCCATGAGGGAACCTAAGATTAAGAGCAAGTCCTGCAAGTATCATTTATTTCACTAATGATACTTCACTGTTTAGAAGCCTCAGGAAAGCAATCAGAGTCTTTTTTAATGTCATTCGGTTACTGCCTGGCAAAATCACAGGCAAGACCAGAAGTATCATAAGACCCTGTGAATTAATTAAGGCAACACTACATTAATTTAAGTCCAGAAGCACCAGAAACCAATTTTTCCACCCAAAAAAAAATGTCTCCAAGAACTGAAATTACAATACCTCTCACTTTCCAACGCAGAGAAGCTGAAACCTGTTTTTAATCTCATCAGTTCCTTCCCACACGCTAACATCAAGTAAACTCGACAGCAGTATGTACTTGCTATAGCTAAATATACCAGCAATATTCGAGAACCTAATTTGCAACCCTGCGAACACACGTTCGGAAAAGATGGCAGTTTGCTGGGCTTTTATGTAACGCAAATTTAAATAGAAGAAACAGCACCTGCCATTTTCTTCAATTAGCATTTCGCTCGGTTATAGGCAACTTAATTTCTCTCAGCCGACCGCTGCGCTTCCAAAGCGGTTCCACGAGCAAAGCGGACACAGTCGATACGCAGCAAGCATTCCCTCGGACAGAACAGCAGTGGTTTCAGGCGCCCCGGGGCCAGGCTCGGTGTCGGCAGTGACAGAGGGCCGGGGCGCTGCCCCAGGAGCGGCGCGGCCCTTCCCTTCCACGCGGTGCCGGCACCGCGCCCGCCGAGCGCGGCCCCGCCGGGGCGCGGCCGCACCGCGCCGCACCGGGCAGCGCCGGGGCAGCCCCGGCGGGCGCCCGCCGCCTCCCGCAGCCCCCCGGGCCCGCAGCCAGGGGAGGGGCGGCCGCCACCATCTTGTCAGCCGCGTCCCCGGGCACAAAGGGAGGGCGAAAAACCCCCCGTTTTAAAAAGCCAGCCCCGACTCACCTCCAGGCGCAGGGAAGCACCGCAGCCCCGCAGGAACTCGCGGATGTTGCTCAGGCACTCGCCCTCCGTCCGCGGCTCCGGGTACACCTGCAAGAGAAGAGGCGGCGGCTCAGCGCGGGGAGGAGACGGGACCGCGCCGCAGCGGAGCGGCGTCCCCCGCCCCGCCGCTCCGCTCACCTCCCGCTCCCTCCGCAGGCAGCGGCGCCGATCGCTCCCACTGGAGGCTTGAACCGGGAAGTAAACACGGAGCACAGGAAATGGCGTGCGAGGGCGGGGGGCGGCGGGCAGGAGCGCGGGCAGGGGTGCCCCGGCCAGGCGCGGTGGCGGGCGGCTCTGCCCCGGCGGGGCGGGCGGAGGGAGGGAGGGAGGCGCGGCCCCGCCCTGCCCTGCCCAGCCCAGCCCCGCCCCGGCTCGGGCGGGAGCGGCCGCGGCGCTGCGTGCGCCGTGCTTCTGGGCTGTTCAAATTGCTGATGCACAGACCCCGGGGCCGTGGTGGTCTGGCTGCGCGGCCCAGCGGCCCAGCGGCAGCCTGGGTGGGCACAGCCCCTCCCCGGGACGAGCGGTGACCGCGCACAGGGTGCCACGCGCGGGGGCCGGTGCCGCCAGCGGGGCTCGTCGGTGCCCTCGTTCTGACTCCGGTCCGCCCGTGGGTATCCTTTTTCTAACGAGGAAATATATCAGAAATGCTCCCAAGAGCTCCGCGGAAAATGCCAGCACCCGGAGTTAATAATCTACCAATTCAAGGGTCTGGTGTTAACCACCTTTATCTGTAGTTTATTAAACAGCCCCTTGCTACCCCAGAAGAAAGACAACTTCGCAAAGAGGAAATCCTTGACTGAATCTAAGACAGTTTTTGGCAACGCAGCCGTCTGCTCTCTGCAGCCACACTCACGGTGCCTTCAGCTCAACCTCTGTATGCCCCTTCCTCGGAAAAGCAGCCTGCCCTAAGAGCTTCAGGGACATGGCTTAACTTACCACAGCTTAACTAAATTCTGTGTGCACCTTAGCATCGTTTCACAATAAATTCATTGATTTCTGCGAAGTAGTTTAGCAAACAAATCATTGCCCAAACTGACACCTGCCCTTCTGTCAGAAGGGGAAAACCTAGCACAAAGGTGCAAGTCGCTGGAACCCGAGGTGTTGCAACACACAGTGTCATGGCCTTTGATCATGCACTACCCTCAGAGGAGGTTTCATTATATGCATGCATGTCAAGGTTACATAAACTCACAGCATAATCCACCTGCATAGCACTGGGAGCTTCACATCAGGTTGACTTCAAACATTCCCTCAAACTGAAAGGTAGTGCCTTCCCATGTGATTATAGATATTAAAGATACTTCTGACCCACAGAGGTAGTTTTTGATACAGAATTATAACCACAGAGATAATATTTATGCCACAAAAACTAACAAAGGAGACAGCATGACAGGGTGAACCTGGCACAAAGAAATTTAAAACACAAGTCACTATCATTTTCTAAACAAAATTCAGGTGAGTCTTAAATGAAAGCCACTAGACTGAAATACAAAGAGGTTGGTAATGATATGAGTTGAAGAATCTTCCTTTCCTCAAGGAAAGAGTGCAAACACACACCCCTTCAAACTCCTCAAATTTTTTGGTACTGCAATAAATCAGTGTGGCATAAGAATAACCCTTTACTACACTAAAACATAAAAGGAATCCTAAAGAAGCCCTATGGAAGTACTACAGCTCAAAATATAACTTCAGTAAGTTTGAAGGACAGAAGAGGTGAGAGAGCCCTCCTGAAAACACCATGACTTCCAAAACTCTTGCTTGAAATACTTTTTGATTACTCAATTTATTTTTTAATCCTAGTAAGAAATCTAAAGCTATCATGCCAACATCCCTTGTTAGAATAAGATGCTGGGAATTTTTTCCAAGTTGATGTTTCTAGTATGTTCTCTCCTATATGTTCTTAATATTCACACAACAATGATATTGTTGCAATTTATAACTGTTTTATATTAAACTACTTGTATAATAACTAGGGTTTATCTCCTTTTAGATGCACTACTTCATTTTCTTTTTTTGTACTCACCATTTTCTTTTTCATCTACTTTGTTCATCAAGGTTTCTTTACATTCTGAGAAACCTTAATGTTACTTCTGCTCTTCCAGCATAAATAATGTATGTCTCCCAAGAAATCACAGTAAATACAGGTTTCTCTTGAAGAGAGCAAATGTCTTGTCTCATAACATAATCCACATTAACACAAAATCTCAAAGTCTCCAACACATTAAACTCAGTAATTCTAAGAAACCCAGACATGTACTACCATGTAGTGTGCTCCTCGTAAGAGGCTGCACATAATTAATAAAAGACTGAACAGTAACTGGAAAGAGGAAAAAAAAATAAAGCAGGTTAGGGAGAAGAAAGGCAAAAACTTTCAATTGAAGATTAAAGAAACAACAAGCAAAGAAAACTCAAACCCAGCAAATTGTTCCCTGTCAGGTCTGGAAGCTTAAAATGTATGCCAACTGAGATCTTAGCCTCACCAAAACTCTAATGCATGTTTTCAGTCAAAAATCATCTTCCTCAAAACAATAAAATAAGTTACAGTAAATCTTTAGAAATGTCATTTCTTCCTTCAAAATAAGGGAAAATACTTTGAAGCGATAAAAGAAGCAGGGTACATTTTCTCAGCTCTCTGGGTGCAGCGGCATTTTTATACAACAGAAGACATAAGCATATGGGTAAAGAATTTAAAAATATCTTAGCATTTGCATCCTGCTAGAAATGTAAAGCAATAATGGTCCCATAAAATGAAGCAAACCCTTTATTTACCTGGAGAGTTTTAATGTGATTCTGGCAACCTTCTCCTACGGACAGCTGAGAAACAAAATAAGGGACCTGAAGAACAAAATCAGCCCTGTGACAGAATGTTGAAGTGCAGTTATGTGGGCCAGGCCCATGCTAAAATCACACATATGGTACATGATATCCTTTACAGTTACAGCAAGCTCAGGAGCATGACCTCTCACACAGATCACATTTATAGCCTCACAGACTATTCAAAATGTACCAGAACATAATGCAAGAAGACCACAGGCAGGCAAGTCCTAGTCCACCTGAAAGACAGCTAATCTGTACACAGACAAAGGATAAATAAAAGTAGGCTCATATTTCCAAATTACTTAGCTTAATAAAAGTAGGTTTCATGTACATAAAGTAAGTGAAATAAAAAGGTTATGTATGTTCCTCTCCAGTATTTGCTTCATCCTTTTCCTATCATAGAACAAACCATTAGTTCATTAATGGGGGTTGTCTACTTCTTATATGTATACACTGCTCTTAGTACAAAGAGGCCTCATTGTCCAGCTGGAACCTCTGTGTGCTCTAGTAATACAAATAAAAAAGGTTAATAGTAATTAGAAAAGACACAGATTCCAGAGGGGCAAGACAGATCCTTAATTAGGGACCAGGGTGCCACGGTGGAATCCAAAGAGACGAGAGGAAGGTAATATGCAGAGCAGACACTGTTTAAACCACTTCTTCGTGGTTCAGGGACAGGTTCTGATTAAGATTTAATCTCTTGGGGAGCAGTGCTAGAAACCGCAGCTACTTCGATGAGGACACTTATGTGATACACTGTAGCTATCAAGGAGCAGAGTACATTTGCCACCATCCAGGAAAGGTGGGGAACAGTGTGCAATGCAAATAAGATGGTAACTAGCTAAATGTTACGTCCCTTTAGATCAGTTTAAACCTATGATTTTAAACAACATAACAAGTGAATAAAAAAGGGCAATGCAGAGAGGCTGCATCAGGAAAAGGTATGACATGGTGGTCTTATTAAAAAATGAAAAAGGGTACTATTAGTTCATTTGGAAAGGGAAATTATATGAAGAAAATAAGCAAGTAATGTGTATAATAATGAATAAATAAAAAGAAAACAACAAGCAAACCCACAGTTCCTTGATTGCAATCCCAAGTAAACATGAGACATTAATAAAAAGTAGGAGACATCTTCAGCTATATGTATGGGAAATCAGCTGTTTACTTGCATTCACTCTGAAAAAGTTGACAAACTGGGTCACAGAACAAGAAGTGTACAAGATCTTTATATAGAAACTGGAATCTGCTTGGTAGACTGAGTAAGAACACTGTTCCTACAGGCAAGTTACATCAATCATTTATCTAGCACAAAATATAATAAGTAAAATATGGTTTACTGTGTAAGAAGACTATCTCAGTAACCTAGCTGCAAACTAGTAGCCGAGTTCAGGAGACACTTAAAAACTTCCTGTTCAGGTATATGGCTGCTTGAGCATGAAGTTCAAAGACTGAACCCTTAAGTAAGGAGAAATCCTGTTCATCCTGCCTGGACCATTTTATGTCAGATTTCCCTTGTAGCAGAAAACAGTTTTCTGTCCACGTTTCAGAGCACCTTGTACGCACAGACCATTGCTGCAATCTAATCAGTAAAAATACCATAATTGCACAATGTAGGAAAGCTAACAAAAGGGTCCTATTGATCACATTCAGTCCCACAGCAGCTGTGTTTCCCTTGCTTCCAACCCCTTTCACTGGTCAAGGGCAACTGATCTTCTAATAGGGCAAACACCTCCTGCACAAGCACTACAGGCTGGGATTTGTTGCCAGGGTTTGTGCTCAGGGACAAAAATGAGGTTAAAAGCATGAGGAGGAAGGCTGGCCATTGTCACACCAGCCTGGGTGGTGAAGCTGCAGGCGATTAACTGTCCAACAACTCCTGCTGGTCCTTCCCTGCCCAGCCCTCGCAGCTGCTGCCTCCTGCCTGCACCTGCCCATGCCCAGCAGGGCCCATCCCTTTCGGCATTCGGCTTTCCTGCTCTGGCCCAGACCATTGGCCCTCACAAATTGCACCCAGCAGGGATGGAAAAGAGAGGCTACATAGCTACACAGATACACAGGAGGACATCCTCTGCTTCTCGAGGAAGCATCCACTGCTAGGGACCAATGGCAGGTGCAGCACTTCCTCCACAATCACCTCCACAGTGAGCAGTTGGGCTGAGAGGACTGCAGATAGGAGCCCCGTGCTCCTCCCAGGACAGCAGGAGGCACAGCTGCACTTCAAAGGATCACATCTTCCACATCTATAAGAAAGGAGCACCCTGCAGTTGAGCCAAATCACTTAAAGAACTGCACATTTTACTGATGGCACATTTGCAGGATGCTATAGCTAAACTAAAAACACAGATCAGGATTCTACAAGGAAGTGCAGCTCTGTTTTAAAATCAGGTGTCTTGACAGGGCACCAGACCTTAGCATGATACAGTCTCTGCAGTACTGTAGCTCTTTAGCACTGACTTTTGCCACCCTATAAAACCTGCAACCCACAAACTTTTCGATAATAACCTGCACAGCAGTCCGCATGGACTACACACCTGTATTTTGGCTTGAGGGAACCCTTGCTCTGAAAGCACAGCAGCAGGCAGTCAGACAGACAGACACATAGATAGTAAGAACTAGATCCAGCAAAAGACTGAAACTCCTTCAGCTCAAGCACTAAGGTGCCAAAATTTTACATTTCCACAACCCACCTAGACTCTCCATACAATACAAAGAGGAAGGAAGGTACCTTATGATTAGCCCTAAAATTCTTATTTTCTGAAAAGGATACCCAGACATCAAGTTAATCATGACACAGCAGAAGGTAAAAGCAGGAATCTACTTAGTGTCCCAAACTCCAGTCATCTCCTAGACATACAAGAGTCCTTTGAGTGTCATTTGGAAGAACTCTCTGAAAAGTGGTCAGTGTCCATTTTTGATTAACAATAGACCATAAAGGTTCCAAAACCTCTTTCCCCTGGACACCACTATTGGTGAGAGACACAGAAGGAGCTCTTAGATCCCATTACCTCACTCCAAAGCCATCAGCATGACTAACTCCACATCTGACACTCCTCTGCTTTACACCCAACATCCCCACACCTGTCCCTGTATTTCATCTTTCCATCTCTCCCACCTCAGACCACACACCACCACCTTCCAAACCAGCAAATCCAATCCCACATTTAGGCACACAAATGTAACCCACCACCTTTTCCTTACTGCCCAACAGGCCACACCAACTCATCAGCCACCATTCTGTGCCCCCTCAACCTCCACTTTGCTATGCTATGTGAAACCAGGAGCACTTTTAGTTGGCTGAAGACTTCTCCAGTTCTTCTGATTTTTTCCTCTGTACATGTTCAGAAATGCTTCTCTGCCTGACTAGCCATTATTAACAGTGACCTACATTCAAACACACAAATGTTCTGCTTTAGCTGCTTCAGTTCTTTAGTGTAATAGCCCTCAAAACATAAGTTCATCTAAGTTTGCAAATGAAATGTACAGTTTCGCTAAAATGCCAGCCAGGTCTTGTGGCAGCCTTTATAAATGGGACCTTATGCAAAAATTAGAGCTGTTTTTTCCACTAATCTGCCCTCCAAAAATGACTCTGCAAAACTGATTCAGTTGTCTGAGTTAATATTTTCAGATATGTACCTGAATTAAACAATATTCAGGAAAACAGGTGGGTTTTTGTTGGTTTTGTTTGTTTGGTTGGTTGGTTGAGTTTTTGGGTTTTTTTGGTTTTGTTTTTTTTTTTTGCAGTTGAAGTACAGTACTTTTGCCACTTCCCTTGGGCCCTGATTAAATTCCCATCAACATACACAGACTCAAGTTGCATCAGGAAAGGTTCAGATTGGACATTAGGAGGCTTTTCTTCACAGAAAGGGTGATTAAACATTGGAATGGGCTGCCCAGGGAGGTGGTGGAGTCACCTTCCCTAGAGGTGTTTAAGAAAAGACTGGATGGGGTACTTAGTGCCAAGGTCTCCTTAACAAGGTGGTGTTCCGTCAAAGACTCAATTATCTCAGAGGTCTTTTCCAGCATAATTGATTCTGTGATTTGTGGAAGTTTATAAACTGACTCCCATAAAGAGGGTTTTAACCCAGCCCTAAGATAGGGCTTAGTCTAAGGGAACCAGGGCAGTCCGCATGGTACTTTGGTTGTCTCAAGTTTCCATCAAATTTTTATATTTCATACAGAAAACATAGGCTGGCACAGCATTAAGAAAATGAGAATGCCATGCACATAAAACTTACAAGCTGTCTTTGCAACTGCTATTAGGATCCTTGAAGGCCCCCCCCACTGTGACCTGAACTAGGCAGGAGTCCTACCAGAACACATGCACAGAACTGTGCCTGAAGGATGTGATACATACACATAAGACAGTCTGTTTGCAGCTGCAGCAGTAAGCTGCTTTCCCTTCCTTCCTAAAAGCTAAGAACTAATATTCCTAATTCCTGACGTTTTGCTTATTTTCTTGCTATTTCAAAGACAAAGAGGAAATCAGCTAGCATGCAGCTGACCCCAGTCCCAGGCAGCATCATCAGGGGTGCCAGCATTAAGCGTCCACAGGAAGATGTGTATTTCCCTGAAGTCAGCGCGTGAAAAAAGCCTCATGAAGTACAGCTCCAGGTGTGGGCTCGGCAGGAGCTGAACCAGATTCCCCTGTGAAGGAAGGCTGGTGGGGAAGGATTTTGCACCCCTTGTCACATAAACCCTTCAGTGTTTCCTGTGGAGCATCGCTGTTTTGATGCAGCACAAGCTCAGGCTTCAGGAGTCTAATCACTCAGGGTTTGTTTACACTGGGAGAGCTCTGCTGCTAGATATGCTGGCATCGCTCCTCAGTGTGGATGTAACATATGCCAGAGAGGGAATTCCTCTGCCAGTCTAACAGTACCGCTTCCCCCAGTGACATTAACAAAGCCAACAAAACCACCTCTCTGACAGCACAGCTGCACCAGTGGGGGGTATACGGTTTGTACTGCTTTCCCCCTCCCCCCACCCCACAAAGATATTCCATAGGACTACCAAAGCCCTACAGAAGGGATGGATTCTCTTCTGGGCAAGCTGCCAACATCATCCAATAGCACTCACTGCAGAGCAGGAAAATGGAGACCTGTATTAAATGCACTTAGACCCAAGCAGTGTTTCATTGGCCAAGAAGGGACAGGGGCCTCTGCCCACAGGGTGTCAGTGATCCCTGATGAGGAGTGGCAGGAAGGAAATTTCTTGCAGATGAAGCTGACCACCCCTGCTCAACTCCCCACCATGATTACAATGCTGAGGCACTTACACAGGTTGCCCAGATAAGTCATGGGTGCCTCATCCCTGGAAGTGTTCAAGGCCAGGCTGGATGAGGTTTTGAGCAACCTGGTCCAGAGGAAGGTGTCCCATAGCAGAGCTGTTGGAACTATATTATCTTTAAGGTCCCTTCCAACTCAAAGCATTCTCTGACTCTTGTTGTGGGTAATGGCAGCAGCCACATCATACTGAGAGATGTGGAGAGAAAATGGCTTTGCTCTAGGCAGCAAAGTGAGGGAGAGAGCAGAAGTGTCACACTGGCTGAGGATCAGGGAGTAAAGCTCAGCCAGCCAAGGTGCAAGACACTGCTTCCATGCTGCCAGCTCACAGTATTTTTGCAAGTCCTGTCATGCTTGAAATGTTTTAAAGTTACAGCTCTGGATAACAATTAATTTAAATTTTTATTTAAGGAAGATGTATATTGAATTCCAGGCAGTGATTCATAGCTGGATGTTAATAATATACATGCATACGATGTATAATATATACAAATAAAAATGTGTGTGTGTGTATAAATGCACTTACATACATACTTAGTCTGCAAACTTCAATTTTAAAGCAAAGACTTCCAGTTTTCTAAGGCTGGAATTACAGTCTTAAACATTTTCAGCTGAACAATGTGGTACTGTCAGCCACTAGCATACAGTGTAACCAGAGGGGAGTGTGCTGGTGGCGTCCTCACAGTTCTTCCTTTTCTCCACACACACACACACAGCATTTGGAAGATAGTCTAGGTGGCAGTAGGGCACTTGAGGGCTAACTTTTTTTGTTGTCCATATTATGTACAAGCATAGAAAGAATGCATATAAAAACTGTGGAAAAGACATTAATGAGAGTAAGACCAGCAGAACTACATTATTTTTCCACATTTTCTCACAAAAAACAATTTAATCACCAACAGTTTCCTTAATTGCCCCCTCTTTTCAGGATCTGGCTCACCCTTATTTAACTCATTCCAGATCTTTATGCACTGACAGGATCTGGTTTTCAAGGAAAAAAGCAGTGCACAAGTCCTCTGCTTCTTCAATGAGCTCAGGCAGACCATATTTCTTTGGGTAATATCCCAGTTGCCAGAACTAGAGAGCCAGTACATAGACAGGAAAAGCAAGGGCATTCTCCTTCAAAGTGTCCCTGCTCTCACAAGGCAGCAGGAGTAGCAATGGTCAGTGACAAGTCTGTAACAGGACCAAAAAATCCTACAAAGCTCACAGCATCACTGATGAGAACAGCATGTATTCAGGAAAAAGGCACTCTAACGACTTTGTTTGGGATAACTTTTCCCCAGGCTCTCAGCTCATCCTTGCAGCGCTTCCACCCTGGATCAACAGCACTCATGCACAGACCGGCATTCCCTGAGCACACAGCCATGGCAGGCACACCTGTCCAGCACAGATTATTCTTGCCAGAAGCACAATAATCTCCCTGGGAGGACTGCTGCTGAAGGAAGAGAGTCTA
Organism: Chloebia gouldiae; assembly: GCA_003676055.1. Taxonomy (NCBI): domain Eukaryota; kingdom Metazoa; phylum Chordata; class Aves; order Passeriformes; family Passeridae; genus Chloebia; species Chloebia gouldiae. The sequence goes on along the minus strand of QUSF01000007.1, from coordinate 21,784,440 downwards.
TGTACATTAAAATGAGATTTTGCTTCCTGTCCCGTGATGACCTTCTGCTGCTGCTGCAACACCAGCGGCCACAATACCTCCCAACCGATTTCAGTGAGCAAAGGCAGGACAGCTTTTGGGGTCAGCCAGGCAGACCCAAACAGCCTCACCAAGGCTTCAGGGTGACAACATCCTGCTAGAAGAACTTCCAAAATGTAGATCGCTCGGGGCCAACTAGCACCTAAAAATTTCCACCTTAGGAGTAATATCTGCACTGCTGGTGGGATGTTCTCAAGCTCTGTCTGGGCTCCACATTCAGCTCCCAGCCAGCATTGCACCCTCTGCAAATATACTGGGCTACAAAAATATCACTCTGGGTCCAAAACACCTTTCCTTTCTTCTTGCTTTATATCATGTGAAATATCATTTTCAGGTCACACCTTGTCACAACAGGAGAGAAGTGTACTTAGCCCCAATATTTACGTGTGAAATCAGAGATAAGTGAGCATAAATCTCCCTTTGCCTGAGCCTTAGGCACACACGCTCACCATGGGGACAAGGCTGGTGACATGGTTGACATACGTGGCAGCCCAAACCCTCCTTTTAGATACTCTCAGTGCTTGTGCTCATACACAACAATTCATTTGCCTTGTGAATCACAAAGGGTTAATTTATTCTTAAATTACAATTCAGAATGCCTCATTTAGCCAAAGACCTCTCTCATTAAAAAGAGAATCATACAGATGTAGGTGTTTGCACAAAGATCTTAATCTTTGCTGCCATCAGTTCTGGTTCTACCCCAATTAATAACCAAATGAATGTCAACGCCAGTACCCAATGCTCCACAGGGAATAGGAATGACGTTTCCTTTCAGCCCTGCGCCGAGCCTCATCCAGCAGGCGAGAGAGCCGTCTCTGTTTTCCCGGGGCCATCCCCGTGCCGTCCGTCTCCCACCTCAGCGCGGCGGGCGCGGCGAGAGGAAGCGGCTGTGTTTTGGATCAGCCTCCCACGCGCAGCAGAGCAGCTTCTGGCTTGCTCAATCCTACGCTGCAACGCCTGGGGATGGTCCATGCGACGGAGGGGGGCCGGGCGTGCGAGAGCCAGCCGCACACCCCGCACGCTCCCCGTGCCCCGGCTCCACAGCACCGAACCGGCCGCTGCCCTCCCGGAGCCCCGACGGGAGCGGGGCACCACGGGGGTGTCAAATGGCTGCTGCATCACGTTCCCCGATGCGTCCTCTGCATTTTCCCCAAAAAGAACAAAGCTGTCCTCAAAACGACGCTTTCTGTCCAACAGCTGACCAAAAATAAAAGTACAAACAAAACTTAATGGAGCGCGAAGCCTCATATGACAAGGAAAATTCCCGCTCCAATTCTGATCTCTGTTTACAACGTTGAAAGTGGGTCAAACTGGTCTGCGATGGAGGAGTCTGTTTGGAAAATGATCTCTGAGAGGAAAAGCATCTAAGCGGCAGACAACTGCACTGCAATGCTTCCATGGGGATCCCTTCCCTGCCATCAAAGTAATTCAGTTTTACCACACAAGGCTGAAATCCTCCGACTTGAAATTATGGTTTTTCAATTCAAATTACTTAAATTCAGCAATTCCCTATCTTTTGGAGCAAATCAACTAACCATGTTTCATCACAGATCTTCATGCTTTAAAAAACTAAGACACAGCTGGGTTTGGACTGGGTAGGGGAAGAAGCTGTTTTGGTTTTGTTAATTTTGCACTTTTTTTTTTTTTTTTTTTTAATAATTGCCCTCACTTTTGTTCATTTCCTGTGTTCAGGACCAGGTTATTGTGCAGTACCATCACACTGCCTAACTCAACTCTTTTGTTTTGCCCCATCATGGTCTCTTTCAAAATGCAAAGGAATCATTATGACATTAAATAAGAGCCCAAAAATAAGCAGCAGTCTGTAACAACATTACTTTTCAAGGTATTTTCATTCTGACTTAGAGAAATCTAGTGAATTTATTATCTGTCCTTTCCCATTCAAGATAGAAAATTATTATAATGTAAACAAATTCAGCCAAAACTTCCTGGCAAGAAGCTTTGTAGGTTGTTCTGTGCAATGCTGGTATACAAATACACAGCAATCTAAAGAAAGAATATACTAAGCAGCCTTGAAACCCACTGATTTGTTTTATCAACTTATGAAAATTCTGTTCTTTGACCTTCAAGTGCTTGATTCCTTTTATGGTCACACAATCTTTATTTATTAAAAATCATCTACTACTTACTCTCAGGGTACCCAGAGGCTTTAAAAAGCACAAAATGCCAAAAAATGTATTACTACATTCCTGCATATATTGAATCTTCTTTCTAATCTGTTTTTGAAAGAAAGAAATACATTTATAGCATTTTTTTAGAAAACATATTTAAAAGCACCCCAAGCTGATAAACATTCCTTCATATTTATATTTTGTATTTTTTTAAATATTCTCTTTTGTTTTAGTTACTATTTTGTATTTACAGAAAAATGAGCTCTGTGAGTTTTCAGAGTATCTGCTAATGTCAGATATTTATAGAAAGTTACAATCTCAAAGGATTTTAAGAACTGAATCAGTCTACATCTGTGGGACATCCTTGTATCTTTTAAACTTCAACTGGAGACTTTCAGGGCAAACAAGGAATAAAAAGGCTCATATTTTAAATGCATTTAGTATAAAAAAAGTAACAAAGAGTAATAGCCAAAAAGACTTGGAAAAAATACCATGGCACAGTAAAGGATGTACATTTTATATCTGTTTACTAACAAACAAAGAAAGAGAATAAAGTAACACGGAAACAGCCCAGACATAACATAGATGAGAACATGAAAGAGGGATGGGATGTAAATTCTGAGTCTACAGAAAAAAAGAATATTTACAAAATTAGATGGAAAAAAGTTTGTGAGTCTCTCTCAGACACATCTATGAATTAGAAAGCGCTTTGTGAATGGTCCAGGGAAATGAGAACAGTTACCCTTACAAAACCAAAGATCCCCCTAAAAGAATTTTTTTAAATGTCTATTTCTCCCCAGACTTATAACTAAGTCAGAGCCAGAGGAAACACACAGGGTCAGCAGGGACGCCCAGGGCGGCCGCCTGTCCCAGCGCCCTGCTCGACGCGGGGCGAGCTCGGGAAGGTGGGAGGCTGCGAGGCGCCAGCCTTCCTCCCGCCCTGGCTGCCATCCCAGCCCGCACAGCTCCCGCTGCCAACCCCGCGCTGCTGCACCGCCAGGGCCACCGGCGTCCCGCTGACAGCTCCTCGCACCCAGGCTGGTGTCGTTGTTGGCTGTGGAGAGCTGTGAGCCTCTGTCAGTCCTCCTCTGCATATGGGTGCTGTGAAGGGACCCCCACCCGAGCATGAGAGGTGTTTGCTCCTCTGAGACAAAAAGAGAGCCTTTCATTCAATAACCAAGCTGTCCCAAACTATACTGTAACAGAAAAGTTGGGAAACACTCTTTTGACACTTATTTCTGTTCTGCTTTTTTGTTTATTGGTAGAACCTCTTTCCCAGATTGAGTGCAGGACCCCACTTTACTAGGCTTGACATCTGCACAAAGGGGAAAGACCTTTTCTGCCCTAAAGCTAAGAACCCAAAGTCCAAGAGGTGCTCAGGAAGCATGCCTGGAGCAGCAGTGTGAGAGAGGCTGCCAAAACCCTCCTTGGGCTTGGTGCCACCAGGCAAAAGAGCCTGGGGGCAGGGAGGCATGGGTGGAGCCTGTCAGAGCCAGTGGATAGTCAGGATAGTCAGGTGGAGGAGATCCCACTTACCCCAAGCCCCTAGTCACGCATGTCACCCCGGATTGCAGAACACAACATTTACCGAATGGCAGAACAGGACATTTACCTGCTCTGGAGCCCCACTTCGCAGCCCAGTGCACTGGACAACAGTTTGCACTTCATGTACCACCTCCAAAAAGCTGCAGCCCCTTGGGAGCAGGGACAGCCTCTTCAGCTCTACTGCCTGAACAGCCACGTAGGGGGAAATGGCGGTGGGGAAAGCTGGCAGCAGCAGTGGCAGGGGCTTCAGCTGTCCCAGCTAGCCCCACTGGCCACCACGGTGATCCCTGAGTTAGCCACGCTCACACAGCCACCGACACACTGTGCCCGCTCTCATCACTTCCATCACCCGCCAATAGCACTGCGGGCTCCTGGGAGGTTCCCATATCCCCGTACCACCTCCTGATATACCTGTGAATCTGGGAGGCAGGAATGATCTACTAAATCTGCAGAATGGGACTCCAGTCCAGAGCCAACACCTCCACGCTGCAGTACAACACAAAACAGTAACAACCCCAGTGGGTGGCAAACTGAAGAACTGAAGGGGGACAGCCCAGACCAGTGTCCTGCTAAGCTCAAGGCATTGGTTACAACATTGTGGGTCTGAGAACTACTTGAAATAGAGCCACAAAAGGTAACAAAAGCCAGCTGTCAGCAGACTCCAACGAGTGGAATGCTCTGCCAACTGCTCTGCAAAAGGTGAAAAATACGGGGTTGTTTTCAAGCAAGGAGTCATCCCAGTATCATAGCAGATGACCTTCATCAATCTTCTCTTCATTACCTTAGACTGGCACACGAGGAAAGTTTTTTGTCAAGATGTGGATCTCTGTGTGCATGTTGTTGAACATCAGGTGAGACAACGGTACTGTCCCAAGTTTTGAGGCACAACCAAACCCCTCTACCTCTGTCTGAGCTACGATGGGAATTATTATGTACGCACACAGAACACAGAAAAGTTACCTGACAGAGTACATTTCCTTCAAACACAACGCAAACTAGAGCTGTAACGCGTTTTTTCAGCACAAAAAAAAAAAAAAAAAAGGATGAGATTTTTCTCCACAGGCTACCGAACAGTAAAGGACCCAAATAACGCTAAAGCAGCCTTCAAGAAAACTAAGCATCAAACGCTAAAATGTCCTTCAGAGGCTGGAAGGGATGAGCTGAATCACCTCCCAAGCGAGGTGAGGCACCGGCTGTTCCAGCAGTTGCGTAGATAAGTTTGCAGCCGGCTCGTGGCACGCAAGGAAGGGTCCATAGTCCACCCTCCAAAATTAATGCATCTCCCATGCACGGCCGGGACTCCGCTTTGGGGAGCGGAGCGTCTGTATAACACTTGCAGAACAGTGGCTCCTCACGGGGGAAGCCCCTCCAGCCCGGCTGCCGCTCCCCGCTCTCCCCGGCCCCCCGACGGAGACCGGCCCCGCTCCGCCGCCCGCGCCCCTCACCGCCCTCCCCGGGCCCGGGGGTCCCCCCGCGGAGCGGGGGGCGGCGCGGGCGGGGCCGGGGGCGGCGGGCCCGGCCGCACAAAGGGCGGCGGGGCGGGGACGCCGGGCACTTACTTTGTCTATGGTGCCCGGGAGCAGGCGGTCGAGCAGGCGGCACAGGACCACGCCATCCTTCAGGGAGGACTGAAGGAAGCCCTCGGGGTCGGAGATGGTCTTTTTGGGCGACTCCAGCACGCCCAGGGCGATCAGCCACGTAACGGTCTGCTCCGCCGAATTCATGGCGATGGCGGCGGCGGGCGGGGGTCGCGGCGCCCCGCGCCTCGCGTGGGTTTTGTGTCTCCCCCGGCGGGGGCTTCAGGCGGCGGCCGGCGGCGCCGCCCCCATGTGAATGCAGATGACGACGCCCCGGCCCCGCCGCTACAGACACATGCAGCTGCAGTGCCGCCTCCTCCCCGCCCCCCCGCCGCCGCCGCCGCCGCCGCCGCCGCCCCATGACATCACTGGCAGCGGCGGCGGGCGGGGGCCGCGCGCCCGCGGAGACCCGCGCACCGCTCCGCGCCCGCTGCGCGCACCGAGGGGCGGCCGGCGCGCGCCCCCTAGCGGCCGGC
>QUSF01000007.1:21645699-21773635 GCA_003676055.1 Chloebia gouldiae | reverse complement strand
CGGCCCAGCGGCCGGGTCGCGGGCTCGCCCCGGTGCGCGCCATCCCCGCGGTGTGCGCCTGCCGGGATGCTCCATCCCCGAGCGCCTCCCGCCAGCTTCCACCCCGATGGTCTGCGGCACCGCCTGGGAAGCCAGCGTAAATACTCTACACAGGACTGTGAAGGCTAACCTGAAACAGAGCCTTCCTGTACCTTTTATTCTGACAAAAAACATTCCTCAAGGATGTGCTTGGACAGGACACTATAAGCAATCAGTATTTTCTTTTTTGTTAGGAGCTGGCTGGTGTGAGCTCCCAGGGTCCCTCTGTTGCCATCAGCCTCCCTGATGCCAGGAGAGGTGATACCACCACAGCCCCTACTTTCCCTTCTTGCCCCATCTGATGCCCTCGAGGGGCAAAACGCCTACTCCAAAAGGCAGAGGTAGAGGGAACAATGCCAACCCAAACTCATCTCTGCTGTTCTGCTTCCAGCCTGGCATACTGCATCCACCACCATCACGGTCCCTGAGCAGCAGCTCTGGTAGGTTCTTTTGACCCAGAATCTCCTACCAAATCACCGGCCAGCCCAGAAAGAAAGAGGTGCATTTCAATTTGATACAAGATAATCTAATTTCAACACTCAACCTCCTCCTAACCCATAATAGGTGAAGATTTTCTTAAATTCTTAAATTTCACGCCTTAGGTAGATACCTCTTCCAAAATTTGTTTTTCATTTTGCTCCTTGTTTTTTGGTCGAGGCGAGAGCAACAGACTGGCCTCTGTCAGTATTAATGCCCACCTGGACTCAAGCAGGATGGGATAAACAAGTACAATGCACACAGCAATGGTCAGGTATTTATTACCTCAGCATCCCCAGCAGGGGCTCCCCGGTAGCTTCCTGAGCAAGGTGAGCAGCAAGTGGGGACATCCCTAGCCCTGGCCCATGATTGAAAACTATGGGCATGAGTTTATGAAACTTTTTAAATGAGAGATGTGATGGGTACATGAACAAGGTGAAAAGTGCATGGCTGATTACAGCAGAGAACATGATACATGACATGTTATGGGAAAACCCATCCAAAGACAATGGAAATAACCATATATTACAACACAGAATAGTGATCTTAACAAAGCATAAAGGGTTTCATGATAAGCAATATCTGGGTTACCACTGACATCCGTCACCTATCTCCTCATCATTCTTCTGCACTTAACTGTACACCCTTCCATATCTATTTTGAACAACAGCTTCCAATCCAATGATTTGTCAGCTATGAAGAACACAAACATGGCAATTCTTTGCCATCGGAAAGCCGTATGGATAGATTGCTTGGAGACTTGAAAGAAAGAACCTTGACACGGGTCAGGGAACCATTTCCAGATCTTTAAAGGAAAAAAACTGAAGTGCCCAAAAGATTCAGGAGCATGCCACTCCCTCCCTGTATTCCTTTCTTGTCAGACTTTCCCCTACAAGGTATTTACTGCAAAGCACCTGAAATCTCTGCACAGCTCCCTTGTTTTATTCTTTCCTCCTGCATGTCCCAGTACTGTCCATTTGTACTACAATCTTGTGGGACACATAGATATTTTGCATCTGTGCTGTCTAGCAAGTGGAGCCCATGCCATGGTGGGAGTTTTGAAGTAACACAAACAATGATATATACAATTATTGCAAGTCTGCTATCCTTCTTCCTCTTTGTTTCACAATTAAAGATGTTCTGATTCTCTTATGTCCTGATTGCCATCCCACTGTTGCTTCTAAATCATAAACTCATGACATCTTTATTCAAACATCCATTTTGATAGTATTTAAATAGTATCAATTCTTTCTGAAGGATGGGATAGATTTCAACCACTTTTTTTTTTTTTTAGGGGATGAGGGATGATTTCAACTACTTTTTTCCTGCAAAACATTTTAAATTTATGCAAAGCTGAAAAAGTAATTTGGTACTGACTTTTATAAACAAAGAATATATATTGATATATATAAAGCATGTAGGTTCAGGTAACTTCCAGACCTTAAATCTGTTTACATAAGCAAAAAGATTCTTATATTTGGGGAATTTGGTGGGGAAGGGGGGGTGTCTCAGTTTAATACTATCTGGACCTCTTTTGAACAAGAAAAAAATCAATGTTCTCTGAAATGCATCAGGCAGCTTTAGCAGAGATCTAGTAGATTTAATAGCACATAATTTTGTATACATAAAGATTAAGTGGTTGACAATTTATTTGGTCTTTTCCAAGCTTTTGCCATATTCTCATGAGAAGTTACTAAGGAAACCAGGTAGGCATGAGGTAGAAGGTAAATTTCTGTCATGGCTTAGTGACTGGTTGAAAGACAAAACAGCAGGAATAAATTGCCAGTTTGCAATTTGACCAAAAAGTTATCAGCAGAGATACTTTCTCTGTTCTGTAGTATGAATTAACTGAAACTGTCCAAAAGACAATTATACTTCTGTGGATTTTATTTATTCTTTTAGCCTGAGCATGGTTTTGGAGGAGGAAGAACAGGAGAGGAAGGAAAGAGCAAGTAAAGAAAGCTACATTTTCTTTTTAGCCTTCCATTTGCCATTTGCCATTTTCAGCTGTTAATACCTTGTCTACCTGTCCCTGGGCAGCAATGAGATGCTTTGACCAGATACACAAGTCTCTGTTTTCCCTGTGCCAAGCCAAGGTCAGGATTTCAATGTGGAGGTAACTAATTAATTATTAGTCCGGCTTGGACAGAAATTGCCTTGACAATCTGTAATTAGCTATATAGGGGTCATACTGGATCAATTGCTGTGCTGGGGTTCCCATGCTATACGTAATTATCTCTGTAGTTTTAGCCTAGGGAGGTTTACATCTCTCTGCAGTGAAAGCCTTACCCCAACAAAGCACATTTCTGTGTTAAACTCAGATATGTATTTCCATGATATTTAAACCTACCTTTGAAAAGAATCTTGAGGCTTGTAGAGGAGTCTTTTGCAGTTCCTGAAACCAGCTATCACAAGTTCAATATCACCAGCTCTTTCTGCTGTTGATTGACTACCTGTCAGCTGAAGGTGTCAGTTAAAACCCATACACCAAAGATTGTGTTGGTGAATTTGGGAAGGCAGATCAATGAGCTGTGTGGTGCTGGCACAAGCCTCAATGAATAAAAAAAAAAGCCCAAAACACAACAGAAAGCAAATTATTTCATTATCTTCCAAGCTGTGAAGCATTTTAATAGGCAGGTGAAAAGTTTTTCTGTCCTGAGAGGCCTGTCAATCAAGCATAAATAAATGAGTACCATACAGAGAGCAGCTAAAGTGCTGGTGCAGAAATACAAATCCGGGACTCTGAGAGCAGGTGTTTGACCAAGGGTGACAGCAGCATGATGCTCGGGACTGCAGTACTTGGCTCCAGGGCAGCATCATGAGTGCCCAGGCAGGCTTGGGCCTCTCAAACAGGGATCACAGAATGCAGTGTGATGAATACACCAGTGTCCAAACCATCCCCAAAAACAACAAAAACAATCAAACAAAGAAACAAAACCAAAGAAAAAAGGTGCTTTTAAACAACTTTCTTGCATGGAGGCTGCAGGCACCTGTTACAGAATTTGAGGGAAAACAGGGATACTTAGCACCATGAGAGCTTTTAGCTGGAAGAGAGATGCCCCAGAGATCAAGTCCCTCATTTATTTCCCCTGATCACAGATCTCAAATCTCTCAAGGATCTGGTGCACTTGCTCTACTGCCTCCTGTGCAACTGCCTTTAGGGCCTACCCAAAAGCACAAATACTGTCACCACGTCTACTTTAAACCAATGCAGCCTATTGACACTATGCTCTGACTGAGCTCAGAGTCCAGTCTGCTGCCAAGTCTTTGGCTATCTTAATCCTAGCAGTCAAATCTTTTTGTTAGCATTTGCTTTGATGAGGCAAGCCTGCGTTACAAGCTTTATCAGTCACTTGTGCTTTTGTAGCTTTTACCCTGGCTATGATCTTTAGGTGGAAATATACAGAGAGTCCTCTGGCAAGTCTGCAGTAGCCCAAAATGTAGCTCTGTTTCTGCACTCCCAAGAGCATCAATTCAAGAGCTGCCTTTGTCTTCTAAGTGCAGTTCAGGATAATGGCATTGATCTGCTAAATTCTTTATACTTTCAGAAACCAGTAAGTGTCTCTGCTTTTGACAGAGATGAATATAAAATGAAAGTCCTTGCCACTAAGGGCTTAGTCTAAATCACAGATGATGGAAAATGAAGGATAGACCTGAGAAAGGAAGAAATAAAGCAGGATATTAGGCTGAAGTGCAGTCACATTTAGGCTCCCTCCACAGGAAGAAATCTATTTTAATTGCCATTTCAAAAGTTTTATTCACATTTAATAAGGTCTGAGAAAGAAATGAAGGACAAAAATTTAACAGTGAGAAGTCAAAATTACTAAAATGAATGAAAATGTTTTTCATTTAAACAAGCAAAAAAAGGAGCTGAGATTCTTGGAGGTTTTTAAACAAATGCATAATGAATTAACAGTATTTTCCAAATTCTTCCCCGTATTTTGTTAGCATAAGTTGGAGTAAGTACTTTTTTAACACTGCAAGCTGGACAGAAGCAAATCAGTGGCTCCCCTGTGGAAGGACTTGGGGGAGGGGAGTTGGCAGTGAGCTCCACCATTTCAGGCCAGACGCAGAGAAAGCTGTGTCCTGCAAGCTGAAATATCAGATGCAGAACCCCAGCTGGTGGAAGATGTCACAGCTCCCTTAAAGTTGATGAATCTATGACATTTTTAAACAGCGAGCTCAACAATTTGCAAAAGGCTCTGGTCACAGGGGACTGACACGACCATCCATAAAAAAAGGCAAATTGGATTCTAAATTGTATCTGATGAAGAATTTTGGGCAGAGTAAATGTAAGTGTGCATGTAAGAGTGTTACTGAGTCATCAGTAGAAATTTGTTTGGATTATAGCACAGAAACTTGGACACTTGTTCTCTGGAAAAACTAAATCACACGGCAATAGAGTCATTAGAAGACTGACAGTGATCTTATGGGAACTCAGCTTGTTTGCCCTGGTGAAACAAAGCCTGAGAAAGGGTACAGGAGGGCCGTCTATAAATACACCAGTGAGTAAATATCACAGATAGGCATGCAGCTATTTAAGTTTCAGGACAATTCTAGCACAAGAGCAAATGGATATAAACAGGTCCTGAATGAATTTGTGCTGGAAATCAGAAAAATATATTTGCTTCTTCTAGCTATAAAAATTTTCAATGCTGATAAGAGCGAGCAGGGCAAATAAGCCAGCTGTTTTTAGAGGGGTGTATAATGTGCAGCTTAAAGTGATTCCCTGGCTTGACTGCAGCAGCAGGGACTGGACATCACCCAGGCTCTGTTCCCCAGCAGACTGTGCATTACGCCTACCAGAATCAAAGTGGGCCAAGCATTCATCATGATGGATAAGGTTTAGTGAGAGAAGTCAAATAAGCAGAACCACAGTCAAAGCCATTCTCTCACTCTGAGTGAATGCTAATGACACTTGTTCATTGCCATTTGGAAAATGCATTTAGTAAACTAGGTTAATGGAAGAAAACCCTCTTCTCTGAAATATAGGCTCACAGAGTTGGAAGCTACATAGTGACCCTTGGATTTTATTTTAGAGCCCTTTTGTATTCAGATTTTTCAATTCTATAAAAGTTTGCTATAGATCAATGCCTCTTTTGTTTTTAAACACACAGCAATTACCAGAGTGAAGTAGCATCTTGCTACTCCACTGCCTGTTCTCCACTTTACTCCAAAATTCTCAGCAGTAGACAGACAGTTTTGAAGACATTTTTGAAATGTGGGCAGATAGAAGGGCAGCACAGGGAGTGGGACAGAGGAAGAGAACACAGGTGATAGAAGCTCTTAGTCAATGTATTGAGCAGGAGCATCAAAATATACAGCTCTTCCCTCAGTGTATTTATGATAAGATTTCCACACTTTGCTCAGGTAAAGAGAAGGAGAACTGATTTTGATGGGATTGGTTGGCTGGTGAGGTTTGCAAGAGGATTCTTATTCACAGTTGTATAAGTGGTCAACATAGTGGATACACTTGATAAAACTGTAAAACTGGATTAGTCCCCATTCACAGGGGAAATTGCTGTCTCCCTGTAGGACAGCAAGTGTCACCATCTGCTGGGTCACCTCGTGCTTTTCTGGGTGTGGGGGTTGCACTTGCTGTCACTGACAGCAGGACATGCTCAGGGGAGGGATCTGGGAACCTGCTCCCCTGGCACCGGGCCAGAGGCCCAGCCTGGCACTCTGCAGAGCTCCGCAGAACATCTACGGCTCGATCAGGCTTTCAAGAGCTCTCTGGACTACTTTTGCAAGAGCCTACGTGAGCTGATGGAGCTGTTATTTTTAGTCCTAGAGTACTGTTTGTTGACTATGGCTGTTTCCTATGCAGTAGGTACTGAAGGGCCAAGGCACTTGAAACCTTCTAATGATTGACCAATAAATGTTACAGTCAATAAATGTTACAGTCAATAAATGTCACCCTCTGCTTTACAGTTAGCATCTGCACTGTTCCAGTCCGTATTTATGTTACGTTATGTTATGTTATGTTATGTTATGTTATGTTATGTTATGATATGTCATGTTATGTTATGTTACATGTTATTATATTAATTTAGCTTATAGACATTTGTATCATCACCAGTTTACTTCAGATTTATTTGTGACACTCTCAGTCAGTAGTATGGTCTTCTAGTTCTTCTTTTGAAAGAAACCAAATACTAAGTCCTGCTGAAGGCTTACCTAGTTTATGGGAGCCTTACCTCCCTACACTAAAGGGTTTTCAGGGGTGCTGTCACAGGGTGCCAATAACAGCATAGAGGCCCAGTTGTGGAAGCTGCTCAGACAGAATATATAGAGATGGTAACAGCTGAAATCTTGTGCTTTGCCCCAGAATCTCTAGGCACCCCTGGCTACTTTCTTCTTTGCTGATTAAAACTACAGCCACCCAACAAATATGCATGATGATTATTTGGCTCAGCTCTCTACCATTTTTTCTTTAAGGTCCCAGTGTTTAAGGACATTAATCTTGTGTATTTTTCTTTGGCTTGTATAGTCCTGTTGGCAGCAATTATAACTCTTAGTGCTCTTAATTTTGGCCAAATAAAACTAAGAAGTATACTCTGGTAAATTAGTAGTAATTTGACAAGCATCTTACCAAAGTCTTTCAGAGGGCTTGAATCCTAAAGATCTACAGTGTTATAAAAGCTAAGGTGCACATACAGTTACACCAGAGCTGATTAGAAAGGACAAATAAGTATCACTGGCATGCTTAATTTCCTAGAATTCTCAAGCTCAGCAACACCACCATTTAGCAAACAAACTCTCTGTAAGGCCTGCCCTCATAGGCTATATTCTCCCCTGCCATATTCTCCTTGCAACCTTTCCTATTTGAACTGGAACAGGCTACCTGGGGAAGTGGTGGAGTCACTATCTCTAGAAGTGTTCAAAAAACAAGTAGTCATGGCATTTCACAACATAGTTTAGTGGCCACGGTGGCATTCAATCCAAGGTTGGACTTGATGATCTTGGAGGTCTTTTCCAACCATAATGATTTCATGATTCTAGGATTCTAGGTATAACCTCACCAAAATTATTACCCCACATAAAAATGCCCCTTATAAGGAGAGTATCAGGCTTTCATTACTTGTTGGCCTTGTGTTAAATCTTACGTTTCCAACCAAATAATGGGATATTCCTGCTTTTAAACACAGGAACTGGACTAGGAAACATTGAAAGAAACCTGGGCTGAAGACTGTCTGAAATTTTTGTCTCATTTTTCTTTATCCATGTTTTCTATGCTCCCAGTAGAGAGTTTGTGAATTCATGTAAAGACTATTTTGAAGACAGCTCTGCAGCCATTGCTGTCACATGTTTCAGGTAATTTCTAGGAGTTCCAGCTATTAATCAGATATAGCTACAGAAATAAACAACATTGCATAAGTAAGAGAATTTTTTTAATTAAACAAAGTAACATTTTCAGTGTTTGCCTTGAATTTTCTAGAGCACCTTCAAAGCACTGCAGATCTCTGTAATTTCAGCATGTTACATGTGATGTCTTTATGTGAATTTTATAAACCTGTACTAGATTAATCAGTAATCGATATAATGGATTGACTCTATACCTAGTTATCTTTCAACCTGAAGAGTGTTCAGGCCCATCTCTGTCAAGAATCTCTATCTGATCAGTGAAACAGACCATGATAAATGCTGTGTAAAAAAGCTTCCTTCTTTACTAATTGGACTGGACTTGGAAACCAGAGGTTTCCTGGGAGCACTGCCTATTTTCCTCATAATTATTTGCATATTCAGTTCAACAGCAAAACAAGTCTGTAATTGTTCATTTCAGAAATTAAAATCTCCTTATCATGTATGTTAGTCAGAAGAAAATGTGCAAACACTGCATCAATGTCAAATAGTACTAAATTGGTACTACCTGCAATAATTTAGGATTAGGAAGTGTATTAAACAATAACTTAAGAAGCAAAGGATGTTAAGGGAAGGAAATTTGCTGGAGACATTGTTTAATGCATCCTTGTTAGTACAAGGAAGAATTTTTCTACTACTCAACATGTAAATTACATTCACTGTCTAATTACACCAATTGAGGCAATCTGAGGTAATTTAACATTAAGAAATGTTTTGTAACCAATTTGTATTTAATGTTTAACTCACAACAGTATCGACATAATCTTAACATTTAATAATATGGGTGGGATCAGATCTAAATGTGAGCCTTCTGCTTTGATGTCTGACATAAGTAATGTACACAAGAGGTGTTCAAATGCTGCTTTGCTGTGCTGCTGTGGCTTGAATGTCACAGCTTAATGCCAGTGGGAAGAAACAGCACCACCAAAATAACTTGAATCCACCTATTTAACCTTCCAAATATATACTAGGAAATGGGATAAAGACTAAAAAAATGTTGTGTAGAGGTTAAAAAAAAAAAAAAAGGCACAAGACTGTCTGGACCAGTAATGATTAGTTTTACACCACTACATTACATGATAAATATTTGTTCAAGTCCTTCTTGAAAACAGGATCATTTAATTAACTAACACAGAATTCAAAACACCAAAGTTCACACTGAAGCAAATTTGTCCAAAGTAAATAAGAGTTTTACATGAGGAAAAAGTAACAAAAAAATTTAAAGCCAACTTCTGACTATTGTCCTACCCTAAATTTCAGTACAAATCAAAGGATGCCCTAAACATGAAGTATAAAATCTCATATTATTTTTTATTCCGAAGATGCTCTGCAGCAGACAAATTTAAACTGTGGCAACTTATGTGGATGAGAATAAAGCATTCTATAAAACTTGTAGCTGAATAATATTTTAAAAATAATTTTCTTGGAATAATATTTAAAAAATAATTTTCTTGGGTGCAGTTTCCTAGGGTGAGGAGTTGATTATATAAACCTATATGGAATGAGCAGACACATGAGAGACAAACTCTCACCAGCTCTATTTCACCTTTGATTAAAAGCTCAGACAGCATAACAGATATGGCACAGATGAGGCTGAGGCACCAGAAAAGAGATCTTTGACAAATGGGCTCCCTTGTGCAGTTTCAACATTTTGTTCTTGACAAAAAAGCTGTTCAGAAGTTAACTCCAAGTTTGGAGTTGTTTTCTAAACCAGCAGGGACAAAAATGCCTTTGGCTACCGTCACACCTCTACAAATGTACTATTTTTGCTCAAATGAATATAAAAACAGTCTTTTAAATAAACTTTCATACATATATTAAATATTCCAAAGGCAAAGGCAAGCATTGTTGTTTCCTGCCATTCATACAGTTCTGAAACAGCAAATCAAAAGTTAGAGACAGCATTCACTGCTGCTATTGCCTGAAAGGAGGAACTGGGCTGTTTACCAGTGCCAGTGAGGGCACACCCCTCTGAATCTGCACTTAACATCCTTCCAGGAAGGATGCTGCTCAGCTGCTACAAAAGGCTGCTCCTACATCACCAAACAACACTGCACTATCCTGACTGTAGAAGAACTGCACAAGAATGAGAGAAACACTGATACAAGAAGACTGTACATTTCCCAAGCTTCATAGCTCATTATGTTGAATACCAAGTTTCATTTTTGCCAAGTTAAAAGGCAGTGGAAAGAACTGGGACAGGACCTTTATAGGGATTTTCCTTCCTTACTGTCTCCTATTGTCTTTAATGCATGAAGAAATAATTCATGTCCAGGGAAAATTGTTCTGAATTTCTCTGGATTTTGAATACGGATGTAAACAAAGGTTGTCTTTATGCAAAGTTGCAACAAATTTTGAATTAATAAATGCAACCTTGGGTTTGGGCTATAGCTAAAGATCATGCATATGTAAAAAAAAAAAGAAGTGAAAGCAATAAATTGATGAGTTCTGCAACAACATGAGGTCTTTATCTATGCTCTTTCAGCTAGTATCCAAGTTGATTCAAAGGAAGGGTGTAAGCCTTTGAAGACTCCAACTGGAGAGAATTATGAATCAAGCAGTTCAACACCACATATACTTATTTAAACATTACACAAAAACAGACTGTAATGCATTTGATTTAAACAATAGCAGCCACAAAGAGATGCCATATTTTTTATTCAGTCCTAGATAAACACACTAATATCTTTGCCTTAACAACTGTAAGAGCAGATCTTCTGTAGTAGTAATGAAACATCTTTGGATATTGTGTGACAAGTCTGGGATAGTCTTATTCACATGGAGATTGGCTTTACTCCTCAAAAAGACACAGCAGGACTGTTTGAGGAGCAGGTACTGTTCCACAAAATAAATAAATCAAAATTTGAGCCCGAGACACTTTTTTTTTAAAATTTGGTTTGTACTTTTTAGTTTGCAAAGTACACGATAATTTGCTTTAAGTATATTTTGGAGGTTTTATTAAACAGTATAGATTATCTGAAATATACATATTTTTATATTTAACTTACAGCCAAATAACCTAATGAAATGAGAAAGAGAAACTATGACACATCATGCCTGCAAGACTACAAAGCTGGCTATAATTTAGCATCCTCTTCCAGAATGAAAATAAAAACTAAGCAAACAAACTTTGAAATATGTACACTTTTTGTAGTCAAATATTGTTCTTTTACTATGTTTGTAAACATTAAAATCTCACATAAGCAAATTCAGCTTCCACAAAGGCATTTAATTGTTTACTGCAAATCACAACTATGTATCTTTTTGATCACCATTCAAGCCAGGAGAAATCCTGTTTCGAGTTAAGAGACCTAAAAATAAGATTACTGTCACAAAATATTAACTTTTAGACCATTAACTTTGAAACTGCCTTTTAGTCATAAGTCTAAAAATAAATTTTAAAACCCCAATGTGCTACAACTGTACTTCCTGTAACATTTGTTCATGACTGAGTTATCTCACTTACACAGGATGTGCTCAGATGAAATGGAAACTATCCCTCTATGACAGCCAGTTGAGCTCCCAAAATAAGGGTGAGTTTTTTGACCACAGCACAATTAAGCCTCAGCTTTCTACTCAGGCAGGGATGTATAAATATACTGACAGCAGGAATGCTGCAAATAATCTGAATATTCAGTGAATAATATTAAAACTTATTTTAGACTCAAATGAGATGTTCAGACAGTGTTTCCTTTAAAGACTTTGGACAATGCAAGCCTACAAATGGATCCATATCCCACCTGGTCATTAGGTACCAGGATCTGTTTAAACACACAGAAAATGTGGGGCACTGGTAGCAAGAAGAAGTGGAAAAGACTTTTTGAGAGAGGCATTCAAAGTGATGCTGACCCCTAAATACAAGCTACACATATGGAGACTAAGCAAAAATATTGAATTGAAGAAAACTCATATAAGTAGCCTGAAGCAAAAGGGAAAAAAAATTAAAACTTTTAAATCCATAGAAAAATTTTATCTTATCTTCGTCAACCCCCTGTTGCCTTGAGCACTCAGAAAGTAGCCAGTTTGGCTACTGGGAATTTTTCCTCTATTGCTTGTAAGGCCATTATTCCCACTTGAGGGGCTACCTCTGGAGGAGTACCTCCTGCTCTGGGCACCCCACTACTGGAGATTTGCTGACAATTTGGAGTCAGTCCAGCACAGGGCCACAAAGATGGTTCAGGGGCTGAAGCACACCATCCAAAAGGAGAGGCTGGGAAAGCTGGGCTTGCTCCACCTGGGAAACTCCTGGGTCCATGTTTTCTATGTAGAGGAAACCATATGCTTGTATTTACTCAAAACTCAACTTCTAATTACTTATAAGCCTTGCTGGACTGGCACTGGACTAGACACCTCCAGTGCTTCCTTCTGACCTGTTATTCCACAGCGCTGTTCTGGGATTATGTGAGGTGAAATGATCCAGGTTTGTCTTGAAGGGAGCACAGATGTTTCATGGTGGGAAGCTGGGCATGGAAGGCAAGTACTATTGCCCAGCAAGAGCTGTCTTCTAGGGGCAGACTACTCAGACTCTCCACCAGCTGGTAGCCCAGACCATCTAGCTAATACAAAGTTAAAGCTTTCTGAGAGGCAAGATACATAGCCCTGCTGCACAAAGCTGTTTCTACAGAAGAAATGGCAGCTGCATGAAATCATCTGATCTGACATCCTGTAAACAGAGGCAAATGAAAGGGATACCTGTACTTACTTGCTTTTCATTCTGGAGAGCTGAAAATGGAAATCAGTCTCTGAAAAACAGCAAAATAAAACATTTAAGTTCCAATGACTAAAAAATTTTTTGTTGTACTGACCTTAGAAATCTTGTGTCTTTACCAGTTAATAAATAATTTAGATAAAATACAAAAGCAAGTATTGATGTTTCACTATGAAGAAGTTACTCATTTGTGAAAATTCTAACTCCAAGTATTTGAGTCAAAAATGAAGGAACAGTAAGAATAATAGATACATGTGCTAATGAAGCTACTGCTAATAGCAAGGTAAAAGTGAGAATGCACAGTACACAAAATGTATGACCTATGCAAAAAAAATGGAACATATCTTCAGATACGTAGAGGGGTTATTGCAAAACATATGGAAAGAATGTGTTTTTCATGTCTCTGGTGCGTGCAATGAAAAAGAACTGCAGGAAGACAAATTCAGATTGAACATGGGGAAATGTCCTTACAGGTTTTCTGGAGAGGTGCCGTAACCTTAGCATTGTTAGCAACCTTTAAGAAAACACTAGACGAGTATCTGTCAGAAGGGATATACCTACACATGTTCCTGCCTGGCAACAGAAAGATGCACTAGATGAACTTTGATGTCCTTTCAAGACAAATGATTTCACACAGAAACTTACCTATATCAAACAATTTAAAAATCCATAAAACATCTCCTAAATCTAAGTTACAATCTAGAATACAATCTGAACTAGAATTACAGCTATAAATTTAAGATCAGTAATCAATGGATTTTAGAGAAAAAGAACCAGTCTTTCCTTGTGATATTATTTGCTTATGGGAATTCATAGTAATCACATTTACATTAAAAAAACCCAAAACATATAGGGATAAGCTCAAGGCATTTTAATGCTCAGTATTGAATAAGCAGACGAGGCAGCATCCCCTTATCAAGCAGAACCTCCGTGACTCTGACTTGAGACGTGACCTGTATTGTGGAGAATGTCAGACTAAATAATCATCATTCTCACTTCTGGTCTTAAAATTCAGGTATAAAACAGAATTTCTCTTTGGTCACCAAAGACCAGGAAGACTGAAACAGTTATGGTGATTGCATATGATTTTCCAGGACAAGAAGCTGCATTCACAAGAATGTCTCTGATCTACTCATCAAGAATATGCAAGGAAAGAAAACAAAACAAAAAAGTCCCAAATTTTTAACATATCCTTCCTGATAAAATGAACCTCTTGTTGTTAGCAAGACACTGTAGGATTTCTTTAGCAGGATGATTTTAGGCAACCAGCATCCTTTTTCCTTTCTTTTCCCCTCAGTTATTTCAAGAGGTTACCTCATCCAGACATCTAATAAAATCACAAAAGCTGAAAAGCATAGGATACTGAACTCACTGATGTTCTTAGCAGTGCCTCGTAATAGTTACTCTTACAGTGCCTCCCCTTACAAGTAAGATGAGCTCAATGAAGGGGAATTAATTTCATCATGTGTCTCTGCCAGAAGCGGCTTCTCCTTCCTGTCACGTTCTGGCACTGAAAGGCTCTCCCCAACTGTGGAGTTTGCACTGCTCAGTACATACAAATTTTGTTCAGGCAGTATGAATTTTGTCCACACTGATTTTACACATACATGTGTGCAACAGCAGCTCAAAATAATACAGCCACTGTATGATTCTCTTAATTTTGTTACAGTGTAATTGTCTAAATAGTAATGGAACAAAACTTATTTATGTGAAGATCTTAAAAAATATCCAAGCAGTACTAACAATCAAATAAAACTACTGATTTTGTAATAGTTAAAATACGATTGATAAACAGAATAATCTTTCTCAAGACTTCCTGTAAGTGGTATATGAATAAACATTATTCTAAACTTCCAGATAAGAAACAAGTCCATTCCACATTGACTTTTCCTTAGCCTTTAACTATATATATAGGTATGTATGTATCTGGCAGTATTGTTTGCACACATAAAGTTGTGCAAGAAGAAAACAAGCTATGAATTACTCTTATTTAGCTGGAAAGTAGCATGGTATATATGGTATATATAAACTGTCTTACATGTCTTTCCTGGCATCAGTGCTAGGCACCAAATCCAAAACTGAAGAGAAGGCTCAAACTCAAATCCCAGGTCTGAGGATCAAACCCCAAGAATAATCATTCCCACTCTCACTCCAGTCACGTGGTACATTTCCTACTCTCTTTCTTGGTGTCCTCTCCCTGCTCTGTATACACTTCACTTATCCTCTGTGGGTTTTTTCCTCTTTATCTTTTGTCATTACTGGTAGTTACTGTTGCAACATAGGCTTTTCTGCCCAGAGGAATTTGACTACACACACACATAGAAATCAGTAGTTCCTACTGCCCACACCATTTCTGTAACCAGACAAACTCGGGATTTTAAAGGATGCAGAATGTTCAAAAGAATCAAATGCAAATGAATGCTATGGCCACTTTAAAAAATATTTTCGATTCCTTTTCAAAAAGAAATTTTATGTTTTGTTTGGCAGAAAAACTTGTTATTTGGTCTGCTTTTCAAAACTGTCCAGTAAGATTAATAGAACTGTCTTCTGATGGAAAAGTGTGACACTGACCATGTGCAAATTTGCCTTGAAATCTCCTTTTTAACAAAAAATAGAAGAAGTTTTTTAATTTTCCTTGAGTTTTCAAATGAAAATACTTCGGCTTTCTCAAATTACAAGCCAGAATCCAGGGAAATTTCTGAATCAAAAATTTTATTTTTTTGTAGTTGTCCATGCTCAGATGCATTTTCCAGTCCCTGTCCTTTTATCCCTGGTTTTCAGCTGTGTGGTTACCAGAGATTGGTAACTACAGTCACAGCAGTTCACAAGCCTGAACAGTCATTCAGACCATTTCCAAAGTGTAAAGGCTCTCTACCAACTAGAGAAAATAACCCCCAGCCACCTGTTCCACAGCTCATGGGTTACAGATTGGGAATCCTTGCCCCAGCATGGGCATGGTGAATCAGCACATCCCTCATCTGCCTTGACCACAGCCCCAGGTCTTGAGCACTTGCAGAGTTTTCATAGCAAGAGTGTGCCAAGTGGCTCCATGCCAGGCCAGCTCCTCTGTTGCACATCTCTGTAACCTGTACCCAGGAGGACTGCTACTGTTTGTGCTTGAACCTGCCCCAAATTCTTCAAATAAACAGCAAGGCCAATGTAGGACAGAGGACTGGAGGGCACATTTTCTGTGTAATGAAGCAATGACCAGCCAGAGAAGTGGGAACAGAGACAGCAACTGCAGGTTAAAAAAAGAAAGGTCTTGTGACTACTGCATGTGGGTACTCCACACCCAGACAGGGATGCCTGAGCTTGATTCACCATTGAAGCACTAGGGTGTCAGCATAAAATAGTATACAATCAACACAATCCAAGCAGGCAACAGGTATGTTAAACAAATAGCTGGAAACAATAACAAAAATTTGACAGTGTTGATAGCTGCCTATTTAACAGGTTAGAAACATCATGAATTACTCACAAACTGCTGCTCGGATATAGTGACAGCATTCAGCTGCCTAGGTCACTCAACTGGACATTTAGCACCATCCTTCAAGAGAGTAACATGAACCTGTTACTAAATATGGTCCTAAAGTGTCAGCAGTCCAAAAATGCACTAATCCTTTTGCTACACATCAAGAGATTTACTTACATTTGATTGGAAATATTATACAGATTAAAAAATATCTGCAAAGTGAAGATGCATAGGTACATGAATGATTTGAAACAACACATAAATCAGGACTTTTAGGAAGCTTGCTCTGCCTAGCCTTCATGCAAGCTTTCCAATCATGTAACATGATGTAAAACAGTGGAGAACACAAAGTCTCCCATGTAGAGTAGTGACCTTTTTCAAGTGGCATAATAAATTCTATACAACCTTATTACATCCACAGACCTGTTTAGAATTTTTAAACTTGTGTATACTTGTATCTCGGTCCTCCAAACAATTCTGTAAAGAGCAGCATTTGTCCTTTTCAGGACATAATTCTTTTTTAAAATCTACCAAGATAAATTTTCCTAGTTTGCAAAACATGACAGAAATAATATCAGCACCTCTATGAACTGGCAGAATGTCATCCATCTTTGACCTAGATTTAAGACTTAGCAGAACATAGAAACCCCAGCTCCCTGTCAACAGATTAAGAGTAATAAAATATATTTCTCTGGAGGAATAGGGGATGAAAAAAATCCACAGTATTCACATATCTTGCTTCAAATCTTCATTGGGAATGAAAAACAAAAGCTTAAAAATTATGAGATTTGCTTCAAAATCATGAGATCTGCTATATGAATAAATTTGGGATAATTTATCTGCCATTGAAATTTTGAGCCTCTAGAGTGTGCTCCAGCCATACTTTCAAGCATTTCCTCAGAAACTGAAATGTGTAGGTATTTTATGTCCAATGAAAGCTGAGATGCATTCATAAAGCTAATTCAGAACAGAGAAATGTGATTTCTTAAAGAATTGGAACATTTGAAAAATATTTTTAAAAATTAATAAGATTACATAATTAGTACTACAGTAGAATATTAGAAATATAATAGAGGAAGAGATAATTAAACTGACAGTAGAAGGCTGAAAATGTATAAGTATTTCTGAAGAAAGGAAGAAAAATTTCTTCTGGTGCCAAGGAACATAAATTCTAGAATTTAGGGGGTAGTTTAGCAAGATACTTGGGGTACCAGTTCAGTTACCCACTCAATAAGCATTAATAACCACTGCACCAAAGAGAGGCTTTTCACATTATTGAACACTCTATGCCTTTACAAGTTCTGAACTGATTCCTCAAATATAGAGGGTTGGCTTGCAAAAAGTTTCAAATTTGCTTTACAACAATTCATTTTCAGCTGCTTTTATTTGCCTTCCAAGGCTCTTGCCACATTATTTTTAACATTTCAAGACATTCTGATATCTAAGACTAAGAAGTTTGCTTTATTTAAAAGAAAGCAGGCTTTTCAACAATAATAGAACCACAAAACATCCCACATTGGAAGTGACCTCAAAATATTGCCTGGCCCAACATCATGATGAAAGGGAGTCTTGATGAGATTATCTAGCACCCTGTCCAATGGAATCTTGTAAATCTCCAGTGGTGGAGGTTCCAACACGGGGAAGTTGTTCCAGTGACTGATTGTTATCATTGTAAAAAATTTCTTTCTTATATGGACATGAAACCTCTCCTGGTGCAGCTTTTACTGGAATACTGTGGTGATGTGTCCCCCAAGCCTTCTTTTCTCCAGGGAGAAGAGACCTGACTGCTTCAGTTTTTCCTTTCTGTGCAGGTTCTCCAGCCCTGTGAGCATCTTTGTGGTCCTTCTTTGGACCCTCTCCAGTCCATCTGCCACTTTCTGGAATTGTGAGGACGAGAACTGAACACGGCACTGCAGGTGCAGCCAGACGAGCGCTAAGAGGAGTGGGAGCACGTCTCTGTCTCTGCCAGTCACAGCCCTGCGGATGCAGCCCGGGATGCCTTGGCTGCTGCAGCAGCACACTGCCACGTCCTGCTCAGCTTGTGCCCACCAGCAACCCCAGGGCTCTCTCAGCAAGGCTGCTCCTCAGCCACACTTCATTCAACTTCATACCGTTCTTGCTTGCCCACTCTTGCAGCCTGGCCAGACTGCTGTGTGAGAGGATTTTCTCTTCTGACATGTCCATCTCAACTACCCAGGTTGGTGTCACCAGCAAACTTAGTGAGGCTGCTTTCAACCCCGTCATCCAGGTCATTTATGAAGATGTTGAATAGCATGGGGGCCTGTTTTCATCACTGGGGAATTCTACTTGTGGCAGGCTTTCAGCCTGAGTATAAACCAGTGATCACTAGCCACTGAGTGCCACCTCTTAGCCAACTTCATACTCATCTCACAGGCCACCCATGCAGTCACTTGCCACTTTGTGCAGAAGGCTGAAGGCAACCATGTTGAACACTTTGCTGAAGTCCAACAAAAGGCTGAAATCTTAAGGAAAACACCAAAACTTGCACTAGAACCACGAAGGCTAGCAACTCTGCATCCTCTAACTCAAGCATTTACTTGAGACCAAACTGACATGAGATGAAGTGCCTGTTGGCTTTATCACGTCCATGTTAAATTGCAACTGTTCTGTTCACAAATAAGAAAGAAAAATTCTGTATTACGCATTAGATGTGGAATACAAATCAACCATGCCAATAACCTTCTAATTTTCCCAGCAGTTCTGCAATAAGGATGTAGAATTAACCATGGTAACAGGCATAAATACATTCAATTAATTTTTTTTCACTGACATGACACATTTGCTCACTGAATGACTGCATGATAATTTGATAAGCTAGAAGCTTTTAAGTGGGGAAAAAAGGCAGGGCTCTGTTCCTATATATTCAGACTCAGATGGCCAATTTATTTTCTATGCAGAAGTCATGTAAATTTGAATCTAATACTCCCTTTATCCTACTGTCCCCATGTTGAAGATATAGCACTTGAGATTCTCCCTAAGTTTCCCATGTCACACATTGGCCAAGCTTCAGCTAGAGCAATGAATTATTTTGCCCTCAACTCATCCTGTAGCCCAGTGGCTAAAGCATTCCTACAGGCAGTAGGTAGATGCTGGACTTATCTGCAGGTTATGATGTGTGTATTGTAAGTACTAAAAATCATAGAGTCCCTCTATTGACCTGCCAAGAGTATGAAGAGCTATCAGATTAATTTTCCTGTAACTTAAACCTGTGAATTCTCTATTTATGATGGTAGTATTTATGTTAGATTGGTAAATGAGGATGAAAAGCCCTTCCTTTCTAGCTTAACAAAAAAAAAGAAAACAATTTAACACAGCTTAAAAGCTGTGTGGATTCACATCTAGTAGCAGGTAGTGGTTGAATTGTGAAATATGGCTCCATAATCATCTGATTTGTCATTCAGCCCTCATCCAGGTAACACATATATAGATTTATTCTGGAGATTTACTTAAGCACTCACTTTGGTATTCATGTGTACACACTTCATTCTGCAAAGCCAAGCTTCCAAGCAGGCTAGAACACAGCCAGATTTCCTCATACAGTAGGGAGAGACAGATTTCCTGAGGGAGAAAAACTACTGGCCAGAGTCTGACAAACAGTTCCAGAGGCATAAAGCAGTTCAAAAGCACACAGGTGCACCACATGGGCCGAGAGAGGATAATGAGCAAAGGATGGTGAAAATAGCTTGGCAGAGACATGGCCTGGAAACAAACCCACATGGCAGTAGGACTTCAGGGTGCATGGCAAATCGCTAATAGATTTTTGTAAGAACAAAAAATTATCAGGAACTGGCATTGGCCTCCATTTTCCTATTCATACCCTGTGCAGGGCTCCATAAGAATAGCAAATACAATGCCTCAACTATAAACCAGTACACAATAGCCCCATGCCAGGCCCGTGGATCACAGAGAGCCTTTAGCTTCTGTAGTCTCTTGATTAGGTCCCTGATTGGGCCTTTTTCACAGTGCTAACACAAAGACATACTTTTCTACCCAGCAAGTTATTCTTTGTCCTCTCCTTTCTTACACCTGCCATGTGTGCTTTAAATATTAGAAAGACAAAGAACTTGAAAATACTTCTGAGGCAAGCACCGTAATTCAACTCCATTGTAAATTTCATGATTTAAATAAAATGCTATTACTAACCAAATCTCATGTTGCTCATGAGATTGTGCATCAGCTAGTAATCACAGTGATTTTTAGCTGAAATAAAAGAATAGAAAACAGGTTGGTAAATACAAGAAAGCTGGTACTGAGTTCATGGGACACTTCACTCCAGTACAATGTACAAAGAACTGAAAAAAACCCTATGCTTTTATGAACCAGCTAATGAGGAGTGCTACTGAATGCATACTGCTAGTAAGCTCGCTCGGGGATTGACCTTATAATCATCAACTATAGAAACACGTATGCAATGAAATAACACATCTGTAGAGAATCAAGTTTAAAAAAAACCCAAAGCATATGGTTTTGGCCACTCTAAAAATAAAAGAATTTAAAACATCATGAAGTACAACAAAAAAGTGTAAGAGGGAATCAATGTGAAAGCAGTATGCAATAGAACCCAAAAAGTATGGGTAAATGATAATGAGACTTGTTATACCTCAGTCACCAAAACAGCCTTGACAATCAGTGAAAATCATTATTACCTGATAGCTGTGTATTATGACTTTTAAGTGAACAATTCTAGCAGTCTCTAGACAAGCCTCCATGGGAACATGCACACACTACCAATATTTTATTGCATTTGGTCTCATTTCTGCATGAACTCCCTAAAGACAAACTTTTCCCTTTGCTATAACAAAGGCAATCTTCAGAAGCCTGGATGCACTAATGGTGAGGAGTTGCCTCTCTTTGTTGCTCCAAGGCATGCAAGCACCTGCAACGTTCTTCTCAGGGCACAGCAAACAAGAAGCCAGCTCCTTCAGTTTCTCATCTGTGTCCCTCACAATTCTTTATTATGTGCCACTGTTTTCCTTCAAAGCTAAAGTCAGTTCTTTCCCTACAATCATGCACAAAACATACAAATTCTGCAGCTGAGTTGCTTTGACTCAGGTAAATCTCCATCAATTTTGCCATATTATCCAGTAAATTTCTGGTATTTATCAGTTTGCTGTTCCTTCATCTAGCATGCCAGGCAACTGATTTAAACCTGGTCAGTATTGAAGTTCAGATGGTTAGGGATTCAACACCTACAAGTAAAGACAAATCATGTGTACAGTACAGTCTGTATATTAGTGTTTCTAGCTACAGGAAAATGTAAGGCAAAAGCCTTGACCTAATTATGTATATCTGTACTTGTTACAATACACATATCCTGGCCCAACTACAGTAGTATAAGTCACTGCCTTTCCCCTAAAAACTAAGAACCAGTAAGGTTCCTAAGCATGACTAAGAAGCCACACAAACTTCTCACTGATCCATGCAATAACTTCTGTATTTTGCAAGATGGTTTTGTGGCAACAAAACCATCCCTGATCCTCAAAATAGTTGTCAAACATGACTAAGTCATAAGAAAACAAGTTAGACTTTCTATTAAAACACACGTGAAATTTTGTTCTATGGCTACCTAATTTAATTTGAGCAACTATACTACAGATTTTTCCAACTTCTGAATTAATTCTGTGAAACTCAGCTGAACGAGAAACAGTTTATTTTGGTCTCTTACTAGGTATTCCCAATAGAAAGAAGCCATAAATGGAGTCACTCTTCTAATATGCTGATTACTTCATGATCTCCCTCTCCCAGTCTCTCCCGTAACAATCATCTACTCTAAATACCGGAACAACCATATGTTGATGCAGAATATTCTTTTGTTAAAAAGCTCTCCTTTTCTCCAGACTCGCTGCAGGCACAGAAGTTCAGACTAAAAACGCTCGTTCAACATTTGTTGAGACATAAACTCTTCAATGTATTCCACATCCGTAGATAGGCTTTTTGGCTCTCCTCACTTCTCACCATCTGCTGGAGGGCAGGATGCCCACTGATGTTAGCCAGAATCTGTGCCAGTTGCCAAAAGAAAGGGATATATAGTCCTTCAAGTGACATCTGTTTCACCAGAAGCCCTTTTTTCCCTGAACAATGTTTCACTTTAATCTCAGGCACACTTGTTAAGAACAGCATTAAAAAGAAAAACTAATGAAAAACGCTGGAAAGGATTGAAAAGGATGGGAAACAACCACGGTCAGCATAAGGGTACATTTCATACATCTGTGGAGAATTTTTTTCGTATTAAGATGATGGGAATATTGGAAGAAAATTGTAGGTGCTCTGGCTATATGGACAACCTCATGGCCGATGAAGTCACCAAGGGATAAGAGTAACAACAAAGGACTCACTGTAATTTACCCCAATACAACAGCTGTGTTCTTAAAGAGAACACCGGAGGAAAAGGCACAACTGAAGTTTAATAAGATAATGCCTTTTCACATGTATGAAAGACAGAAGAAAGAACAAGCCATTACGTACCCTTAATCAAACCTTATTGATTCAGTGAGACACTTGGCAGTTTGTGTGTGCACCAAATGATGCAGGCTGTCTGTCTTCTGCTTGTAGACTTCTTGGCACATCTAGAAGTTGAGTCCATAATGCAGAGCAAACACTATTCAATCTACTAACATTCGTGAGATTTCTGCAAGAGAACACAAAGTCTCTGGCAGTTACATTCCAACAAGACTTGAGAAACAAATGGAGCAGAGGAAAATTGATGAAGAAAAGAGGGAGATCATCCAGGAGTCATTAGCACTTATAAAAACAGAGAGATGAGTATGATACAGTGACTGTTTCTGGAATGGTGAATGAAAGGAGAGGATATAATCCAATAAGATAAAAAACTCGTCTCAGAGACCTGTTCACTGCATTCACTGAATCTTTTGTGCATTAAACACATATATCAAATGTAGAAATCTACACCATAGACATCTAAACTGAGTTCTGAGTCAGGAGATTACTCCTGCTTTAGGAATTCTCATTCAAGATCAGTGATGACATGTCCTGGATGTGTGCTTCATCAGAATATGTACCTGGGTTAAGGCTAAGGCATGTACCCACACCAAAGAGCCTGGAAATGTTCCTGATCTTCTCAACACAGAATAAGGATATAATCTTTTTTTTCATCCAACAATTTGAGTCCATTGAGGACACTGATAAAAGTAATCTCTCACATTCCCCCAAGATTTTTGTTCAGTGGCAACTGTGTCTCAGTTGGAAAACTGAAGTACTACTGTTGGTAGAACAATTTAAATTTTAATTTAGTTTAGTTTAAAGGTAAGCCAAAAATTATTTGGGCTTACCTTAATATGTTTGGCTGCGAATTAAAGAAATTCAGCAGCTGCTACATTGAACAGCTGAACCATCTTTGCACTGAGGGTGGAAAACCCCATGTCATGGGATGGAAAGGACAGCTGGGAGCAGGAAGTGTCACAGCCATCACTAGATGAGTCTTACCACTTGTGATTCAGCACCCTCACTGCTCCTATTCTTAACACACTGCTCTTACAAATATGTAGTTCTGAACCACTAGCTTTCCCATTTCCATTCCCAGCAGTATGCCATCTGCATAATAGTAACTGTAGAGTCTAGGTGACACTAGAACTATAATGTGCAAGAATTACATCAAAAAAACATCATAAAGCATCATAGGAACTCCTGGCAGCTATGGGTTCTTTCCCACAATATAAGACACAGGGGAAAACTGAGTTACTTTCAGTTAAACTGCCTGGCAGTAAAACCATGGAAAATCTGAATAAAATTGAGCTAATGCTTCTAAGAAATAGCTAAGTATGTCCCAAATCTAAACTGCTGGATTAAACTCACCTTGTTGAACTTTTTACACAAGACCTACTCTGGCAGAGCTTTTTAGCATTTGATCAGAATAGGCTGATCAAATGGGCTGGCTAGAGGTGAGAAATATAAAGTCAGGCTGGAAAAAGTCATCAGCATTTTCCTTCCTGATTCTCATTTTCAGGAGACATCCTATCTGTTTGAGACTCCAGCACTGAGCCCATTCCCAAACTGTCTGCTAGCTACATCTCCCTTTAAGAGCTCTACTCCTAAATTCACTACAGACCAAATCAGCAACCATCCTTACAATTTCCCAGTGAATTAATGGACTCATGTTCCTATTTTAGTTAGGCTTTCTCCCAAAACTGAAAAGTTTAAACATACTTTCTTTTTATCCCAAGCACTATACATTTTGAAAAATATGCAGACTCCTAGATAAAGTTCCAAATACACATGATACATGCATAACTTTAACTTCTGAGGTCACACATCTCAGCACATTTAGTCTGGAATATTTAAAAACATAAACAGTGACAAGCATCCTCTTTTTTTTTCTTTTAGTCAAAACTGAAGGTAGAACAGATATTGACAATGAATCATAAAAATCTTGGCCTTTGGTCAAGTCTAAAACAGACTGGCAGGGCAGTGATTTTCAACACTGTGGTCCTGCTGCTGCCTCTACCATATGTCTTGTTCTACAAGGGGTGAAGTTGATTCCTCAGTCTAGTACCATCAAAAACCTTATATGCTTCTTCTACAAACTGATTTATATGGAGCACTACAACATCTAACCTTGGATGTTTTCATACCCAAACAGGTGCCTTGGATCTTATATAGGGCAGCCTTGAATGGAGGACTAGCCCAAGTCAGAATGAGCAGCTGAAAACAGCAGATTTTTTTCCCTGCCTTCCCCTGAGAAAGAGTATGGATCCAGTATGCTGAATTTGCCTCAACGAGCCAGGGGTGACACTGGGGTAAAGGGCATCATCACACATCTCATGATATACATACCTCTCAAATTGATGGGCCTTAACCTAGGCTCCAATCAGGTAAGTGCTAGTAATCAGTCACCTACATTGCTCCCTTCCAAAGGCAGCAGAAATACTTTTAGAAGAGGCAAAAACACACCAGTGCTTCTTGTCCTTTGGAAAATAGATGTCACCTGGTGAGAGAGCAGAAATCCACAAGCTCAAGTTCACACACTGAAAAAAATCAGAAAATCAGAAAAATAGAATTTCACTATTTTTAATAGTGAAAAGTATTCCTGCTTGATTCTGACATATAGGTGAATAAGTAATTGTTTAGGTTATGATTTATGTAACTTGAATGCAAATCATGTGTTGCATTAAGCTAAGAAAATACATTAATAAATGTGTGAAATGTGTGAAAAATATCATGGAATGATACACATAAAGAAAGCAAAGAACTATTGTTCTGCATAACTATGTATCACAACAATCTGGAATTCCTTCAATACTAATTTGCTTATAGCACCAAATGTTGGGGTTATTTGAGCCAAATGGCTCTTATCTACATACAGGGTTTTATTTTCCTACAATTTCATTGAGAAAAAACCCCAAAGCATTTCTCAAAAGTTTTAAAGTTTGTACTTTTAGGGATTTGTTTGGTCCATTTGGGTTTTTTATTCCAGCCTTCTTATATGAATATATTACAGCTTTAGTATCAAAGATGTCTTCATTGGGCAATGTATTATAGAAACTTGTAAGCTTTTGTCTATCTCTGTCCTTGGTAGTAGCTCAGGACTTTACATAAATTATACTTAGCCTCACAAACCTTCTGGAACAATGGAGTCCCAGCAGTTCTCCCAGACTATTTTCCCAATGAATATGGACCTAGGTGCAGAACCATGGAAGGTTTTAAGGAGGTAACTGCTATTTAAAGAGGGTTTCACCTGCTACAAATGGGAGCAAGAGTCTTTGTAGGTCTGGACCTGTATGTCTTCTCTGGGACAACATAAGAAACCTCAAGAAGTGGATGAACCAGACCCGTTCTACCATAATGCAGGCTGGTATCCAAACTGCTTGGATATTTCTCAGCTTCTCAAATGCTTGAAAGTCAAGGCAGATTTCAAAGTTTGGTCATTCATTTAATTACTGTGATTAGCAGACAATTATTCCCCAAGCAGGGAGAAAATAATGTGTGTTTCGAAAAAGATAACACATTTTAGACACGGCTCTATCCATAATTTCAAACCCTGGTATGGCTAAACATCTTCAGCATCAACTTATATGCAAATGTGTGATATCAGACAGCCTCTCATGTCCTGTCTGGTTGCTTAATATAAAACATTGCCATTCCTTTGGGGTTACACCACTACTTTATGTTGATATCAATAATAGCCGTGGGTTCAACTTCCTTTAAGAGGCTCCATACAACTTGCTAGGTCTAATTTCAGAAACATCTTCAGAATGGCAACACTGTGACTAAACAAGATATATCTTTTCTCCCTGAAATGTCTATACCTGTCAGAAAGATTGGTCAATAAAAAGGATATCTTCATGTTTGAATATTTTGATACAAGAATGTTGCCACTACAGCCAGCTAGACAGCATCTGATAAAATAAAAACTACTCCAAGGAGAGGCTTCCAGGCTGCCATGCTGGTTTGCTCTGCCTAAAGCTTTTGCTTTCAGGCCAGCATTTACTCTTCGTACTTCCTGCTGAGAACTGTGTTATTTCAGAAAGTATTCTGATACATCCAGCAGACCCAGGAAAACGTACTGAAGCTGCACATAAGGCAAGGTCTTTGCAGTCACTTTCTACACAGCTGCTCTTGGTTTATAACCATTTCTTAAATCCAGCCAAATAGTTATCACTGGTGCAGATTTATACAGTAAAATCACCAATCTAATCAACAAGGCTAACAGTTCAAAGCTGTTGATAATTTGGTGAGTTCAGTGCAAATAAACGTGATTCCAATCAGATCAGAACTTGGACTTAGATATTGCAGAAGAGATGGCACTGCTGAAAGATAGGCTAGTGTCTGCAAGAAGCAAGGGTGCGCAATAGGGTTTTAGCAGCATTTAGCTGATTTTAATGATGCCTAGCATCTACTGGATGTGGTAAAAATACAGTATACTTCTCAATATTAAAGTTTTATAAAAAGGAACAAATATTCAATTGTTATAATAACTAAGTAAATGAAAAAAAGAGATGACACTCATCTGAAGGTGAATTCAAGGAAAATATCCCTGATTAATTTCCACCAGACTCACACTAGATATATTCAGTACCATATACATGATATCTGTAGACTTTTCAGAGCACAGATAAAGCTCATTTTCCTCCACAGATGTTTGAAATGTCTCTCTGTGTTAAAGTATTTTATTTTTAGCAAATCAGGAGTTAACTATTGAAGCAAAAGATTTCAATCAAGTAAATTACACATTCATTTAATATCTCAAGGTGCAAAGAGAACCAGGGAGACAGTTTAATTTTTGGATGAATTTACAGATTGTGACATAACAACATTCTCTTCCAGATTCTGCCATTAAATTATTTCACAAAACAGTTTAAAAATGCTTTCCGTACTGTTTTGAATAACACAATTTCAGATTAACTCAGTGTAATCCTAGTTAACAGAAACAAAAATATCTGGACAAAGGTAACTCTAAGGCTGATCTGCTAAAAGGTTTCATAAACAGTGGATGGCAGTGATTTATTCCTAGGGAAAATCTTACTCGACTTCTTGTTTATTAATATGGAAGTGCTGACCTAGGTAAGAAATGTATCTATGACTACAAATTCACTTAGCAACAAGAAACTTCTGGAAGCTGAATCCAGGTAATTCTAATAAACTCAGATCAGTTCTGTTAAATGAGTATATGCTGATATTTTCCAATAGCTTTCATAGAGTTTGGCAATTAGAGGGAATGCAATACTAAAAGGTACTCACTTCCAAGCAGTCAATTTTTGCATTTGATCCTCTTTTAACTTCTTTACATTCCACATTTCTTAGTGTTTATTCTATATTTATTTCTTGTGTTTATTCTCCCCTGAATATGCTACAATTGCCAATTTCTGGACTTTTATATGCCTTTTCATAAAACAGTTCCACAACTACATCTGTCTGTGATCTATGAATCTGTGATTTCAGTTTCACCAGAGTAAATACATGATTTTGTGGAAACATACAAAAAATAAGTTTTTGCTTCCAGTACCACTCAAATATGTAGAGCCAGAGGTCAAGCTGTGGTTCTAGGTAACTGGTGGATGTCTTGAGAGATAAAAACTCAGTTTTTGAAAGGAGACTTTCTGCATCCTAACAGACACAGAAATTAGGCGGGTTAACTAATATTATTTTAAATTGTTATTCTAATCTATTATCTTCCAGAATCCTGTACATTGACAGACTTACTTTCCTATTTAGCCACAGACTATTTGTGTGAAAAATAATCCCACATATATCTTGTTTCTCTTATTCCAGCACTCAGAATGATCATCACTGTCATATGAGCAACATTTTCAGAGGGAAGATATTTTAACTCATTTGCTTTTAACCTATTTCCAAGAAATAGGTTACAATCCTCTCCTACATCTTTCAATCCAGAGATTGTATCTCCTTTACTAGATGCAAGATTGAGAGAAGTAATTAAAATAGAAAGTAAAAGTCTATGATTATGCATGAAAATTATTGTTGCTTACAGCAGAGCAAACACAATCTTACTGATAGATTATGTCCAAATTCTGCATGGCATGATACCTCTCATTTCCCTACTTATGTTCTCTACACCTGTGGTGCTTCATTCAATTAAGTAATTTTCTCAAACACTGAGATGTCATTTGACTGATCTTATTTAGAGTGACACTGAAAATGATTTTTCCATCTCAAGAAAAATATAATTAAAGTCTTCTCTTTAACTGAGGAAAAAAGATATCAGTAAGATATTAAAAAATGAAAAGAAATTTAAGCATCTCATTTAACAGCTTAAAAACATTTCAATTTTAGTATGAAGTTTTGAACTATTTCAGTAATTTTTTTTTCAAATCAGATTTTCATTTAAAAGTGTTATACTTAACAAAGAAAACGTATTCTGAAAGAACCCACACATTTTTCAGTAAAAAAGCAATCAGTATTCTCTGACTGAAAATTTTATCAGGTCTAATTTTAATCTAGTGCCTCAAATACTTTCCCAAAATATATTTTTACAAGGTCTTTCCAATCCAGATGTAGTAAAAACTATTACTAATCCTGTCTCTCTAGATCTCAAAGTCTACCTTCCATTTCAGCAGGAACAAATATTAATATCACTTCAAACCCCAATTCCAGATTTGCATTTTCCTATCCAGATTTGCATTTTCCTAAAACAATCATTTCTTCAACTCTGAGGAACACAATAAATCTCCAATGGCACATTCTAAAGTGAGACTTAACTTATCTGTTAGTTGTCATATGTGCACAAATTTACCAGAAATATAGATTCCACACATTTTTGCCTTCCAGTCAAAATCAAAAAGCAATCAAATACAATCAGTAACATTTTTCTGCATTTTCAGCAAATTACGGTGATCCTTGGCCTGGATATTACATTTAGTTACTAAAATCTGCAGTAGGCAGATAGCTACCCAAGCTGAATCATACATAACCTTACTCAAAGCTATTAGGGAAATTGAACATGAAACATTATCACTGAAGTTTGTGTTTAATTGGTTTAATTAAGGTTATTTGGTGGGGATTTTTAAAAATATATTTAAATAAATTGATACAAGCATCACTGAGCTAATCTACATAGAATAAATTTGCTCATCTACTTGGGATTTTGATGATTTATCAAACTCTAAAACTGGTAAGTGCTATTATGTATCAGCAGAGAGATAAAGAAATCTGACTGCTGTATCATCTAAATGGCTCCCTAAGACAAGTTAGAAGTCCAGGAGCAAAGGGTATGCACCTGGAATGCACAGAGTTCCTCGTAAGCACATTTCAATGAAGATTATATATCTAGATAGATAGATAGATAGGTAGGTAGACAGATAGATATAGATCACTTAGCATCACAAACAGTTCCTCTAAGAGTTGTATTTCAAAGGACATGCTGTTGATTGTTAGTTTAAAGCAAAATTTAGAGCGCTGAACTGAGCTCAGAGGACTAGCAAACACTCGGATGAACTGACTAGCAGTGAAATCCAGACTGAACACATCTAGTTTAACCAGATATGAACAGACAGATGTACTATTTTAATTCAGAAGATTTGATAGAACTGGAACCTTATAGAAAAAAAATTCTCTGAGTAAAAACATTTGTAAGGTCAAGAACTATTCAGAATTTCTAAACAACAGAAAAAAAATCACCACAGAGGTAAAGAAACATGTTTTACTTCAGTTTTTCAAGGCAATCTTACAGCAACATTTTATTTGCAAAGGAGACAACCACAAGATGGCTCCTTTCATATGATGCAAACTGAAATAGAAAGCATTTCTGGTAGCAGGCTGTTTAGTTTTTGTTCGGTCCCTGTTCTGAAACACCAGGTACCAATCTCCAATGAAAATGTGGTGCCACAATTCCTTTATTAAATCATGGTTTAGGGAAGAGCATAGTCTTTTTGAGAAGTAAGAACTAAAACCCTCAAATACAAGCATCTAATACTGCATAGGGTGTAGGTTTCAAGAACACTTGCTAGGCTCAGAAACAGATGCTTCACACTCTTCACCTTCCTCTGGATTTTTGTTTCCTCTCTTTGTAAGCAGAAATGGCATTTTCACCTTTATTAAATATTTTCCCATGTGAAGGTTTCTAGATTACTACACAATTAACCCATCCAGTTTTCCAGATAGGAGTGAGTTTCTTACTAAATCCAAGTAATCAGCAAATGAGATTTATATTCACCCTAAACGTTAACTTCTTTCTTTTTTTTTTTCTTTTTTTTTTCTTTTTTTTTATTTTTACAGTCAGGACACAATTTGAAGATGAGGACATTGAAGAACCTTCTCATTACTGTGATTCAGGTTCAATATAAATGGAAATGGTTTGGTATTGATTTCTTACAGTACTGTTTTTAACCACAATACTGGTATTTTGCCACTCAAGAAACGTTAAATGTTATTTTTCAGTTAAAATTGGTAAGGAATGTGGGAAAAAGAAAGGTAGTTTGTCAAAAAGCCAAGAACTATAATTAACGCCTTATATTTTAGGGACTAAACCTCTCAGCTGAGCACAGCCCAGATGACTCACATATATGAAGAAGAGAAGAGTTGCACAGAGGCAGAATTGACAAAGCCTTATGATGAGAAAGGTCACTCTTCCCAGGCTCATAAAAGATGGCAGCTTTACAACTGTAGTGCAACAAATCTGTTTTTATTTATTACCCACAAAATCACATTGTTTCCTAAGCAGCAAAGTTTTTAAAAAGAGCTTCTTTACGCATGAGTAAATATTTTCCCAATGAACTCTTGGTTTGTCTTGCAACCCAACCCTAGTTTATTTAACAGTGAGATTGCTTTCTCCAGGGAAGGAAGTCAGAAATGGGGGATGGGAAAGGGAGAAATTGGCTCTGTCTACAGGGCACAGCTGCTCTTTGCTACTAGCCTCCAACAGAGTAATACATCAGTAATTATTTGAAAGTCAGACAGATTCCCTGCTTTTCTTGCCAGACAAAACTCTGAAAACTGAGGAGTGGAAGGGAGGATAAAGGATTTTCAGTTTACTGTTTTTCCACTCATTACTTTTTTTTTCCATGTTAGCAGCTACTGCTGCTATTAATTTTCTGATCTTTGTACCTCCAGAGGCCTCACATACTATGCACACTCAGTTTTAGCACTTGAGCACCAACGTTTGTAAGTTTATGAAATTAGCTTTTACAAAATGTTTCAGCTCTTTTACCCAATAACTTCCATCTGAAAAAAAGTGTTTATTTCCAATTCTGTTTTAGGAGTGATTTAAATAGAACACTTGGTCTTTGCTGAAGAAAGGTGAAGACAGCTAAAAATCTAGATAAGAACAACATACTTCAAGTGATGCACCACTCAGCTGTGGCTTAATTTAACCAAAAAATAGGAACTAAATCTAATCTTTGAACTACTCCCTGAAAATTATGAGTCAGTCTCTATTTACACTAGAAAAATGTTGCAAAGTTCCCACCATTGCTAAAAAAAACCCATGGTATCTAAAGAAATGTCACATTTTCATTACAGTTCACTGAGAGTTTTAGGGAAAAAAATGGAAAAAAATGAAAAAAAAAGGAAAAAGGAAGAAAAAGGGAAGATGAATAACATCTTAATAAGTTTGTCCTTTTGGAAAATCACCCTCAAAGACAGGAAAACAAAATGAAACACAAGTAGCTACTACAATGACCCAGAGACCCAGAACTACATTCAGGCACAATGTAGGATGTAAACAGTGACCCTGTGACAGCCTTCTCCGAAGGCAAGAATTTTAATGGGACTTAGGACCAGACAAAATTTGAGGAACTCCTTATGTGACTGGGCACATCAATTTAAATGACATTTGTGGAGAAGTGTTAGCCTAAGAACACTTTAGACTCTCAAGATATCTATCAGCTCTGCAGGCACGGCAGAGAACTCGTGTAAACTTATCCTGTCCTGCAGCAGAGGCTGGCAAGTGACAAATACTCTTGGGCATCTCACATGGCACTAGAAATGTATATATGGGGAACTAAATAAAGCCCTAAGTGTTAGCCAGTGCAACCTTGCTACAGCAAGAATGGAGGTATTTGAATGAATTCTGTATTTGATTAAATTCTAGAGTACTTTTTACAAGGAAAAAAAAACCCAAAAAACAGCAACAACAAAAAAACCCCAACAGAATCCTGACTTTGTCCAGTACAAGATATTATAAAATGCTCCATATTCAACCTGTTTGAAAAGAAAAACAGACAAATATAATTTATTTGTATCAGAGTGGCACAGAGAAGACAAGTACACTACAGATAAGTAACACAGCAAATCCTTTTCCACGAACCACGTGTTTAAAATAACGTTTTCTTTTAAAATATATACTTGTTAGACTAGTGAATATTCAAGAAGCCTTCATTTATAGACCATTTTATTTCTGTGCCATTAGACAAAAGAGAGCATAAAAGCAAACTTAGCTAAAATAGAGGCAATCTCTTCTTCCACTCCACTTTGCTTATAAGCTCCTCTGTGTGTTCTGCTGTTTGAAATTTAATTCTGTTAAACGCCCCAACAAAACATGAAGTCTACCTCCTTGATCTGACAGAAACAAAAACAAAGCTTCTCACTTCCCTTAAAAGACCAAAAATAGGCCTGAGGATGAAATTAATGCAAATAGGACTACAAATAACTAATTTTTTTTCAAATTAAAAAAATGCTTTCTACCAAATTTAGTAGGTGAACTGAGTAGTTTAAAAAAAACAAGAATGTATTTTTTAAAATAAATAATACTGTATTTACAATAATAATTACTATTGCATTCCAATAAAGACTTCAGTTTAAAAAACATATTAAACTAAAATGTGTCTATATAAAACAGAAAATGCAAAAAACCTGAAATGTTACATATTACTGTACCCCTTTTTCATAAAAGTTTGTAAATCACAGCTTAACCCATGACTCTCAATTTCTTGAATTATGTCATGTACAAACAGACCATAATAGCAGGTCAAGGAAACTAGATCTATTATCTAGAAAGAAGGTAGAATCACAAAACAGATTTATATTTTATGTATCTGATCTTTTGCACAGCAAGATTGTAGAAAATCTCTTTAAGATGTGTCTTGTTCTGTATAGAATTAAGCCACAATAATGATAGAGAAGTACAAAAGAATAAATTATAACGTAATTGAAATGAAATGTTAAATACCCCAGAATCGCCATGTCCTCACTTTCACAAGATATGACAGTATTTAAAGATTTTACTTCTATTAAATTTAATTAACTTATAAGTCCATTGCCAAAATATTGTGAGGAAGTCAGAGGAAATGCAAATATCAAAACATACAAATTTTTACATTTATCTGGATAATGATTCACATTTCAAAAAATATACAAATGTGATTTCACAAGTCATATACCAATACAGACTGATTAAGGAATCAGTCTCATATAGAGAGCACTGTACTGTGTTATTTTGGAACTTCTGGTATCGATCACTAGCATGGAAATAAAAAAGATTGACCTCATAACAAAGAATTCAGTCACAAAACAAGAGCAGAATTCATTTCCACATGCTGAATTCCTGCACAGCAATGTTAAAGCCTCTTCCCCTCCCTGCATTCTCTTTTCACCCCTCCAAAAGAAATGCAATGGTAGTTGTCTACCTTGTAGGAATTACTAGCAGGTAAATGAAGCCACTGTCCATAAGGAAACTAGCCAGACTGCCTTTGTCTGGTGTGGCAGTTTCTATATCCCTGTATGAGATAAAAAACACATACAAATCTTGAATATTAATCTTCTTAAGGTCAGGAATCTTTTTGTTCCTCTTCACTATAACCAATTGTTCTTTACAGTTATTGCCTTTTATGATAGTTATAAACAAATGTGAACAACTATGTCAGTGCTTATACACTACACTGTACAAAACATTGCTTTTTTTCAACCTGGGAAGCAATACCAAACATTTTGGTAAGGTCCACTTTTATAACATAAGCTGTTGTATAGTTTGGGGGTTTTGGTTTGGTTTGGCTTTTTCCTTGTTTGTTTTTGGGTTTTGTGTGGTTTGTGTTTGGGTTTTGTGTGATATGGTTTTTTTCTTTTTTTTTTCTTTCAATTGCTCCATCATACCGGATCTGCATTATTTAATTCCCAAACCAGGCATGCAGATATAAAAATGTTAGCATCTGCCTAGCTGCACATGGGAAAAAAATCCCCATAAGCCGGGATCAGAAGCCCATATAAGATGATGAATTTTCAGAGCTTTTGAAAACAAAGGCCAAGTCCAACATAAAATGGTCCAATAAAATATTTGATTTTAAGGCTAAGGATAAGGGACTGAACTGAAAGTTGCTGTAGCTGAAAGTACTCCCTCCCCTGGCCAAAGCATTTAGCTTTCCCGTGCTTCAGTGTCATCATCTATAAAAGGGCTGATTTGTAATCCATCCTCCTTTGCACATTATTCTGAGATCTATAACTTGGCAGCATTGTAGAAGCTGAAGTGATATTTTATTTTGGTGAATATATAATAATATATAGGGGATACTATATTAGCTGCAGTAATGCTTCATGTTGAAATGCCTTGTCTGTATATGAATACCACAGTGTTATGTTTTTTCGCCTCAAAGCACTTTGATTAATTGAGCTTCTTACTACCACTCAGGACAAGATTTTATTATTCCCATTTTGCAGAATAAAAAAAAAATTAAATAAGCCTTTACAGTTTAAATTAAAAGGACAGCTAAGGTTAGAACAAAAGTTTCTGAAAGCAAGATATCTCTCTTCATATTCTGACTTGATACAGCTATAAAAATATAGCCACATTTCAAGTTAATTATTTTTATGAATTTAGAGTTAAATATCTTGATACTAGACTTGTGCTTCTAGTCCTAAATAGAGAGAGCTGTATGTTACTACGTGCAGATCAAAACAAAAAAAAGGTGTTTCATTTTTCTCTGATTTTTACAGTCTAAATCCATTTTTATAGTCTAAATCCAGGATAGTTCAGGCCATTCCTGTGATATTTTAAGGAAAATCTTAAGCCAAATCTCCAGTTTGCTGTTGCAACAGCTTCCTGGAAAGGACCTTCTCTACATGAGAGCAGTACAATCCAACAAAACACCCACTCTTTATCAGTGCCTTTCCACAATCAATGAATTCCTTAATCACCTTCTTGAAGGCCAGAAAATGGCCCAATATGCTGACTGTTCAATTGCTTTTCTAAGATTATACATATGTACTAAAAGAGTACTTGCCGTGGCATGCATGTGTCAGAGGGGCATTTTGTGCTGGGCTAGAAGCCAAGGTGCAGGCAGCTCTTTTTGTGTGCAGGTGTTTTTCTTTGTGCTGGAACCTTATCTCTGGATACTGTATACACACAGCCTTATAGATGCCAAAATGTAAAGAAGCCAAATAAATGTGAGGAATGCCTACAGAATCACGATCTCTGAGAAGTCAGAAGTCCTATATTAAGAAAAAGATATTTCACACTATCTTAATGATCAATTTAGCCTAATGTTAAAGCCTGGGTCTGTTGACACTTTTAACGGAAATTTATTTTTTCCTTCTTTGCCTCAGAATATAATTGCGGTCTTGCATTGCTTAATAATGTATACTGAAAAAGGAATATTCCTTGACACCCAGAGAAGTTTGTGGAAGCCCCTGGAAGTGTTCAAGGCCGGGTTGGATGGAGATCTCAGCAACCTGGCCTAGTGGAAGGTGTCCCTGACTATGGCAGGGGTTTGGATGGTCCCTTCCAACTGAAACCATTCTGTTTCTGTGATTCCGTGATTTTCAGGAACAGCTGGGTGTACTTATATTTAAACAATTGTACTCCTCATTATCATCAATTAAATTTTACTGGTGTCAGAAAAAGTGAACACAAGTACTTCGGACAGAAAACAATTAGGAGCAAGCAACAGAAGCTCCTTAAAAATTCTGCGGAGCAAGGACTGATTGCTAGTTTAAACAATTTAAAATCAGGCATTGTCCTTTTAACGACACTGACAGGGTTAGCCTTTGGTTTGCCATCCACTGAGCAGCACAAACCCATGGTGAGCGCCGAGCGCCGAACCCGGCCGGACAGCACGCCCGTGGCGGTGTACGGGAGGGAGCAAACGCCGCGAGAGGCGCTGCCCGCGGCTCGGCCCGGCCGCCGGCGCCCTCTCAGCCCGGACGCACGGGCGGCGCGCGGCGCCAGGCGGCCCGGCGAGAGCGGCGAGAGCGGCTCTGCGCCCCGGACAAGGCAAAATGCGGGCGAGGGGAGGGGGAGAGAAGAGCGGAATGGAGAAAGGGGAGGGAGAAGAGGGACAAGGGGAGGAGGGAGAAAGAGGAGAGAGAACGTGAAGGAGGGAGAGGATGAAAGGGTGAGGGAAGGGTAGCGAGTGGGGAGAGAAGAGAGAAGGGAAGAGAGGGCGGAAAGGCGGAGAGACAAGGAGAGGGGAAGAGGCATAGGCGAAGCCGGAGCGGGGCAGCGGGAGAGCGGGGCAGCGGGAGGAGAGGAGAGGAGAGCGGGGCAGCGGGATGAGCGGGGCAGCGGCACTCCCCACCACGCCCCACCTCACGCCGGCCCGCCCACCCCGCTCCGGGCTCCCTGAGGGCCGCGGCCCCGCCCCCCGGGGGGCGGAGCGTCGCGCGCGGCCCCGCCCCGCTCCCTTTGTGCCGGGGCCGCGCGCGCCAGCCGCAGTCGCCGTCGCTTCCCGCCAGGGCAGCGCGCGCCCGCCCGCTCCTCTTTCCCCTTCTCCCTCCCCCATTCCTTCCTATTCCCCCTCATCGCTCTCCCGCTCGCCATGTCGCTGGGAGCGGGCCCCGAGGCGGGCTTCTCCAGCGAGGAGTTGCTGACCCTGCGCTTCCCCCTGCACCGCGCCTGCCGCGATGGGGACCTGCCCGCCCTGTGCGCGCTGCTCCAGAGTTCGCCTCGCTCTGACCTGGCGGCCGAGGATTCCTTCTATGGCTGGACGCCCATCCACTGGGCCGCGCACTTCGGCAAGGTGGGGCCTGGCCGGGCTCAGCCGGCGGCGGGAGCGGGGGTGGGAACGGGAAGGAGAAGGGGAAGGAGGGCGCGATTCCCGCTCGCGCGCAACGCGGCGCCATCTTTGCCCCTAGCGCGCGCTGTGGCGGGAGGCGCCGCCGCCGCCGCCCCCCCCCCCACCGCCGCCTGCCGCTCCTCAGGGAGCCGGGCGGGACGGGAGCGGACAGCCGCGGCGCTTGGCTCCGTGCCTGTCCCCGCGGTCAGCGAGGCGTGGGTGGCGCGGGTCACGGGGCTGGCGGCACCTGCCATCACTCATCCCACGCCCGCTGCCGGCGGCAGCCGCCCCTCTCCCTCCCCGGTGCTTCCCCGGGCGACAGCGGCGGCCCCGCGCTCGGGCCGCCGAACGGGGCCTGGGCCACCGGCACGGGAGCGAATGATGAGGAGCAGCCGGTCCCCCCCGGACAGCCCCGGCGGACGGTGGCCATGCGGGCAGGAGGCACCGCGCGGCACGAGCTCTTCCCCGCCCGCGGCTGATCCTCCTTCCGTGCCGGCGCTCCCTGCGGGGCGCTGCGCGCTTTGTCTGCGCGGTGCGCTCGCGCTCCGCGCCTGGAGACCGCTCTGTTGTGGCGCCCGTGTTATGACAACCGGCTCGGTAGGAGTTCGGGTAGAAGGTGCTTGTTGTGCTTGTAAGGCGCTCCCCTTTTATCTTCAGTAGGAAAAATAAATTGCGGTTCATACGTATGGAATTTTCTGCATTGGCGTCGTTGCATTGCAAAAAAAAAAGACGGAAAGATAAGAAGTAGCTACGCTAACTTCACATCATAGAATTAGTGGTATTCGAATTTCTCGATTTTAATATAGGCGTTTCCTGTTTCTGATGCAGTATCTCAGACTATTCAGGATTCTAGGCTAAAGTGTTAGGATTTAGTTTTTTTCCTCATTGATTTGCCTGAGTTCAGAATTCGAGGGTCTTTTGTTCTTGTTCTCCCTCCCATTTCTCATATACTTCTATTTGCTTATTGGTTGTGTGCCAGAGGAGGAAGATTGATGTACTTAGGC
This sequence comes from Chloebia gouldiae, assembly GCA_003676055.1. Taxonomy (NCBI): domain Eukaryota; kingdom Metazoa; phylum Chordata; class Aves; order Passeriformes; family Passeridae; genus Chloebia; species Chloebia gouldiae. The sequence continues at coordinate 21,735,121 of QUSF01000007.1, read as the reverse complement.
AGTTGTCATGGTTTATAAAAGGGATTAGGAGATGATTTCTGTAGGTTATGTGATCTTACCTACAGTTGCTTCTTGGAAAAGCTTTTAGAAGCAGCTTTAGCTAAGTAGTCTTCCAGTCCTAAAACAAAAAATTCTAAACCCACAAAATCCAAGCAGTCTTTTATCTGTTGAGAAAGAAGCTAATAATCTGCACTCTGAAAAAAAGTGTAGTGCCTTTATTTTCCTTGTGAAGTACACTCGCAGGAAATATTAAGGTACTGATTTACTAATTGGCCTTACAGTCTTCAGTTTCTTTTTTCTGTCTCGTAAGAATTTCTTTTCTGTATGAACTTCTAGCAGTCTTGCTTTTGCAAGGTAGTAGTTACTGGATCATTGGATATAGATTTTGGATAGCGTATGTGTTGTTTTGTTTTTTCCTTTAAGCATCTTCAGCTTCCTGTTGACCATCCTAGGTTGAGTGAGCTTTTGTGTGCATTCCAGTTTCTGTTGAAGAGAGTCTTGCAGAAATAGGAAACAAAGGGAACAAGTTGGCCTGGAGCATGGTGTGCTTGTATTTGCTATTTTCATTCTTAGGTATGGGCAAAATTTGTTGGGTGGTGATGTCGCATATTGGGGGAAAATCTGGCAGATTAAATGAAACTTACAAAGGTGACATCAGCTGTAAATGTATTTTATAGAATTTTGTTCATATGTTTGTTCCTAAAAACCATCAGATCTAGGCAGCAATTTATGGATATTACCTACATACCTTCTAGTCAAGTTAAGTTGTGTTCCCTTCCCAGAGCCAAAAACTGCACAGCACTTTGAAAAAGTTACAGTAGTGTAATTAGATCCCAAACCCGACTGGCTTTGTGTTTGTATGGTGTAGTTACACATGTACCTTTCACCAGTTAACTGAGTGTTGCCAGCAGTGACACAGGAGCTGCTCAGTTGCATGTCTTACATTCATATTTAGGGGATTTTTCTTTCCCAAATTCACATTCATCAGAAGGAAAATGGAAAATTCTTCTGTTTCTCAAAGTACCACAGTTTTCAAATGTTGATTTTTGAAGTGGTGGTTAACAGTTACTGAACAGGTCTCTTTCTCTTCAGTTCTCTGCTTTTCTAGATTTTGTGGGATAGTCACTTGTTGGGTTTTTTTCTTTTCCTGGAACAAATTATGTGATGACAGAACTTCATGTCTACCTGATATAAGGCCAGTTATTAACATGGTCCACCAGACCATTGCTTCTCACTGGAGCTCTGTAGGATGCTGAAAAGACAAAATTAATTTAATAATTTTCTGGAACCACCTGTGAGCAATTAAATCTAAGCCAGTTCATACATATACACACATGCATGCCTGCACACATAGCAGGAGTCTAGGTTTGGGGAACTTCAAAGAGAATTTTCTTTCCCTCTGCCTGTGGCACAGGTTGAACATGGAAGATGGCTCTCCCTGCATCAAAGGGCTGTGCAGAAGGATTTTAGAGTAAATTATGTAGAGCTAAATTCTTGCATGCAGTTGTAGAAATGCTTCAGGAAGGAACTAGCAGCAATGGTTAAATTTGTTATAAATGACTATGTGAAGGAGGAAAGGGGGCTTATGGGGGGAAAATAGTGGTGTAACACCAACACCAGTAAATAAGGGGTCTCTTAAAACTAAAAGTGAAAACACAGAGTTCTTAAATAACTTTCTCTAAAACACACTTCTACAGTTTGCAGGTAATACTTAAAATACCAGCAAAGTCAATTGGAGATGATGGCTATTGCAGCTCCTGTTTCTAGTTCTAATATCTGGGCATTTAATGACAGTATGGAGCTCATTTTAGAGATAGTAGCAGGTGCAAATTTACTTGCTGTGTTGAGTACCTCTGGTGGAGTTTGCATTTTCAGGACATTCCCTGACTGCAGAAAAGTGCTTGTCTCCTGAGATGCTAATTAATTCCCATTAGAGTTTCTGTATTTTAACTGGAGTTAATTATATGGTGCCCTAAATTGCACTGGTATTGCACAGATTTCCAAGAAGATGGGTCAGAATGTAAAAATGTAAAAAAGCTACAAGAGAGGTAGAAAATACAGGGCTTGCATTAAAAAATTATCTTAATTTTAATTCACTTTGTTTTGGAATAACCTTAATTTTCTTTTTAATAATCACTTGCAATTGAATTTTTATTTTCTCTGACCACATCTCTTTGCTTGTGCTCTTCACTTGTTTTTGTTTTTGTTTTTTTTTGTCATTTGACTGTTTACATTATAGGAAATGAAATAGTAGAAAATGTTCTCTTTCTTTTGGAACAAAAGGATAAACATGCCTGTCTCCTGCTTGGTATTTTGCCAGTGTCATGGCCTATATATATAGGAGGCCTGTCTTTATTCAGGAAATCATTTTAACCTCTGCTTTACGTTGGAAAATATCTACTGTATTAAATTTAGGTTATTTAATGAAAGTGGACTTGTGTGTCCTGATCTCAAGCATAAATGATCAAGTGAAGTATTGTTTTTTGTCATGTTGACTTTTCCTGTTCGTGGATGGAATTAATCTCATTCTTCCATAATGTTGGAAGAAGCAGGTTTTTCTGACAGCCATGATACAGAAGATCCATACTCAAGCTTTTATGGGGTTAAATATATTCATAGTTACAGCCCTATGACTCGGAAGCCAAAGTATGCAAAAAAAAAAGGCAAAAACAATGTTTAAAAATGAAGTTGCATTGATAATCATGGTGTGTGGCCATCTTAGATTTAAGCAGTACAGGATAGTGCTGGTGAATCAGTTTGTTTCTTTTCAGTGGATGGGCTGTAGTGCCTGTCTAATTAAGAAATTCTTTCAGTCTCGTGCCTGTGCAGGAAATATTATTCTTTCCTGAAACTGTAATGCTTGTCTGGAAGTATTTTCAAATGAACTCTATTAGTATAATAAAGTATATTTTTCTAAAAACTGGCTGAAATTTATTTTTGCCTTCAGTTATCACAGATGAACCTCTTGGTGTAGCTGGAGGGGTGTTTTCCATTGCATGACTTACTAATAATTGCAGTGTTACAAGATTGACAACAATATTATGGGTACTAATATGCAAAGATCATGGAAAGTCTAATATTGGCAAATAAAAAATGTAGTTCAGCAGTCTAGCTATAAATTATAGTCTAGTTATAAATTTTCTTAAGTTATTGGATGTGGGTTTTTTTTCCCCAACAAAAGTGCTTGTTTTCTTTTGAAAAGGTACTTTGTCTTTGGCCATGTTTATGTTTATGGAGCTAGATTCATTAATATGCAATATTCCAGTTATCCTCACCCTTACTTCATGCAGACAGTGAGTTCCTGGTACAACTGTGTCCAGCCTTAGCTCCATTACAATACAAAAACTGATTTCTCTATATCTCAAAGGATAGGGTTCACATGTGTTTGAATTATATGGGGGAAGGAATCAAATGAACTTGACAATGTATTTGCAAAACTGTTATAAAATACTTAATTACAGTGGTTGGTACTTTTATCTCATGTGTAATTCAGCAAGATCAGGAATTTGCAGGTTAAGAGAGGGAGAAAGAAATGCTGACATACAGCAACAGAGAAGAATGTTATAATCGTGATGTTGATGCTTCTAGCCGAGTCAAGCTGCCAGCCCACATTCAGATGATTTTAATTGCTCCTTTATGGATGGACTGTTCCACAGCTGTGGTGTGGCTGATGTTTTCTTTAATTGTGATACACTGGGACACCCACAGATTTGTTTTATATGAACCAGTGCCTGAGATGTGGTGTAAGAGTCTTTGTTTTGCTGTTGCATTTGTGTGCAGTGGGATTTGTTTTCTGTCCACAGTAAATGGATGCCTAGACTAAACTGTTTATTTCAGCATAGTGAGTTTCTTTTCCTATCAACAAGACAGTGTTACTGTGTGACAGGAAAAGGAGTGTTGTTTTGACTATTTTTGAAAGTTGAGGTCATCGGAGCCCTGGTTTGCCTAGATTCTACAAATGAGAAGTTATGAACCTTTAAAAATAGTATCTGGTTATCTGACACTTCTGGTTAGTATGTTAGGAAAAAAGGCAGAATATAATTTGACAATTACTACAATTTTTTAAAACAAAAAAGGCTTTTATTATCTCTGTGGTGCCACAAACAACCAGCCTGTTTCCTTTTTTTAACAGTTTCTTACCTGAAGTAACAAGAAAATGATGGAATTAATTTATTCCTTTTATAGATTTAATATATATATTCTTAATTTTCTTGACTAATCTTCTGTCACTCCAAGAATATATTAAAGAAATGAAAAAATACTTTGTTTTTGTGATCTAGCTTTATATAAACTCTGCTGAGAGTACGAGTCCAGCATCTATGTATCTCCTAACAACACTTTTGTTTTGGCAAATGTTATCTAATAATATATGGTTAGTATCATGTTTGCTGATCAGAACTCTCCCCCTTTTTTTTCCTTTTTCTTTCTTCCCTTTCTACCGTCTTGCCAAAGTGAACTGAATATCTCTTGTAGTTAGGATTGAAGTGTTTATGTCCTCTTTTCCTGTTTTGTGAAATTAAAGGTGAAGTTCAGTTTTGGAGGTGAGAATTAAGTACTTCTCAAGTATGTTCTGTGACTGAATGAGGAAGGAGTGAAGGAGGAGGGAGGAAATCTTAAATTTCATATTCTGTCTTGTTTTTCATTCATGTAGTCTTACTAGTAAGTTTAGCTCTTCTGGGTTTTATGTGTTTATATAGCACATGCTAATTGTCATAGCACATCTGTGTAACGTTTTTGGTTTTATTTTCCCTCATATCTTTAAAGCTGGAGTGCCTAATGCAGTTAGTAAGAGCTGGAGCTTCTGTAAATGCCAGTACAACACGTTTTGCTCAAACACCAGCCCACATTGCTGCTTTTGGAGGACATCCACAGTGCCTGAATTGGTTGATTCAAGTTGGGGCCAACATAAACAAACAGGTATGGATTAATGTGTATTTCACATATGCATATAGTTCTGCAAGGAGTGTCTTGATCCCTTATGTATGAGCCTTACATTAACATACAGATGCTTCATTTTTGACATCAGCTGAAGTCAAATGACTTATTTATGAGTTACAGACATTTTACATTGCAGTAGTGGTAGGGCTTATAAATGTCCTTTGAGCCTCTAGGAGTTTGGAGGATGTTTGTTTTAGGAATTGACATCTTGCTGCTTCTTGAACAAAGTGGTAATGTTGCCTTGGTGTTGGCAGCATTAGCAAATACTCTGATATTGTATTGCTGCTGCAGGGGCAAGTAAAAGGCTAGTGAGGAACACAATAAATATGATAAGAATTGAAAAATTTACCATTACCTACAGAACCATAAGACCTTTGTGGTGCTTCATGATTTCCTCATACATCTAACTAGTAAGAGCTGCCTGGGTTTATTTTAAGGTGCATCTGGTTTTATGTTGCTTTTCTTTTAGATTATTTCTAATAGCTTTCTGAAAATAAATGAGAAACATGTACTTGACTAACAACAAATGATAGGTAATTTTAAAAGCTTTTTTTGCCCCCCCCCCTTTTTTTTTACAATAGCTTTCATTAGTTTTAGGTGAGTATGTAATTTATTTGGTAGCAGAGAGTGCATTAATAGAGCAGAATTCCTGCAAAGGAGTGTTATACTCTGCTAGAGTAACAGAATCAATACTTAAAAACTATCATCATGTTTTTGAGGAAAATGTTTAAAGTACTGAATGAATCTGTCATGTATGCTTGTCATACATAACATCCTTTTTAATGGTAATCAAAAGTATTTTTAATGATATTCTGAGAGTAATTAATAGTACAGCATATGCTGTTATTAAAAGCTGTGGTATAACACAGCATCCATAAAATGTCTGGCCTGTTAAATCTTTTGTCATACTTTTCTTAAAGTATTTAAGGGCCAGACTGCATTTTATTTGCAGTAGAGTTAAGCTAAGTCTGCTGAAGAACTAAAACATTTGCATTTCTAGAGTTTGGTTCTTTTTTTTTTTTTAAGCTGTGCAAAAATAAGAAATGGGGAAGTTTGTGTTGAGTTTTCAGAAAAGAAGTCTGGTGCATTGAGAACAGCTGTGAGACACCAGGAGAATTGTAGAAACAATGAAGGTGGCTGGATGCAGAGGCTATAGATCGCATCTTCTCCTTGATACCTGACAAAAATAACTTATGCCAAAAGTTATTGCTGCATAGTGGTAGAATCTTCAGAAGAGAAAATACAAGAACTATAAATGCATCTGGAGACCAGGTAAGAATGTAAAGAAATGGTGATTAGAGAGGAAACGTGGCATGCACAGAATAAAGATATACAAATAACTGCTATATGAGAAGAGAAGAATGAATGAAAGTGAATGAATGAGAAGAATGAAAGTTTCCAGCTATGAGGATAAAGAGAAGATCTGACCAGTGAGGTTGAAATGGAGTTCAAGAACAAGCTTGATGTCCTGGAACATGATGAGGGAGAAAAAAAAAATCATGTGTAGTGAGTGAGGTTGTAGCAAAGAAGAAAGTAGCAGCTAGCTCCCAGAAGAAGAGGAGAAGAGTGAGGAGAGATCTCTCCATGGGCTGAGGGCAACATGCAGATGACTGTAAAAGAAACCAGAAGACAGTATAATATGCAGTTAAAAATGGGTAGGAGACTCATTCCAGCTTAAAGAAGTTACTAAGGCAAGCCAGTGACTCAGGAGTCTGTCTGTTTCTGGCTTGTTGCCAGAGCAAATGGTCCTCCACATGGTCAAGTTCTCAGATAGTGATGACAGTGTCTTACTTCTAGGCCAGATGAGGCAGTGACAGACCACGGACACAACACAGATGGGTGCCTCGTATGTCCTTAATGCTAGGCTCAAGTTACACTTGAATGTAGTATCTTTTTTTTTGCACCCACAAAATACTTGTTGAACATTTGACCAGAGGTATTTTAAGCTCAGTTCAGTGACAAAATAAGATACCTCTGCTTAATTAAAATGGTAGTAGAAACAAAAAAAGTCTCTTAAGTTTGTAGAATAGAACTGGTCAGTAGCACTGTTTCCTCATGCAGGAGCACTGAAAGCTAGGCAGTGTGCCTTGGTGAGAACTAAAGCAGAAAACTCATCCCACAGATAGTTGGAATATTTCATTCATGGCTATGGAAAGCACAGTGCATGCTTTGCTATCCCCAGTTCCCTCAGCTGTTTATTGAATTGCAGTCAAATTCTACTGTTCTTGTTTGATTTGAGCACCTTAAATGATCTCTGTTCCTTATTTAACTTGCAAGCACTTTTAGATGGTCATCTAGGGCTTCCTCCCACACTTTTGAGCTTTTGGAGCACTATTTCCTGATGTGTATTTTGTTTATTCCTTCCAGCTCGCTGACTGATGCTGTACTCCAAACAGACATAGTCACTGGCTAATGCTTGTGTGAGGACAAGTGTTCCATGGACACTGGATACAAAACATATGCTGAGAAAGATCTGGGAATACTTGATATTTAAACTAGTAAACTTTTCCTTCCAAACTGACTTCTGGTCATTGGCTACAGACTAACCCTTCACTTCTGGAAAAAGAAAAGGATAGCTTCTGAAAAGGAATCCACTCGAGTCTCTCAGTTTTACCGTAAACCTCCGGTACTCAGTAGAATTTGCATGCATGCTTTCATATCTGCCCTGAGGTATTGTATTGTAGCTCATGCTGCCTGCCCTGAAGTTTAGGAAAACTTAAACATGTCTTCTCTTGTTGCTGGTGAGAGTTGTCCAGGACACTTCTCAGGCAGCGGCAATGAAGGACAAATGCTGAAAAAACTGCTTGTCCCAACCTCACTTTTCTCCCCAAAAAAATTGTGTGAGTATATCCTGTGATGCCCAGCCCTCTTATGTAACTGTATGTGCTGGCTAGAATCACATTTGTCTCTCATCAGTGGGCAGTTCCTTGCTCCCAGGATCACCATATAAAAATACACAGGAGGAAAGCTGAAGTGCCAAGCAATGGTCTGTTTCTACCCATCAGTGTATTCAAGACAATGTCCTACTGTTTCTGATTTTTCTTTTTTTTTCCCTCAGTGGGCTGTGCCTGCTAATAGTGTGACTCAGGACCTGCATTTGGCTACCTGCCTGCTCTAGTTCACTGTAACAGTGCAAAGCAATTATCCTGCTAGTTTTCCTGAGGATTTTTTTTCTGATGCTTTATCCTTGTCACAACACAGATTGGTTCTGGGCTGTTGTATATATTAGATACATCAGATAAATAAGTACTTTCTGATTAACTTCATTTAAATATATTTTCCCTGTAGCCTCAGCCTATTAAACATTTCTATTGTATGTTGCCTTTGTTGAATGGCCAAAAAAAGTGTTGTGTGACGTGTCATAAAGGGAAGGGAAAAGAAATATTGTGCCCTTACAGGGGATGCAACTTACTATTTGTGCAGTCAGTTCCCATCATATGCCAGTGGTGGCAGATTGTTTTAGGAGGGTTAGACTACCCATAGGAGCAAGAACTGTAAATAGGCTGCTGATACCTTTGGGAGGAAGAAAATATTCTTCGGTTGTATTACAGTTTTTATTTTAAATAACAGTTAGGTGTAAATCCAGATAAAAAGATTCTGTAAGTTCTCATTTGCACACAAAAGCCTTTTTAGCAAAGGAGGAAAAATACTCAGTGTTCTCTATTTTCTACTTTAAAGATTCAGAAAGGATGGGATACAGGTTCTAAGAAATGTTAGAGATGAGTAGTGTTTAGAAGTGTGATCATCTGATAGAGGATTGAAATTCAGTCAGCTGAGTTAAGGAATGCAGTTAGTTTGCATTTCTTATCAAGTAAAGGCTTCTGTGTCTTAGTCAGGTATCACTACTAGAAGTATTTTAGAAGTGCCTGCACAGTGTTGAGGTTTAACCCCAGTGGATACCTAAGCACCACACAGCTGCTTGCTTGTTCCCTCACACAGTGAGGTGGGGGGGGGGGGAATCAGAAGGGAAGTGTGAGAACTCGTGGGTTGAAATAAAGACAAGTTAACAGGTAGAAAAAGGAAACACAGAAAAAGAAATCCAATAAAATCAAGCGATAAAACATTTTTAAAACCCTCACAGCACAAAAAGCTTTGTTGCTCACCACTACCTCACTGATGCCAGCCAGTGCTGGAGCAATGGCAGCCCCAGTTCTACTTGATGAGCATGATGTCATACGGTATGGGATAATCCTCTGGTCCATTTGGGTCAGTGGTCCCAGCTGTGGCACATCCTAGCTTACTCCCAGCTAGAACATTGGTGTACTAAAAACACTTTGCTGGTCACAAACCCAAAACATCTTACCAGGTACTATGAAGAAAATTAACAGTAATCTATCCAAAACAGTGTACATAGTTGAAAGCTTTCAGTATAAATGTGTGGGGGAGCTTTTTATTTTAACAATAAATTCCTGCAAGTAAATTGCTTTTGGTTGGGTGGGTTGTTTTGGTTTTGGGTTTTTTTTTTTTTTGTTGATGTGTTGGTTTGGTTGTTTTTCAGGGGTTTTTTTGTTGGTTTGGTTGGGGGTTTTTTTGCTAAATGGAAGGAATGTAAAAGTACCAATGAGTGAAATCAATTGAATTGTACTAAGGGACTTGGAGTTTGGAGAACCAAATAGGAAATGTGCTCTGAATTCAACTGGACCATCCTCAAGCCAACAGAATTCGGGTCCCAGAAAGACAGAAGGAGGAAAAATAAGAGTAAAAAAAAAATGGCTTTAGACTGAATTGAAAAAAATACCCATACATGAAGGAGGCCTGGGAAGAGAGTTTGAGCAAAGTATTTAATCAGTAGAGGAAGTGTCTTTTGAGGTTAAGAGCATACTGAGGATCTGGAAACTGATTAATCAAACTGAGATAGGTTTACTGATTAAAGCCAAAAAAAAGCAAAATACTCTTCAGCCACATAAATAAAAAGATAATAAGGAAGGAAGCTAGATGTTGATTCAGTAAAATGAACTAGAAGTCAAAGGTAATCTAGTCATGACCCCAAGCTAGAGAAGACTGCCCTTGTCTGTGTGAAAGGGTAGCCATTCTTTCCAAGGGAAAGGAGTAAGGCATTCAACAATGGGTTGGAAAAACTAAACGTGCGTGTGATGGTTCATGAATTTTTTGCCATTTCTTCAAGAGCACTGTGCACAAAATATTTAGTAACCACAGAACCAATCAAATGTATTATATTATCTTGAATGCTAAATTAATAAAAATTACTTTGAGTATTTACTCATTTATTTATGATTTGTCCTCGAGATTGGGAGACAAGTTTGGGCTGCTTGTGCAGTGTTGCAACAGAGGGACAAGTTCTGCTCTAGTTATGAAAGGCCAGTACAAGTTATTGATGCTTCTCTTCCTGGAATATTGTTACAAAAGGGATTGCATCAGACCCAAGCACAGATGGAAAGTGTGACCAATATAAAGGACTATGAGGTGTTAGCAGGGGTAATGAGGAATTACTAGAGCTTCTCAAAATAAAATAACTTTTGTGAGATAAAAGAGACAGGGAAGAAGTATCTCTACACATGAGAATATGCTGATGGGCTATACCCTGAACTGCTCTCAGAAACTTACTGGAAAAGAATGTTACTTTGTTTTCTGTTTGGTCACATCCATTCCAATTGTTGAATCAAAACAATTGTTCTGAGATTTACACAGAGTACTTTTGTTTTCTTCTGTATGTATTGAAGAATTTAAAAGCCATCTTTCAGTGGGATATGGGTTTTTTTTCTACGTACATTTCTTTTCCACTTAATCTAATTGTAATCTAGAGAGAATTTCTGAGGAGAGCTGGGAAAGTGTTTCAGTGCAAATGTATTTGGCACCTTAGGAGAATTTCAAAGCAACATTATAGTAGTGATGACTGAAATTTGGGTGCAGTAATTAAAAGTAATGCTATACAAGTCTAAATCTGTGTATTCTGTAATTTTTTAAGTACTTTTTGAATTCTTTAACTTTAGTGATTAAAGTGATTAACTAAAGTGATTAAAAACAGCCCTTCTCAAGACATATATTCCCTTCTGAAATACTAACCTTTACTGTTTGGTGATGAAAGTGGTAGCTGCTATAAGCTTAGCTCATTCTTCTAATGCAATGCTGGGGAATCCTTTTGCAAAGGTCTTTTCTCATCCTTTCTGAGTTTCCCACGGCAATGTTGGAATTCAGTTCTCTAGATCTTATTATGGGCAGTGTGCCAGGTTTATAGGGCTAGGGGAGATTTTGTTATCTCTGTCATATGCATGGCCAACTAACCCTAACCTGAAGTTCATTTTGAGTGATTCTCTTGTAACTTGGGCTTGCAAGTACTAATGCTGACCAAAAGAGGCCAGTCACTTACTTTCTATACTTTGACCACTTTAACAAACGGGCGGAGGGGAGGACACAGTAACAGAATGATGACTAGAAGACAGCTTTTATGACTGGAAAATTTATTACCCAAAGAAATATTTTGTGGATAAATTAGCTTTGAATAAATTTCCATGTATGATAGTTTAAAAAATTATATCCTCTCTTAAACTTCTTTCTCTCCCTGTTACTTCAGGGGAACTTACAAATAGGAAATACTTGCATAAACTTCATTGGAAAGCAGTCTTCTATCCATCAGCTGCAGACATCCACTTTGGAAGAAGGGCTTTATAAGCCCTTTTCTAATCTCTAAGATTTTTGCTGCTCTTTCCTGGGCCCAAACTTTGTCAGCCTCATAGTTTATAAGAAAGTAAACTTTGTTTGGTGCCATTATTATTCCCTGCTGGGTGTGCTAGGTAGTTCACTGTTTGGCTGAATATATGTCTTAAGCACTGTTAAGGTGGCTTACCCTCAGTTAATTTGTAACTTGTTATAAAGATATTTCACCATGAAATAAAATTGTCAAGTAGAAAATTGAGAATACATACCTCATATCCAAAATTCATTTTCAAGTTATACTTACATGGTCTAAAAGATAGGATTAAATTTCTCAAAAGCTTGGCAGACGATTTAAGACACTTAGTAGCTTCTAGGTACTATGAAAATATTTTGCATATATTCACATTTCAAGTAGAAGCTAAAGTCTAGCCAGTACTGTGGAGTTAGGCATGAACACTGTTGTGTGTAAACACTGGTGAATCAATAAAGGTAATATATTAATTTAATAGCTAATTTTGATACTTCAATAAAAGGTACAGGGAAGCTAAACTGAGGCACATACAGTTAGAATATGTTTAATATCTGGAGCAGACTAGTGAAGTCTGTCAAAAGTTTAGAGACAAAAAGAAGGGGGAAGAAAACAAAGCCAAAAAACCAAATAAAAAAATATACCCTTGCTACACTGTGAAAGTGTTGAGGATGAATCACATTAACTGACCAGTAAAACCATTTACTTGCTACTCCAAAGCAGTGTTTCATTACAGATTCTTCTCTGTGGTTCTTAATACTGATGGTTAATTGCAAGTACTGAATTTCCTCTGCAGCCTGTAGATCATGATGCATGAATTTACCTGCTGCTTGCTTGGATTTGTAAAATTGTTGTAAATCCTTCCTGTTACCTCTAAGACAGTTAATGGGGAAGAGTTGCCAGAAAAGCAATACTCTACCCCCTGTATGTCTGCACATTTTGCGGAAAAATTAAAGGATTGGATGTGCTGGTTAATAATAATGGAATATAAGTTGACAAAGAAAACCAGAAAAGACAAATATATAGGATGTGAATCAATGTGTATGTGTTGAGAGAGATCTGGCCTGTCCTATGAACACTGGGCATACCTCTATTACAGTAGAGCTCTGCGTATGTGCTCCTCTCCTGCGAGTACAGATGGTGCAACCCTCAAGGACTGAGTCAGTGTCCCAGCAAGACCTGAAAGCAGCACAGTCCCACAGACTCGGCCTTGCTGCTCCCGAGCTCAAGAGGGCTTGCGCAGTCCAGTGTGTTGGGAAAGGAGTGCCGGGAAATGAAGGTGTTAGAATAACGTGTTCTGGTGGTGGATGTTGGGAGGGTTAACCAGTTTACTAAATCTGGGTCTGCTGATTGTTGAGCTATTGGATAAAGCTTCTCTTGTGAGTTAAATGCCTTTAATGTTACTTGCTAAGTCTAGTGTACTTGACAGCCAACTGCAGACTTAAAAGTAATGATCAAGTACCTGATGTATTTGCTAGCTAATAATAAATGCTGCTTTTATATATCCGCTATCTTAATTAATGTAATAATAGTATTTTAATTTTTAGAAAGATTATGCTTGACAAAATGTAGTTTGTCTTTACAGGATTATGTTGGTGAAACTCCTATTCATAAAGCAGCACGGTCTGGTAGTATGGATTCCATAAGTGCCCTTGTGGCTCATGGTGCGCAAATAGAGTAAGTGAGGTATTTTTTTTGTTGTTGTTGATTGTTGTGTGTGTAGCTTACTAACTTAGATTGGTAAACATAGATACTAATTTCAGAAAATAAAGTTTAAACAGCAGACATATGATCCAAATAATAATAACAGCTAGACATGTTCAATTGTAATGAAACCCAAGTTACTTTGCATGTCTAGTAATAAAGTTAATTTTCCTTAAATGACACCATTGTGCTACATTAGTGTTGCACATACATCTGATATAGTAAAGTATTTATTGTGCTTCTGTCAGATGACCCCAACTGTACACTTTATTCAGCAAGTGAATAAACTCATTTTTACAAGAAATCTACACCTTGCACTGATGAATAAATATAGAAAACAATGCAAAAGCAACATTACGTGCAAAACAGCAATTCACACACTTCACCATTAGTTTATTACTGTTTGTTAGTGTATTATGTATTTGCCTTGTTAACTTTTTTCTTTGAAGGTTTATGTACTGCAAAAACATTCAGAAAAGCTCACAAACTTTTGCAACTTACAGCATGGACAAAATGGATGCAGTTTTCACCTAGAAATGTTGAGTATAAGCTCTATGGCTTATAAATAATATCAATACTTTAGCAATATGTTTTAATTAGAATTAGCCTTATTATCTTAAATGGTAACTAGTTACTGTATTTTAACCTGCACTATGAAACTTTGAAGTTGTAAGTGAAATAAGAATCATGTAGTTAATTTCTTGTTTTACCCTTTGGTTTCCATCTTACTACTTTTGTAATGCTGCCTTGATAAATCTACCATAAAATTTAACTCTTTTAGCTGTGTCATAGAGTGTTCAGGGAATATGTTGCCTTTAAGTTAATAGTAGTGAACTAATTGCTTTGAAGAAATTTCTTTATAGAAAAATGAAATAAGCTGTCTCAGTTATTGGCAAGCACACTAAATCAGTCTTAAATGCATAATTTCCAATTTTTCACTCACTTTCGGATATTTTTAAGATAAACTTGGAATTAAATTTACTGTGGAATTGAGCAAACCTTAATTATCATCATCAATTAGTATGTAATCTTGTGGTTTTAACAAAGTGGCCAACTACAAGAAAAGTTGTGGAACTGCGTAAACAATGTGAAATGGGTGATACCTGTCTTTGACCAAAGCTATTTGCAGCAGAAGCAGTGTAAATTTATAGCAGTTTTAATGAACAGGAATTAATGGGAATGATCAGTTTTCTAACTTGAAATTCCATCTGTGTTTCAGATAGGTAATTAAACATCAGGTCCTATAATGGGAATGGCAAAATCAGGGATGCAAATGTAAAAAGCTTGTGGAGCAACCCAAGTTTAATCTTTAGAGAGTAAGGACTTGGCCCTGTCTCCTGAGGGAGTTAGCTATTGACTGATAGGGTGAGGATCTTTTTTTCCTTAGAATCCAGTTTCCTGGTTCAGTATGTTAAATTAGGCCAAATCCACGTGTATGCTTTTGACACTGATTAATTTTGGGTCATCTGGTTTTAAAAGCTGGCCCTGTTTAATGGTTATGTAGAATTCTCTTGTTTTTGTAAAAACATGAAAATGTAGATGCTCTGGAAGTTATGACTCCTTTATTTTATGACTTCAGTTAGAAGAAAAGGAGAGGGATTTTAGCCATATATTTGAGTTTGAATTTGTATATTTTAACTGAGATGATAATTGACTGATAATTGATTGATAAAGCCAAGGCAAGAACTTTATGAAATACAGAACTAAGCACTAACTAGAATTAAGCTGCTGATCTGTACTGATGGTTAATAAGTGCTTTCTATTTTTACTGGGATTAGATCTTCTAATCCATTTTTTCTTTATTTGTTGGTATAACAGTATTGAAGTCTAGTTTCATAAGGATGAATGAAATACCCCTTGGGACTGCAAATAGTCAAGTATACTACTTTCACATTATATTTATAATATATGTCCAAAATGCCATCATCCCTAGTTTTTTATAGCAAGTAGAACAGGGATGCTAAGATTTCATTATTACACAAACACTAGTAACCACTAATGTGATACTTCAAGAAATGTATTTTTTGTTAATGAGTGATTACTGCTGTTAAGATGAAGTAACTTGGACTAGAGAAATCTTGTTATCTGTGTTTACCACATTTCTACTTTATTTCCTCCTTTGGTTATATTGGAAGACAAAGAATATTGATAATAGTCAAGGATAAAAGTAAGAATTTTAGTTTTAATAAAATAGCCTCACTTGAATTTTTCTAGTTTACTGTATTTCAGGCTTGCTAGCATATTGCTTTTGCAGAGAAAGATAGGATGTTGCAGTATACATTTCATTAAACTGTTGCATTGTTTTCCTAATTGATGAGAGAGAATTTGGGTCTCTATTCCTGTGTAAATTTTTAATAATAGTAAAAAATTATAATTGTACCCTAGTGAAAATATTTTGATTTTTTTGTGGTATTTACCTTCTCATTTTAGCTGAAGCATATTCTGTGCACAGTATGTCCTACAGCCATAAAAATGGTTGCTCCACTAACTATGGTATTCATGGACCCTTGAAGAGGGGGAAGCAGGTGGTCACAATGTCCTCATATGAGTGAAAAGGTTTGCTGTGTAACTGACTTTTTAATGTGGATAATACCTTTTAAAGTATCCATAATTACTGCTGGATTTTCACTAAAAGGCATATTGATGCAATTTATGTATGGTTAATTGTGTATTATTATCATGGTGACAGACAAGTGTCCACAGACCTTTATAGAGGAAAAGCCTTCTTGGTGCCATGTTTTGTTTTGCTCTTTTGCGCTGTTATGTAAATGCTGTATTTCAATGTAGTTATGTAGATTGTATCACAGCATATATAAAAATACAAAATTCAGCTGTAAACACAGGACACTGCTGAATCAAAAAGAAGCAAATGCGAGTATTGATTATCCTGACTTGTTTCATGTCTGCTTGCATGTAGTGCACTTCTGCATTGTGTCCACTTATCTCTGAATAAAAAATCTTCTGCAGCTGTCATTTAAGCAGTTTTGTATTCCTTAGTGGCTTGATTTGAAGATAAGAGGGAAGTTTCAAACACTATTATCCTGGGATAGAGAGAAGTGTAACTTGTGAAAGTGGCTGTGGCTTGGTATGCCCCCATCCAATTGAACATAAATTCTTGCTTACTTAAAGGTTTTATTGATCATGATATTTGAGTAGTATTATAGAAAAGCTTTTTATTTGCCTGCCAGAAATCTTCAGGTTTTGGGTAAATTTGGGTTGTATACTATGATGGCATATTATGAGACCGTAAAGAGATAATTTCCTTTCTAGTTTTAATATACTCTGGTCTCAAGGTTTGAGTAGAAGCAGTGACATGCTGGGATAAATAAAACAGTACATCTCTTTCCACCAGATGACAGATTCATACTGTGATGTTGATCTGGTTTAGACAGACACTTCAGCCACCTTTTTGTTAAAGCTGTTTGGCATTCATCTGAGTGTGTAAATTCAATGTCCTATCACCGATAGTAAGTTTTTCAGCAAGACCTTTATTCTCATTCTTTGACAGGGGATTACTTAATTTTGTTTCTTCTTTTCAAACTCATGTTTCTCAAACTGAATTGCGTTGTTAAATAAGGCAATATTAATATCATTTTTCTTCTTCACAACTGCTCTCCATCTTCCAGAACAGAAATCTGTCCACTGTTTTTTTTAGCGCTGCTGGATTAGTCCTTTGTAAAATTCTTGCATTTCTGTTCCAAGTGACGACTCTTGTGATAGCGCAGCTTTTATTCTTCTCATTTATACTTTCGAGATTTCTTGACTTCCTGAAAATCAGTCTCCTCTAGTGAAGATACAGTGATGTGTCCTTTTCATGATAGCACAGAAGTCGGCCATTCCTTTGTGACGCAAGCCCTCAGTTCCTTTTCAGTCTGGAGGGGAAGCTTACATGGCATGTTCTCCTGAAGGGTCTCAGGGTTCAGAAATCTCCTGTCTCAGTTCATGGATATCTTCTTGATTTCTTAAAATATTAGGAGCTATTTGCAGGGTTTTAATGTGAGTTTATTTTTCTTGCCAGCTAAATTAACTACCAAACTTTTAATATTGAACTGCAGTCTATTTCTGATGTTAACATACTTGTGAAGTGCCACAACTGTGTCACCTCTTTACTTCAGAAGCTGTGTTACAGCATAGATTCAGTGTAGAAGAACCAACATCCTACTTTCCTACAGTCATTAAATTAACCTCATCTTGAGAGTAATGCTTCACAATCTTACTGATCATTTGGATTTAGGTGCTTTTTCAACTAAGAGGTTCTTATCTGATAATTAGTATATTAGTGCTTGTATAATCTGTTTGGTACTTTCCAAACTCAGACCTCTTCATACACATTCATTTTATAAACCTGATTGCCTCCAGATACTAGTTAAACTGCTGCATTAATTGCTATTGTTGCATTATTAGACATTGCTGTATTATTAAGAAAAATTATATGACAGTTCTTGTTTAATTGTATGTAACAAGAATTTTAAGGGCCATCACTGTAGTACTCCTGTTGGGACCTTTTTCAGTATAGAGGATACAGGTGTTGGGATTTATTCTACCTTTCCCATTTTATATAAATTCTCATGGGAAGGCAAATTCAAAGTGGCATGTACGTTTCAGTGGTGAAACACTAATTCTCGTTCGTAAAAACTGCATGTAAAGCTTGATAATTTCTTCCATGTTTGGTTTCCTGTTTGGTTGCTATGGTTGTAGCAGTACTTGAGGTGGTTTGTAGGAGCTTGTGATTATGGAAGTGGGGCAGTAATTTAGATTCAGTCTGAAGAAAAGGTTTGTGAATACCAAAGCAGAATGTGTATGTATGGGTTACTTATAAAAAATGAGAAAGGCTCAGTCTTAGAGTAAACCAGTCTGGAAAAATGTTGTTTTCAGAGTTACTGACATTCCTAATAATTGCAGGAAGCTGAGGCAAACTCATACCACTGAATTCCTGTTCAGTTTGAATGCAGGTTATTCTTAGTGGGGGTGGAATAACAACAGTGATTACTGACATGAGCTGGAAAATAGCACAGAATATGAGAGGTTGTGCTTTTTATGAATAAAGTAAAATCCATCATTAAAGCAGTGATATTTATGACCTTTCTGAAACATAGAGAGGAAATTCACTAGATACATGTGAGCATGACGGAGAATTAGCTAATTCATTAGTGAGAAGACTTATAGAACTGGTTTCTTGACTTTTCTTCAGCCCAAGAAAGCTCAGTAAAAAATACGGAAGTGTTACCAAGACTTTTATGTGCAGATAGCTCAGATTTCTGACAGGAATGTTTGGGGTTTTTTTTGTTGGGATTGATCTGCCTTCATGTAAGATATTGTTCACATTAATGTGTCCAATTTCCGGAAGATAGATTTTTTTCCCCTCTGCAAGATAAGCTCTTCTGTTGCTATTCTAGCTACAGAAACCTGGGTACAGTTAAGTCAAGTGGAGAAACAAAAGTGTTACAAAGTGGAGCTTGACCAGTTAAATACAGTGAAAGAAACAATTATATCCCAAATACAGTAATCTTAGTAGTTCTGATGGTTACTCCAGATGTCAGTGGTGATGGTCTGTGGGGTGCTGTGCTTGATCTGGCAGTAGTTTTTGACTAGATGAGTGATGAGAGGTTTGTTTATTGCAAAGTTTGCTCTAGCCTGCTGTGTTGATTTGGGTTTTGCTTGCTGGTTTCTGTCTTCAGTAAAGTTGTTCATAGACCAACTAGTACCTCGTAGGCTCTGGACAAAAAAAACCCAGAAGGCCCAGAACATGTTCATGGTGATCAGAAAAGTTTTCTAATGTATGTCATGCAGTACTCATTAGAAGATGTATCTCAGGGCATGGAGGCGTAACAAGCCACGGAAGAGCTTTGGTAATCGTAAATTAGGGAAAATGTTACTCTCCAGCTTCATTCTCTTTTGCTTGATTGGGCTCAAGTATGTTGGATAAATTTTCTTATAAAGGGAGAAAAATCTTAAGTTTGAAAAATGCTTTTGTGCAGCTCATTTAAACTGGTTTTATGCACTTCAGCAGTTCCTTAATTCAAAAGATTTTATGTCTGAGTAAACAACGCCAAGTTATTTTTGACACCAGAAAAACCCCAACAAAACTGTGTAGTTTGATAGTGTCCCTATTATGGGAAAATAATGAAACCATCTACTACTTATAGTCCTTTCATTCTTGATTTTTGCCCTTCCTTTTGACACAAAAGTACCTTGACATTTATTTACTTCTTCATTTTTATTTCCAAACTTCCACTGTCAGTGCTTTTTGTACTGAACAACTTGAACTTTCTTTCAAGCTTGGCACATTTGAGAGAAACTTGCTTCCTTCATTTCTCTAATTCTAAGCTACCTTGGGGTTTCATTTGCTATGTTGAGGAGAAATAATGTCATTTGCTACTAGACTCATCTTGGTGGATATCTATGTTGCAAGGTTGTTTTATCTTTTCAAGTCAGAGTTTGCTCTGAACCTGTCCTCAGCAGTTTTCCGTTACACTTTCTTCATTGCTAGCAACTTTATTTAGCAATTCTTGCTCTGTTTCTAGAAACATGAAATTAACAGCAATGGTAGTTCTCATTGTCATATGGTTGGCTAAGTAACTCTTACATTCTCTATATTTTTAAAGTGGCTGCAGTACTATAAAGATGCTTATTTGGAATTAAATTTCACTAGTGATCTAGGAAATACTTTCATTTTAGTAGGAAAGGTCTTTTCTGTTATGCTGTATTGCAATCAGACTGTTGTTTCAAGAATTACCAGTCTTTCCTACCTTCCCTTTGTGAATTGTTATTAGGAATCACTTCTTGAATAATGAAATACGAATATAAAAATATTGTTGCTGGAACCAGGCCAGGTCAAGCCTATATTGATCAAGGAAAAGTTTACTTGGAAATGTGAAAATTTTGTACAAAAGGTACTGAAAATGAAGTCCACTGTTTGAGCTCTTTAGTAAAGCATATAAATGGGAGTACAGATAGAACGAAAAATCCTGATGGTAGTGTTTGTGGTAACTGCAACGTTGCCTACTATGGTTAATGAATTCTTTCTTCTGCCAATGTTTGCTCAATCAGGAGTTGAAGTATCTAGGAGCTAATTATAGCTGCATAATTCATAGTGAACCTTGATTTTCCTGTGGAGAAAGTGGCTGCACAAAACAGTCCTTCTGTTCAGTATATTCCTCTTGTTACGATTTTGGATTGTATTCTCAGGAACTCTACCACTTGTTTTAAAAGTGTAAAATAATTTCAGCTGCCTGATGCTTTGTTGTGAAATAAAAACTTGGCACCAACTTGTGCTTTTGTAGATGCCCAAGGTGTAATTCTAGCATGAATTTGTATAGCTGCCCCAGCAGTGACACACATCTGTTTAGTTAAGATTATTTTTCTCTTGATATCTGGAAAAAAAAAGTTTGAAACCATTTTATAACTTCTGTATTTGGACACCAAAGGGTTAAAACACTTAAAGTTTAGTATTATAAAATAATTTTGCTTTAGAAATTTTAGACTAGTATCCTATACTGTTTATATAGGAAACGATTTTTCTCACTGTGGGCGTTTTAGTGTTCTGATCTTTTTTTTTTCTCTTTCTTCTTTTGTTTTGTTTTAATCCTTGTATCTGCTAATTTTTGTATATAGGAATAGCTACTAATTCTTTTGAGATGCAGCCTACTAAATTTAAAGTAATTGAAGCCATGAGTTGACCGGTAACTTTAATCCATTCTATATAAATTTCAGTGAAGAACTGAAAAATTGGTTTCAGGATGAAAGTTATAATGCTTTTAAAGGCATAAAAGGCTTAGTATCTTGTTGTTAAGGTGGTCACATGATAATGGCTTAAATATTGAATAATGTGCTACAGCACTTTATGTATGTTAATGTACTTTTAATCTTAATGTTGCCTGCAAATATGTGATCCCTTATGATATAAGTTTCCTGTTTATGCACCATTGCCCGTTTAAATCAAACAGAAGATTCTGAAACTGTAAAAACTACACATGTCAATGTTTTACAGCTACGTAATTCGAATTGACTTGATTTTTTCAAGTAATCCTAGAAAGGGGGAGCATTCCATATAGAAACTGCTGAAACTGCCACAGGTGCTTCTCCGAAAACCTTACAGTTGTGGCATTGAATGTTCAGTATCGCTTCCTTTCTGCACACAAGGCATACTGTTGAGGTATTTGTTGCGGTGATTGGTTTTAATGCTAATCTAGGAATTCAGATATAGAATCTATAGATTTGCATGCTTTGCTTACCCTAATTTACAATTATCTACATTTTTATTTGTAAACTAACAATAGATAAGTTGAGATCAGTAATTTTTAACAGATATTACATTGATATACGAAAACTGTGGTTTATTTTCTTAGATTGTCGCATGGCATTAACAAAAACACAGTAAGCTGTAGGTGCTGTAATCACTATTTCAAATTAAACATTCAGGAGAATTTTTTTTACATATATGATTTTCAAAAATATTGCTGACTTTTTGTGTAGCAAATGTTTCTTTTGTTTTTCAAAGTATGTGACATTATAAGTTGAAGACAGTGTATATCTAAGATAAAAAAGACATAGAAATCTACCTGTTTTTTTCTGCCAATGGATGTGAAAAATTAACAATTGAAGCAACTTAGAAGCAATTTTTATCAAGTAAATTCAATAGCATTTGTAATTCAATATGAGAAGCACAAGTCTTTCTTTTCTTTCTACAGATCTTTCAAAGAGTAAATTCTGTATGTGAGACTGAAGTAAATCTTCCTTGCACAAAGTCATATTTAAACAATTCTAAATTTTGAGTGTTTTGTTGTGGGTGTGGTGGTTTTGGGTTTTGGTTTTTTCTCTTTTTTTTTTACTTTCAATGGGTTAGCCATAGTGGAGGCATCTTGAATATTTTTTAAAAGCTTTCCTCAATTTTTTTCTTCCTGTAGTAAGCTTCTTAAATTAGGTTGAAATAATAAAAATTTCCTCCTAAATAAAGCTAAGCTGAAAGTTAAATTTGTGTTTCTGTACACCAATCCTGTTTGGCCAGATAATGCACTTGTCTCTTAGTTTAGAGAAACAATTGAATTATAGTCACAGCCAACATTTTTGAAAAAGCATTTCAGAAGAAAGAAATGCTTAAACTCATGCTTCATCAGTGTCCTCTTCAGAGCTGCTTTAATTGGGTACCAGGACTCTGAGATGAGCTGGGCATTTAGAATGGGAGTTCAGATGATGTCAACCCAGAGGGAGAAGAATGGATCCTAAAAAAAAGTCTTCATGCCAAGATCAGTCAGTTTTGAAGACTGCCTGCGGACATCACTTGATGGAAGAAGAAAACCATGTTACAATGCAACACTGTAGGTCTGTGAATAAATGCATATGCAAAAGTCAGAGCACTAACTCAATATATCAGTGTGTGTTTTGAGTTTATTTATGAAAACACCTGTCACTACAGAGTGTGGTAAGCAAGTGTCATATGTCAAGAAACTTCAAGATCACCTACTCATCCATATTCAGCCTTTCATAGTCTTTTCTCATTAATTTTTTCCTATTTAGAATAAATAACTATAATATGAAAATGTATCCTTCCTTAAATTTGGCTTTCTTCTTTTGTGTTGAAGTTAGCATCTTATACTTCTATACTTTGAAAAAAAAAAAAAGATGTTTTTATTCCCACTTGTGGGATTTTAGCCTACAAGACGACTGAGGGTAAATGATAGCATGGTTCATTCTTTTAATTTGTTTCTAGTAATAAGACTTACATGGAAACAGTGAATAAAGTATATAGCAAACAATTGCTGCTTAGTAAAAAACAGGACTCGGTCATTTTTCAAATACATGAATTGCCTTGGAAAGGATGCAAGATATGTGTTTTCTAAACAGGGAGTGAATTGACTTTCTGATGACTGCCTTTAGCCCTGGGCAATGTTAAGTAAGGAATTTTTCTGCTGTTTGTCAGTTCATGCCTTCATGTATATTCCTGTCTGGAGAAGGTGCCAAAAAAGGAATGACATTTTCAGAGCTTTTGTTTTCAGTGTCCTTTCTTTAGTTTTTCCACCTGTTCCTGTAGCTAAACTGACATTCAGAGTCATCTTTAGTTTTTGACTTTTTTTATTTTTTACTGAAGAGAGAAGGAAATAAGTTTCTGGAGCACTGCTCTCTGATTTGACAGTTACTAGGCCAACCTTTAGAAAATACTGCATCAAGTCAATAAATACTGTTTAATAAAGGCTGACTAAACATAAAACGTGTCACTTTCCAAGACTTACTCTGATTTTTTTACTTATGTCTTCCTTCCATCCTTCCACACCTTCCTTGTTGCTGGCTTCTTTTCATACTGAATTCATGTGAAAAATGCAGGGTTTATGACCTGCTATTTGTCTTGTTTCAGCTTGAAGCCTAGCTGAGAGACAAACCTTGGAAAGAAACACAAGCTTTTCCTGAAGTTTGGCATCTTTGTCACAAAACAATACATTTTTTTAAAAAGCCGATAACAACAAAAATCCCTACAAAACAAAGTGTAAAGCCTGCTGGAAATTTCCGTACTCATTTTTTAATTCAGAGTAATGCAGTTGCAGAAATAGACCTGTCATATTTGCTGTATGATTGCAGTATCAAAAGGACAGTTTGCCTGAAGATTTAATATCAGTGTGTTCTGAGCTTCTTGGAGCTTCCACTATTTCAAGGTGTTTAGCTGTACCAGAGGTATTCTTAACTAACTAAAAAAAGCAGAGGATGGGTGGAAAAGATTTATTTTTTTTTTCAAGGCCCATGGCATTGAGGTAGTTCTGTCCATGTTGTGCACTGTTCTTTCCAGTGTTTTTCTTTTGCAGCCCAGGTCTTGAAGTTACTTTCAGTTATAATATCCTTTATTAAGCCTTTTTATTTATGTCAGCATCTATGATAAATTAAGTACCTTTCAAGGGACATCTAAGAACTAAAATAGCTGTAAATTTACTTGGATATAGTAATTATCTGAGTTTCCTGCTTTTTGATATTTCTTCCATTTTTTAGCCATGCATTCCATGTCATGTGGCTACTACAGTTTGTAGCAAAATTAATCACATACTATTCTTCCTCCTTTTCACTTAATATTTAGTTTACATAGAATTGCAGTTCATAACCAAGGGCTGACAGGGATTACACATCAGAGATTGAACTCCTCTTATGTGTGGTTGGGACAGTGAACCATTTCTATTTTCATCCATATAATCTAGTCTGTCTACAGTAATGACACTTAAATTCTTAGCTCCTGGGATAAGCTGAGGCAGGCGTTTCACTGCCAGACATGGGCAGCAGATTTAGTATTAGATGTGTTCCTGGTTTCTTGTAATTACAGCTGTAACAGGGTGGTTCCATTCTTAAATTCAGATTAACGCTTTTAAAGAATGGTCTAGCTTTTTAATTCATTCAAGTACTCCAGGCTTTCTGGAATGACTGTGTTACACTGTTTTTCTCTTACAGACTCAGAATCCTTAAAGTAATTGACAATATTTCTAAATTATTTTGAAAATACATGAACTATTCCAGTCTGTGATATCTGTTAAGAGTATTTTCTTTCCTATTTTGTTCCTATTTACATTAGCAAATTTTTTTATTACTTGTATGTTGTTATGATAAGCTAATATAGCACAGCTACCTCTTGCTGCTTTTTGTGTTCCCACTGACAGATTATTTCCTCCTAGAGAAAGGTAGAGAAATCAGCTAAAGAAAGTAGGTCTTTTTTCTTTCTATCCTGTTTTTGAGAAAGTGATAGAAGGTTTCTGCAAAATTTGTCAACTTTTCCTTTACTGTGTCTTGTTAATATTGGAATGCAGGCAGAATTACAGAAATTTTAAAGGATATGGAAGTCCAAGAATAATCAGGCTTTGATTAAAACATGGACAACTGGATACAGAAAAAATACTCAAGCTAGTGTTCCCACTGTAAGTGAGCAGAGAGAACATCCATGTTGTCTTCCATAACATTTCTTCAAACAGTTCCAAAGTAGTCTAGAACTTAAAATCTCTTCTTATTTCATTGAACTTTTTTTTTCTTTTCATTACTAACTTGATATGATAAATTCAGATTCACACCTTTAAAAGAGGTGTTTCTAAACTTCAGAAGCAATAAGGTTAAATCCAGTAGGCTTGAGTCCCTTGAAATCTATGCAGTGCTTCCAGAACATTTCTGTAACACAAGCACTTCTTTGTCTATTTTGTTAAGAGTATTATTAGTTCAGGAAGAGGTAGGAATGGGACAGATCTTTAAATATCAAAGATCATTACATTTTAAAGTTTTGCAACCTCTAATTCCTGTTTATTTTTTTTTCTGGGAAATTTAGTTTTTCTTTCCCAGAGTTCAGGTGTGTAGCTTTACACACTTTGATCTTAGTTGTTGAATCTCTAAATACCTCCGGCATCTTACACTGACGATTCTTTGGAAATTGGTGGCTTAACTGTAGTCTCCTACAGTCAATTTTGAAAAGCAGAGTTAGTGTTCAGTAGTACTTGCTAAGTAATAGAATTACTGACTCCTTGAACTTCTCTCAAATTATATGGCCATTCAATACCATATTGGTTTTGTAATTTTTATCTTTGTGTAACTTTGTTTATTTTGCTCTTGCTTAGATTTCTTTTCCTGTTCTTTTGGGACTTGGAAATTTAAAAATACATCAAAGAACTGAGCTTTTCTTCTTGAACAGAACAGATCTGTTAAAATTTCTGTTTCCTAAGCTCTAGTTTCATTGTTCTATGTCCTTATGCTGCACAAGTAAATCAGAGTTGCTAAAGGAGTGTCAGATATTTGTTGCTTAGCAGCAGCTTCAACAGGTCATCTAGTTCAGTGGGGGAAAGGATTGACAGTAGAATTTCTGATACCATAGGCAGCTCTTACAATGAGAAACGACCCCCCTCAAGATTCAGCAGGGTTTATACTTTAAAACCTTTGATGCTAGCTTTAATTCTCCTTTGTTCATATTAATCCCATTCATATACTGCCTACACTGGATGCACAGTGCTTTGCAGCTGTCCTGTAAGTATTCAAAACTAATATCACTTCAGAGTTTCATTTCTTTTGACTAGGTTTTTCAGTATTCTTAAGTCTTACTTTCTAGAGCACTCTTGATTGCTGTTCTGTGGGTTTTCACTAGTAGTCCAAGTAAATAATGATTTAGTACAGGATGGAATAAAATTAATCCTGGTTTAGGTTATGGGTTTTATGATTCTGTAGTATTTTGGCTTATCCATTTATGGAAATGGTTTTGCTGTAATAGTTTCTAAAGGGTTTCTTATTTATAGCAAGTAAGTTCCAGTGATCTAGGAAGCAAATCTGGGCTTTGTTCTTCGATTTCTTCTCATGAGTTGGAGTTTCAGGAAAATCAGATCTATTAATCTTCTGAATTCTTGTTCTGTTAGCTGGTCTGTTTCTGAATTTTTAAGTAATTGACTTGTCTAAATGTCTGAAGCCAAGAAACAAAAATTCCACTTTTTTTTACTGGTTACTTCTCTCTGGAAAAGTACTAGGAAATATTAATGGGCATCTTTTACATCACCATCTAGTTTTGTCATTCCTGGCCTTCTTGCCTTCACTTTTTTGCTCTTCCTGATGAAGTTAGACTAAACTGCTAAGCACAAGATACCCTGTGTGTGTAAATGCATGTGATACAACACATTTTCAGATTAAATCTCTACATCTCCTGGTTTCATTCCTAACCTCCTTGAGGCACTAGAATGTGCAAAATCCAGTTCCATTCTCTTGTGCACAGAAAAGTCTTGGTTGAAATTACCAAAGCAAGTGCCATTACTTATGATGTCACACACTTTGAAATGAGAAACAAACCTGAAACAAAAGTATAAGCAAAGCATAACTAAGTATAGCATCTTTATATTTTGCTATATATGTATATATTTTGTTGTTAGGAAAAATAGTGATGTTGTTGTTACCTTAGATACCAGAATGCCATGGACAATTGCCAAGTCATGTTAAGTTTGTTTTGAGTATTTGATCTTTTGCTCAAGTTAAAGCAATAGATTGCAGAATAAACTGCAGAAGATGGTAAAATTCAACACTTTAATTAGTCTGAAGTTTATGTAAAGATCAGCTACTTCAGACTATTTTAGAATAAAGCATTTTGAGAAGTTTAAATAGGAAGATGGTTTAAGGCACATAGTATATTGATTTTATTTATAAGTGTATTGTCTCCCAAATTTTGCTTAGAAGTGAGATATATGTGCAAAAAGTTAAGATAGTTATAAAACTAAGATTGATAACTAATTTCTAAATGGAAAATTTGCTAAGTGTATGTTTTCTCTCATCACCAGCAGATAGATAGTCAGTAAGGGCAGCAGCAACAGCCAGCTAGCCTGATGAATGTGTGTAATCCAATTTCTTTGTATTGTACAGCTTGAGAAATGCCAGTGGCCTGACAGCAGCAGACCTTGCACATACCCAGGGCTTCCAAGAATGTGCCCAGTTTCTCTTGAACCTCCAGAACTGTCACCTGAATCGTTTCTATAGCAATGGCACCTTAAATGGGGTTCATCAGAATGCAGGTCCCAATCCATTCAGTGGTGGGACAAGTCGAAAAAGATCCTTTGAAGATATGGAGTCTGCTGGAGTAAAGAAGGCTAGAACAGAAGGTGAGACCCCATAGGTAAAAGGGATGATTTGATACTGTTGCTGAGAAAGGAAAATAAACATTTTAAAGTCTTCTGGAGTGGATGTTGAGTATTATTGACAAATTCACATACCTAAATTATATATTCATACAAGAAGCAGATGAATACAATTAGTCCATACCACAAGATACCAGTTCTCCCTGTCATCATCTTGGCATGTTCAGAAATTTCTATTTCCAGAGAGTGCTAAAACTGCATGATGCTGAGAATAATTATTCAGAGGAGTAAGAGGTGAAATTAGCTTCTACTCCTTCCTCAGTTTATTCAGCTTCAGGAGGGCCAAGTAATTCCATTGATTCACAGACATGCTTGGATGTTCTGATGGTAATTTTCCATTCAGAGATTAATTCACAGTTCAGAAACTGCTACATAAGATAGATGGAAGAAATTGAATGCAGAACAGTTTCCCAAATCAAGAACAGGTTATGTTTGTAAATTAACATACCGTATGTTTCCAGGATTGTTTTCCAAGGGGAGCAGCTATCTTAAGAGTGTAAGAACAGAATGAACCTTAAGGTTTCCTATCCAGCCTTGTATGTTGAGGATATTGCTTTGCCAGCAATGATGAAATAGTACAACCTAAAAATACTTTTTAGTAGCTCTGTGTAGAAGTCTTGTTAGATATTAGATGTTTTTAGAAACACCTTGAGTAATATGATGGAGGAGAATTGTCTTCTTCTTTTCTATTCGTCATCCTAAATTCTTATGAAAAACAAGGGAGTAATTCTGCACTCAAGCCTCCTTTTTCCTGACGATGCTAAAGGATGCTTTTCTTTAGCGTTAGGAAAAGGGACTTCATAGGTCTTCATTGAAGGGACTTTGCTCAGTTAAAGTTGATGTTCTAACATAAGTGACTTTCAGTGAGCCAAATAGAACGGGCTTAAAAGGGGGAATTGAGACTTAAACCATGTTTCTAAATATGACATAGGCGACATAAATCACATCAATATCAACACTACTGTTTATTCAATAGTTGCTATCCAAACACCACTCCACTTGCACCAGGATCAGAGACCTTAACTGGGTACTCCATGGCCAATCATAAACAGGATATGTTGTTTCATGTAGCTGGTCTAAGTGATAAATTTCATAATGGAGAAGATTCCCTGTGCAATTAAATACAAGACTTCAGGAATAAGCATTTCCTAAGTATCTACATAGAATAAAACTTGCCCAGTACACAAGTGTCTGTAACAACTGCAGAAAGTTGTTTTCAGTCTGTTGGTCTACCAGGAGGCACTGCTTGTGAAGTCAAGTTAACTTGCGTTTTGAACAGCTGCCTCATTTGAGTGTTCCTAAGCAGCTGTCTGTTTTAGAATATTTTGCAAGCTAGTCAATAAGCAGTGTTTTCCCACAGTCTGGGGGAGTGGCATTGTATCTGCATTACCTTTTACTGTATAGAGTGGGTCCAGCACCTAAGTTATATTGAGCAAATAGACAGACACTGCTTGTAGAGAACAATTACAGGAATGTTGGAAAATCAGTCAGAGTAGATTATTTTTGAAATCGTTAACAGTGACTTTTTAAGACCTTCACAAACAAATGCAGAAGCTTTGCTGCTTTTGCTTAAAGGTTTTTTTGAGTAACTAAGATGTTTCCCAGCTGTAGAAGTTTCTAATCTGTCGTGTTTGACCTCAAAGACATCAGCATCAGTAGGAACTATTGCATCAATGTAAAAAGTCTCTTGCACTGAGAATGAGTCACTGTTCCTGAGGCATTTTTGTAAACATAGATATAATAATAGAGCTGAGTAATGAGTTATCAGTACATCTTTGTGCTTAGCTGGCTTTTTTACAGAACAAGACCAGTTTTGTGTTATTTTTAAAACTACTAAAACCACACTGGTCTGTTGTCCTTTAAAGACTATTTGCACTGGAGATTCCAGATGTTCAGAGAGTGAAGGCAACCTGTATTTGCAGGGAAAAGTGAGGTTTTGATATCCATACCCCTGATAGGAACAATCACTACTTTGAGACTACTTGCTGCAACAACCTATGTCCCTTACAAGAAGCTGTAAGCATTAGAGTTGAGAGAAGATAAATGCTTAAGGTGTGCTTTGCCCTGGAATAACTAAACTGGGCAGTGGATGGGCATTGCTTGTAATTGTTTATATGCACACAAGTGTATCTGCTAACAGGTGCATAGTATTAAAGCCTTAAACCTCAAAATTAGGCAAGGCTGATACATGATACACTGTGATAGAAACTAATTACTCATAAGTGTAATTAACAGAAGTAAATTGGTGACCACTTTCAGAATATATGCCAAATAGTTTTTAATTTTGATTTAGAAGCAAAAGCTGAATTTTAT
Organism: Chloebia gouldiae; assembly: GCA_003676055.1. Taxonomy (NCBI): domain Eukaryota; kingdom Metazoa; phylum Chordata; class Aves; order Passeriformes; family Passeridae; genus Chloebia; species Chloebia gouldiae. Next base: position 21,704,908 of record QUSF01000007.1, on the reverse strand, counting down.
GTCCATCTTCTGAAATCAATTCCAGAAATTTCATCCTGCTTCCTGGGAAGGTCAGCAGAGCGTGGTGCAGAGGTTCAGTGATGATGATGCACACTGGGTGAACTGGTCACACAGCTTTGTTCATGTCAGTCATAATCCTGACCCCTCTAGTCCTGCCCTCAGCATATTGACATGTGCTCTGATCACACATCTCTGTCTGATGTGTGTGCTGCTTACAGCCAGTGTCTTGATGTGACAAGCCTCAGCACACATGCTTTGGGTGTTGTGTGTGAGGTGTGATGGAGGACATTCCTGGAACTGGACCCTGGAATTGGCCAACATGAAACTGCACTTATGTATTCCTCTAATTACCTTAAAAAAAAAAAAAAGGGTAATTTATTTCTGGTTTAGGGTAATTTGAAGCCTGCTGATCCAAGGGCCCTGACGTCATGTAAGCCCTCTGTGATCTCTTTGGCCCTAGAACACTTCAGGACTTAAAGTTCTTTAAAAATTTGTAGCTTATGAAAATTTTAGTTGTGCCCAAGGTAATGTGACCTGAATTGCAGTCTGCCAAAGCAGACATTTACAACATAACAGAGCGTGTACGGTGTGTGTGGAAAAGTGTGTTAATGTCAATACGAGAGCAGGGCAGGGCCTGCTGGGATAGCAGTGGAGCAGTGCTCTGGGTAGGTACAAGGAGTAGTAGTGAAATCAAGCCCATCTCGCTTTTTAAAGCATTTCCCCCAGAAGTCTAACCACTTGGCAGTTTCTTTTGGAAGACAGTTCTGCTTGTTCAGCTCTTGAAGAGATCCCTGGAGCAGTCTGGTATGGATAAAGGTGGGTTTTTGGACCTGGCCCCTCAGGGAGTGTAAAAGGGAGCAGTCTAAACTGACAGTTGACAAATGTGAATTGAAAAATGTGCTGGTTTTGCCACATGATCTTTAAAGCCTAAGTATGAGTAACTTAAATTTCATTCGACCTATTTGTACATCATACTAGTAACTTCAATATGTAGGTGCAAAGTCTGATAGGTACCCTGGTAATTTTCTGTTTTGATTGAATAATCAAAGTACTCATCTTTTTGCTGGCTGAGTTTTCAAGTGGGCACTTAGGACTAAACATGACTTTTTTTGTCAGCTTACAGCTTTGATGGCTTAATACCAATGCTGAATGGAGGAGCTGAGGACGATGCTGACAATATGCACGTTGATAGAGAGTTTGCTGTTGTATCAGGTGGGAGTGGACAGTTTCCTGTTAACTACAACAACATTCAAATGGTTGAAGACGCCAAACAACAGGAGAGTACTTCTGTTGGACCAAAAGAAATTGAAATATACACTGTTTCTGCAATGCAAACTCCTTGTCGTTGCAAGAATCAATATGCTTTTTATTTTTAATTTAAGTATAAAACTTAGTCCTTTATTTTTGCACATTGTTGTCTGGAGTCTTGAAAACTATTGTATTGCTGTAACACCCATTATATTGGGGGTTTAGTAGGTGTCAAAAATTAGCTGTTTCATGCAATGTATTGTAATGGTGAAAGAGAAGGTTTATTAGTAATTTCTTAACATTTCAGGTAAACAAGTCCAAGATGGCTGTTTCATTTTTAACCTAAGGCTTGTATTACGTTGTGCCTTGCTTCTAGTTGCTATAATTTTGAGTTAAAGGAAATTCAGAAATAAGTTAAATTATTTGTTTGATGGAGTAGATAGTAAGAAGACTTCATAGGGAAGCATATTCTAGCTTTGAAAATAACACATTGTGACAAAATTATATTCAAATACTATGATAAATACTATAGAGAATAGTTTAGACATACACCCTGTGTTCAGAACTTGCTCAGACACAATGACAATAGTGCAGGACCCTGCTGTGGGGTCTTTTATGTAAATAGAAGACCAGACATCACAGTTTTAATCTACTATTTGGAACCAGTGTACCTGGGAAAACAGATCTTGTGTTTTGTACCAATCATCATGAAACAGTCAAAATGTTACTCGGATTGGTCAATATTAATGCTCTAATTTTTTTAAGGGCTGCTCAAGCAAGATGCTTTTGGTGACAGGATGTGTATAGAGTTTGATTAAAATTGTCTTGGGTCAGCCTTTTTTGTACTTTGTAGGTTAAGACATGGAGTTACTACAGTAGTGCATTATTACATTCAGAAATTAATTTCCTATTTATCAAATTTTTTCTGCCAGCAATATGTTTATGCTTTGTACCACAGATCAAATTCAACAAAGGGAATGATAATAATAGATATTTTAATATATTAGTAATAAATAGATATACATATATATAATCAATACTTTAAAAGTAGACTATGGTATTTTCCAGTGGTAATTACTAAGTGTTCTTATTTATGGAAAAATTATTTTCTTTCATAAATATATGCTATTACTGTATTACTATAGGTGCTCATTTTTAACATTCTGTAAGTATCACAAGAACTATTCATTACCTACTTTTGCATATTAACTAATAGAAGTGCCAGATTGATTAAATTTGATTTGGCAAAACCAGCCTATAATGGTTTATCTTTAAACAGTTAAAATTTTGCACTTTTCAGTTAATAAACACTATATGGAACTCCTTCTGTGCGTTTTTATCACCGAAGTATTAACTTCAATGTTGTGATGGATTTGTGGGGGGTTTTTTCCACTTTTAATGAGAATTCATGGTTAGGAAGATTGGCTGATGTGGTTATTTTTACTGATGTAGGGACTGAATGGGAAACTCCAGTTAGTACATCCAGGGAGTTACAATTGGACACATTTCTTGTGTAACATACTAGGGTCTGTGAAGTATCAGTGTTGTAATTCGTACTTCAAATAATAGCCAGGCAAAAAACTGAGAGAGAGCCAAAACTCCAGATTCTTCCTTGTCAGACAGTGGTACTCATTATGTGTCACTTAAATGGGAACCAAGTGTTTTACAAATGTGGGAAGTTGCCAACAGGCTAAATTAAGTGAATTAATTTGCATACATGCAGTAAATGCAATCCTGTTTTGCACATGGGTTTATGCATTCATGGAGACATAAACATATGTGCATGTATCCAAGGATAATCACAGAATACAAAATCTTAAAATGTCACCACATAGCTCTGTAGTTGCTATGTTTGCCTTGCTCATCTTTACCAATATAGAAATAAATTATATTTTAAAGGCAGAATATATCATGCATTTTTTGTGTTAGTACTTTTGAGTACCACTGCAAAAACATGCATTTCAGACAAACTGATGAAATCTGTTCATGGAAACAAAACCTATTGTACTAATTACTTACTTCAAATGGGAAATTGCTTCAAAACAGTTGTTAGTGATTTTTGCATGCACATTTTTACACTTTTTATTCCTGCTACTATTTCTTAGTCTTCTGTGCACTCTGCTGTTGCTATTGTATGGAATTTTGCATGTGGATTGTACACATGCTGTTATAAGCGTAGCATTAAACACAGACCTGCCCAGTATGTTACCTAGCAAGCTGCTAGGTACCTTAAAGTACTTTCTGAATAAAGGAACTTGGAAACATTTTATATTAGCAATCCAAAGTAACATTTCTTTATTTGACTTACTTCATTGCAAACGGTACTGTGATGAGTTACAACTAAAAGGAAAAAAGAGCCACAGTTAAATTACAGCTAAAAAATGGAAAAAACCCCACCCGTCACGATCTTACAGATACTCAGTTCTTGTATGTACATAATCTTCCATCCCAAGAGGGCATTACAGTTAAGGTGGAAAGATCACTTTTATTCCACCCTTGAAAACACTGCCCAGAATGTTGTCAGCTCCACTTAATTCTTACAGTTAAATGAAAAAAAAAAAAAACTGAGAAGTTGACATTGTCTTTGCAAAGATTAATATAGACATATTTTCAAAACAAATGTGGGTAGACAGTTGCATTTCCAACATAAGAATCCACGCCACAAATTTACTGGTCAGCTCTCATTACTTTGAACTACCTACATTGTTATAAAGAAAGGATAGATTTATTTTCAAAGCTGTGTATGGAAACATTTTTAAATGAAGTATAGTGGAGACGTTTTGATATATTTCGATTTATTCTTAATTGTTGGTGACAGGTGTATTTCTTAATGCAGATATGAATAGCAGTAGCTCCATATTGAATGCACTGACAAATGGAAGTGCCATCAATGGACATTTGGATTTCACCGCCGCACAGCAGCTCAGTGGGATGGATGCCAGGCGTGAGGAGTGCTTAGCATTAACACCTAACGGAGTCATTCCCGGAGTGACTTCTCCCAGTAGGCATCGGATCCATACCAGTAACGGCACCGAGGAACCGGAAAAAGCCATGAGCAATTCCACCGATATGTGTGGATCTCTGCACCTGAATGGAAGCCCGAGTAGCTGTGTTTCCAACCGGCCCTCGTGGGTGGAAGACCCTGGAGACACTTTGCACTATGGACACTATCATGGTTTTGGGGATACTGCTGAAAGCATCCCTGAACTCAGTAGTGTTGTTGAGCATTCCAATTCTGTCAAGGTCGAACAGAGATATGACAATACTGTCCTAGGCACAATGTATTTGTACCACGGTTCCTAGATTAATGCCATTTATATCAAACGCATATTGAAATTGCTACCAAATGAAATGGGGGGGACAGAATCCTCACATAGCATTAAATTTGAAGATCGCAATTTGTTGCTATTTTTACACTTTGTTTATATGAAAAGTAAACCTTTAATTTGATGGCCTTATACAATAGTTGTAGTTTGTTGCATGTATGGGGCTTATTTAGTGATAAAATAGGTGCTGTCATGATGGAATGTTTATTGGTTTTATTTTTTTATTATGGAATGTTCTGGTTTTGTATTTTTTTTCTAAGCTTGTGAACACTATCTTTCCCTTTTTAGAGCTGTTCTCCCTTTTATTAAAACAATGTTTAACTGAATTTTGTGAAGAAAATGCTACATATGTGCATCACTTAGAGGTAAATCTTTTTCTTTTCCATATCTTCTGCTGAAGCTATGGTAGCAATATCAATGCCAGCTCTCACTATGCAAGGTTGAAAGTGGCAATTTTCTGGAGCTTCTCTGACTTTATAGTTTGTACATTTGTTTGTATAATTAGATGTTCATCTTTACATTTTTTGAACAAGTTGTTTGAAAATGCAGAGACAAATTTGGAAGAAGTTGCTGTTTCACTTTCTGTAGCATAGAATTGCTTTTTGTTGTTGTGGGGCTCTTTGCATTACAGAGTGGGAACGTGGGCTGCCTTTGTTCAGTTGCAGTTGGGTGTGCCTCAGGTTAGCTCTGTGGTGGGTTTCTTTGGCTTCTCTCCTTTGTATGTGTGCTTGATGTTTTACCATAGCTCACAGACTGGAGGCATGTTGGCACTGTTGTGCTTTGTACGCAGTTTAAAATTGCTGTTACTCGTTATAGAATTTGCCAAGTCAAAATATTTGAGTTTGACTGTCTTGGATATACATTTATTGTCTTTTTTTTTTTAATATATGCTTTGAAAATGTAACATTGTGTACTCTTTGGGCTATGCTCACAGAAAATACATTGTATTTAATGCTTAATACACAGATCAAAATTCATATAAGTGCACTATATGAGCACTAATACTATAAGTTGCTGTTTGTGTTATAAGTGAAGAGTGGGGAAGAATATGGTAAGAGATAAGCCCTCTGAATTGTGTTGATTTTTTTGTTCTTGTTTTGTTTAAAAAGGGACCTTTACAAATTGGATTTTAAAAAATAAACATGTTACATTGTATCTGAATATTTTGTTTAGATCTTATTATTTTAGCGGCAAGTTGAGAAAGCATTCAGTAGTTTATAACACACAATTCTCATAATCTTGTTCAAGTGCTGCTGGTGAATTTCTTTTTGTCAATATATGAAAGCAAATAGGAACAGCCCAACAAGTTATCTGGATTGAATTACAGGAACACAAACTGGATATCAGGTATGTGACAAGTCACAGCAGCCTTCAGCTTAAAAATACAGGCAAAATATTGCCTGTCTGTAAATTAAAACAATACAGTCTCATTCAAACATTTTTAAGCAAAATGCTACTTATTGCAGAGAAGTCAGTGTTTGAATTAGCCTTTACACTCTACATGGTTCACTAGGCACAAGATGCTCACAATGTGTTCAGATTGAGAGTGGGACTGGCAGGAAAATTGACCAATTATTTTGCAGACCAGCAAAACTTCTCAGTGCTTTTGGGAGACGACAAAAAAAATCAAAAACAAAAAAAAAAAAACCACACACACAAAAAAAACCAACAACAACAACAAAAAACACCACCAAAAACCACCACCAAAACCCATTAGTGAAAGCTGAGTGTCACCTGGGATGAGCTGCTCTGGCATCCACATTAACTATTTGCTTGTGCTTGGACAGCTGTACCTGGGCCCTGGTTTTAGATGGTTTAATTTGCTGGTGTAGTTCCCAGAGGAACACGTGGCATTGCCTTTGTACTGACAGGAAACAGTGGCTCTCATTTGCTGTAGCATTTGGGTTTTGAGATCTTTTTAGTATTTGCCAGGTTTGCTCCTCATGCTTTTTTGTACTTCTTCAAATAAATCTAAGCAGCTCATAATAAGCACTTCCATCTTACTTTACTGAATCTTACCATGGCTATAAACTGATCCCTAGAGAGCTTGGTTTGGGTACAACTAAGTTGGCATATGGGGGTGTAATGTTAAGTACACAATTTTAGCATGGTAAGATTTATATTCTGCTCATAAGGCAAGATTTTTAAAATCTGTGTACATTTGATTTTCATTCACTTGTTCTTCACACGTTTTCACCTAAAAATACCTTGGAAGACTTTGGATTTCAAATTCAAAGGGAGAACTTAGAGCTTTATTTTAAAAAGCACTTCTGTGCTTGTGTGTTCAGCCATGAGCTGATAGAGAGATTTCAAGATCTGTATCTGTTGTCAAGCCCCACTGAAGCCAGTTGTTAAATCAGGATTACGTGGAGAAGACCACTGAGGGCCATGTGATGTAGGTGCACTATGTGTGTCCTCCAGGTATCTTTGTCTACAGTTAATGCTGCAAAGGTAGACAGAGGATGACTCATGCAAGAGCTGAGGTGTGTCCATTTTAAAACATCAAATAAGGATAAGAATTTCAAGACGTCATTTTTGCAGGTGCTCTTTGAGGCAATATAATTGTTTACTTCAAAGGCCATCTAAAGTCTTGTTTTTAAAATGTCCCATAAATCTTCAATGAAATATGAAATAGGGAATCACAGAATCCCAGCATGGTTGAGGTGGGTGAATACATATCCAAGTGTATGCTGCTGTTGTGAGCCCATATCACACTCACAGGAAGAAAAATTCTCATGCTTACTTGGAATTTTCTGGATTTCAGTTTGTCTTGTAATTTGAAATACGTGTGAGCAGTAAGTTATAAAAGTAATGAGCTCAGCAGATCCAGCTGCACTTCTGTGCTGAACTGGTAGTTGAAGAATTGTCAAGCATGGAATGAGTTCTTCCAGGTGCAGCTGTGTGTTTCCATACCACAGGATGGCCTGGGTTAGAAATTACCTTAAAAATCATCTACTTCCAAACATCCTGTGGTGGGCAGGTACATGCAACTATTGATGCAGAGGCCTTGTTTTTAAAAATCTTGCTGTTAAAATTCAGAAGACTTTCCTGGGATTGCTTTGCCAAGACCAGCTGAAGGTAGCCTGAGAAGCCTGTCAGCGCTCAGAAACCCTCCTCAGGCTGAGTTACCAAGTCTCAGATTCTGCTGACAGCAGTGCTGAACTTTTTGAATAAAGCTGTTCTTTGCAGTTCCTGAGGAGACTGCTGGGTTTTAAACACCTGGAGTTAAAGTCTCACAAGCTCGCTGCCTGTCAAGGGCAGTAGTATTGTAGGACTGTTCATACTTGGGCCTTTTGTCCAAGTCTCAAATTCGCAATAAATCAAACTTTTTTTTTTTTTCTTTTTTTTTTTTTTTAAGGTACTGCTTTGTCTTACTCTTACCTTGGTTCTGGAAATGGCTGTCCCAAAGCAAAGTTTTCTTTCCATCTGCCAGATGTAACTCGATAGCACCACTGCAAATGTCATATGGAGTTCACTAACTGGTTATTCTCACCATCTTCCTCATAATCTCTTTGACTCTCAATTTTGTGTGACATTTCATTTTATTTCTTTCTGGCTGATGCAGATGTTTTTGCCCTAATTCCCTCTAAATGTAGCTCCTTTCTTATTTTGTTTTTCAAAACCATTTGCAGAGTTTTGGCAGAAATACAAGTCAGTACAGATTCAGGCAGTGTTTTGATACAGAGTATTTCTGACTGAGTAGTTAAAATTAGCAACACGGGAAGAGGGAAGTGTTACACTACTTCTTACGTAGTTGGAGTCCTTCGTATTTTTAACAATCCCCTGATTCCAAGTAAAATCTAGTCTAAACTTCTAACAGTGACGAAGGAAAGCTTTCATTTGAGATACTGGATATTAGATTAAGATGAAATGCTGCTTGGCTTCAAGAGCAGGTCTAAATTAACTTTCATACCCTGTAAACTTTCCTGATTGCTGGTCTTGCATCTTACTGATCAAATCCTGATCCTTGCTGTGGCTGTCATTCAGGAAGCTAGTAAAAGGCACTGTAATAGAGTGTGTTTCACTACTTTAACAAACTTGTCCTCCTGCAGTCTGAAACAACCCCACCTTCCTGTTTATATCCAAGTTGCAAATCACTATGGAGCTTCTGTCATTCCAATTACAAATGTAATACATCCAAAAGAGTTGCCACACAGCACATGGAAATAAGTCCTGAGCAGAAAACACACCTAGACAGAAAAGGATTCCTTGCTGTTCCACCAGGGACAGCTGCTACCATCACACACACGTTCCCAGCCTTGCACACATCTCCAGCTATTGTGTGTGCTGCCACTGTCCCAGTCAGTGACAAACCACCTTCCCCTGCACAGAGCTGCCCAGTTTGTGTTCCCGTGCTGACACAGCCAGTGCAGTACATCCTCTGTGTGCCCTGATCTGGGGAATGCAGGGCAGCAGCAGCAGCAGCAGCAGAGGGTGAGTAGCTGGAGCAGTCCTCCCTTGCTGGTGCCATTACATGTGGCACACACTGCAGCTTCCCACTGACATATTCAAACCCTGATACATTTTCTCCAGGCCAGTAACTAACCCAGTGAAATTCTTTTTAATCATGCTTTTAGGGGCCTTTGTGACAAAAAAGCTGCACCTTCTCTGACACTCTAATGGGTTATTTTTTGGGTTTGGGGTGTTTTGTTGTTCTTTTTCTGTTTTTTGCCCCTAAGTCCAAGTATGACTTTGTGGCAAGGTGCTAAAGTTAATTTCTTGATGCTCCAGGGTGGAAGTCCTGGATGCCGTGTTTGGGGTCAGGTTACCTGGGATGGAGCAGTCTTGTGGATGTCCTATGGGGACAAAAAGGAATAGAAGTGGCATCTTCCTGTGCTGGATAGTGCTGGATAGTGCTGTGCAGCAATTGGGCTGAAGCATGAGAGGCAGCAGTGGAAGATGGTACCCTGGGAGCATCCCATTTTGCTGCTGCTGGGGAATACAGATTCACAGAGCTGAAATCCTTGAGACTCAGCTGAATCAGGGGGGAAAAAAAAGATTCTTGTGTAAGCAGGATTTACTATTCCTGGCAACTGGTAACTACATTTCTGCTGCACTGCTTAATGACTCCCAGACATTTCACACCTCTCCTTCCTTTCTCAGAGTTTCCTGTCTCATATTGGTGCCTGGTTGTTCACAGGCAAGGATCAAAAGAACTCTGGTTTAAGGCAGATGGTTTCTTTTTAAAGCATATCTGGCTTTAATTTTTTTTTAATACAGTGCAATAATTTATAGAAGAGCCATCTACTTCACTCTGTTATGAACATTATTAATATCCAATTTAAAAGCTTTACCACTCTCAAAATCAAACCCCACCCCCCAAAAAGCATAATGAATGTTACCTGTCATATGAGAATGAAAGCTGGACATCATCACTCTAACCAAAAAGCCTAAGTGTTGATGAGTAACTTCTCTTTGCTTCCTTGAGATGGAGCTGCACATAGAGGACTTGATAACCATTTCCAGATCAGTAGGAATTAGGCTTAACTAACTGAAGTGCAATCAGGGGAGACACACAGTTGACACTGAAGACAAGTGCCCTGGCTTGATCACTAATCTGAGCAGTGTTCCACAAGGGAAATAACCAACTACTTGAAGCTGAACACAAAATTAAATTGCATAGTCTTAATTATATTTCTTCTTGCCAGCTAGAACTGTAAGTTAAAGGAGAAAAATACGTTTGTCTGAGTTTCTTTTGCTGCAAAGGCAGGATCTAATCTTACTGCAGAGGAAATACCACACATTAGAAGAGTTCCCTGTTTGATGTTATTGAAGGGTCAAGCGCTGTTTGTAAGTGCTAGCTGGCAGCTCAGTCTCACCAAAGCTACTTGTGCTTTCCTGTGGCAACCACAAACTTCATAGTGCCTGCAGGTTTTGTATAGGGGAGGAGAAGCTGAGGTTTTTTCCCTTTGTTCTCATTGTTTTTAAAAGGTGTTGCGAGTTGGATCAAGTGTCAGTGACATTAGCTACCTAGCTTAGAACCTGAATTTATTCTGCTTCATATTCGACACGCAGAATAATACAAATATTTTCTAAAAATCAGTACCAAAAAGACAAATTATGAAAATCAGGCAGGTACACAACATAAGAAGAACCAAGCAAAAAGTGTATGCATGATGTAGAAAAGCACTTACTTAAGTGGTAGTTTCTGAGATCAAGCAGTTCTTCCTCCTATAAGATGTCTAACCAGAAAATCCTATAAATTCTAGAAGTGTAAAATCCTTAGGATTTTTTTATATGCAGTACATCTGATAAAATGCCTAAGGATTTATTTATTGGACTATATTAATAATATTTCAAATCTGTATTTTCAGCTGAAATTCTAGTATTGATGAATCACCACTTGAGAGAGAGGTGTTTTCCATTAGTTGATGGGTTGGACACTGTTTCACTGAAACTGTCACCATTTGCTAGATAGATCTTTGCTCTTCATCTCAGAGCATCATCCTGCAGGCACAGGTTGGCATTGCAGACAGTAATCAATTAAAATATCAATGATCACCCCTTTTTTGAATGCACAGCAATTCTCTACATGAGCAGTGCTGCCTCAGTCAATGGGGGCAGCTGCCCTGTCACATCTGGTAGATGGCAGTTTTTCAGAAGGCAAGAGTATCCCAACTGCTCTTCTGGAGCTAAAGAATCACCATTGTCCATGCTGGTGTGAAAAGGAACAAGGATCTGAACTACAGTGGCAGCACCCACCTTCACATTTCCAAGGTGCCTGCAAAGCCAGCTTCTCCTAACAGGGGCAGCTCCTGCCCACCAGCAGGGTGGAGTTGTGCCAGACCTGCCGTGTGGCCTGCAGGGGCAAAGGGCTGGAGGATGAAAGGTTCCAGAGGGAAGGAAAGCAGAGTGGCAGCAGAGCCCTCACCCTGGCAGATCCCTCTCCACACCAGGACCAGCAGCCTTCCCAGTCCCTTGTGCCAAGCCTCCCCTGCTGGAATGGCACAGGCTTGGAGGGCACATTGGCTGCAGCAGCCCTGTATTCCTCAAGCTGTTGATAAGCTGCTCTGACCATCACTGCACAGCCCCAGCCAGATGTGTGCCAGCTGCATGCTCTGTAACCAGGTTAGCGTGGCACCCAGCCCAAAATAACAAGCTCTATTTATTAGGTCTTTGGTAGTCTGCCTGAGGTTAAGCCTGCCATGACCCCAATAGTAAAAGGCAGAACAGCTGAGGGAATAATCCTGCTGAATCCAGAGACCGGAGAATAGGATCATCCCTTGGACTTCATTTGCAGAGTGGGGGAACCCAGTTATGCACAGGTGACCTCTGGACAGGTCAGCTGGATACTGTGAGACTAACATCAGCAAACATGAGCATGATTGCCTCTTTTCATTTTGAAAAAAGTTCAGAAAACACCAGCTCTAACATGGAGTGGCAGTAACACTGAGATATTGTCTTTTCTCCTCTTCTTCTCTATTTTCTCCCATAGGAACCTATTTGAAAATATCAAATACTCTGAATGTTACAGATTGTGTCCCACTGTGATTATGTGCAAGAAAAGTTTGATTTATTATACATTTAAGAACAGTCTTCCTCCACGTCCTGCTTCTGTAATATGTCAGTCTGAAAAAAAATCCTTCCTTTGCTCAGATTTCATTTTAAGACCCCCTTCTGAATTCTCAGTCAACACAAATGTGTAGGATTCCCCATCCATCATTGCATTATTCATTGTCTGCAGCCCTGAGTGCAGCTCTGCTCTAACTTCACCCTGGATTCTCTGCTGTTCCCTGAGGGTGTGCAGAACTTGGGCAATACCTTAAAACTGAAACTGAAGAGGCACCAGCAAAGAGAGAGAGAAAGAAGACAAACTGATTATTCCAAATCTGCTAGGAGAAAGCAACCAAAACCAAAACAAGGATAAACAATACTTAGGATATCAAACTGCAGCACTGGAGGTGCATGGCTCACAGGAGGAGGGAGGATGGGAAGGAGGTCTCAGTCCTGGAGAGGGCTTCCTTGCTTTGTGGAAGCCTAAATGCTGCAGGAAGACTCTGGAGTGAGAAGAAGATTCCACATCCAATTTCCCACCTGGAATCGATTAACTGGATCAAACAGGACTGACATAGAGGACAACCAGCCAAGAGGTTGGGAGAACCCTGCCAGCAGCTACTTTGTCCCTCTGTCCCTTCCCAGTGTCTGAACCCAAGGGTGTGCAGAAGCACTGGCTCTTCCTAGCAAGATGGAGCACAGCTCACTGTTGCCTGCAGCAAGCAGATGTTCCCCCACCCTGCCTGGAGCTGCCAGCAAGGGGCAGTTCCCCAGTTCAGCAGAAGCCACAGCTGCCAGGAGGGAGTAGGTGCTTTTTGGGGCAGATCACAAGCAAGCTCCAGTCACTCCCGTAATTTCCACTACCAAGGCTTTCAAGGAGGTGTGCTGGTGCAGCGAGAACAAAAATCCCTCTCAGATGGTGAGGGGAGTAAATTGGGAGACAGTTGTGAGAACAGATGTTTGACACAGAATAAAAATGGGAAAGGACAAAAGCAAAGTGGGGAAGGCATTTAATGCAGCCCCAGCAAACATTTTGTGCACTCCCACACAATCCCTTGTCTGCTCCAAATGGCTAGAGGAGGGTTTCAGTGTACTTGGGAACCTCTGAAGGAGTTTTATTGTTGCACACTGCAGGAAGGGGAGTTCAGCATGTGCCTTGTGTGGCATTTAAAATGGGAGGTTTCTGTCTTGCAGATTATTACATGTGGATTGTACTGGCTGAGTTGGTCTCTGGTTGCACCTATATTTCTGCTGTGCACATCAGCTCTGGTGCCCTCTTGAGAACCTTCTCTCTGAGACCACTTTGTTCTGTAAATGGGAGTGGCATTGTGCCAAGGAGAGTGTTTTGGCTTGCACAAGGGACAGCAGAGCACTCTTTCTAAATAGTGGTTTGCTATGCTTTAGAGCACATGGGCTATGGAAAGATATGGGCTTCTCTGCACAATTTATATGTTAGGAAAACAAGCCTTTGTAAGGAAAGAAATGGTATTGTATAGGCAGAGAGACAGACTGATCACTGTGCCAGATCCAGGGTCAGAGCTATAGAGCTAGGAAGCTACTGAATGAACTGAAACCACAGTGAAATGTGGAGAGAGATATTATCAATAAAAAGCCAAGCAAGCAAACAAACAAACAAAAAACAAAACAAAAAACAACAAAATAAAGGGGGAAAAAAGACAGACTCTTATTAAAACAGACTCAATAAACAAACAGCAGGTGTCAGTTGGGGTGCACAATAAAAGCCAGATTCAGAGAGAAATAAACCACTATTAGCTGAAGAGTCTGAAGACAGAAACACGCTTTCTATTTTAATGTCCAGAATGAGAGCAAGTGTGAGCATCTGTTTCCCAGGACCATCAGGAGCTGGTGGTGACTGTCCACAGGCACTGAGGTCCATCTGCCCAGTGCCTGGGAGGAGCAATCCTGCCTGCTTGGTGCCCTGCCAGGTGATGGAGCGGGTGGGAACGGCAAAAACACCGCCTCGGTCCCTGTGTGCAAGCTGCTGGCATCAGGTCACAGGAGCTCAGGAGAGCTGACTCAGGAGAGCTGTCCCTCACTTTCATAACCCTCACACAGCTCTAAGGAAAGCCTGAAGCATCGCTACTCGCTGCTGTGATTAAGCCAACAAAGGCAGCAGAAAGCTCCTGGGGGATCTCTGTGGATTACTGACTGCTCTACCCATTCTCTGACAGGTGGCTGTAGTAAAGCATCAGAGAACTATTCGTGCCAGTTCAGTAAGCTACTGACTCAACTGGCTCAATTAACAAATATCCCAGAGTACAACCATCTATCTCTGTTATGCTAAGTGAGGACCATGCACTGCCTCACTCCCTGAACCCCTTACTGGCATGTGAGCAGTTTAAATTAGTGCTTGTTGTGATGAATTTATGTGCCTTTTTCACCACCTTTCCCCTTTTGAATATATAGTGTTGCACATGTGGAACACTGTGGCCAAATGGTCACCTCAGTCCTGTGTTTATTCTCAGGAAGGATAGAGTGCACGTACTGGCAGAGTGACTTGTCCTCCAGTCTTTTGTGACACCCCTCCCAGAGCAGCCAGACACTGTACTGATCACCCCAGTCTCAGCTCCGAGGAAGTCACTGACCCAGCTCCCTCACCCCTCTGTCCATACCTCACATGCCTCATAAGTCCTGTCCTTCTCTACTTCTTCAAGGTGGAGATAAATATTAGCCTACAGCAGCTAATGATGATGCCTTCTTTCAGTCTCACATCAGCTAGTGCTGCAAATTATAATGAACAAATTTTATCAAAATAAGGTTTTGAACTCTGACATTCAGCACTCCAGTCCCTCCTGTGGCTGGACTACGGCAGTTGCTGGAACCAAAGGAGATGGCCCAAACAAAAGGCCACTTGTGCAGCTTTCATGTGTTATGAGTAAATATCTCTTGTGGAACTGCTTTAATCAATTCAGAGGTAATGGAGAAAAAAAAACTCCTTACAAAACCTCCATGGAAAAATAGAGCCTGGAATGCATTTCTGTTACCAGGTGTATACATTTCTTGGAGAGAAAGCTGGTTGTGGATTGAAGACTTGAAAGAAATTAAATTACTTGAGAGGATACCATAATTGAAAAGAAGAGAAAAGTGTGTGTTTGAAATAAATTTATTTGCTACCACCGGAGAACTGTAATTGAAAAGAGGAGAAACTTGTTGAGTGAAGCATTTGGAACTGATTTGAGAGGGAAGGAAAGTACAGGGCTCCTGCACTTTGAAATTAATTTCTTGCTTGATTTGTAGTATCAAACTTTGGAAACATCTATATCAATTAATTTGGAAGTGTGATGTCTTACCCTAGGAAATCAGGCTTTGCTGTTTAGGGATAGAAAAACATGATGCTCTAAGCCTGCTCCTCAGCTCTCACTCCAAGTGGAACAAGGCGGTGATTAAAACAATGGAGTCCCAGTCTGGGCTCCTCAGTACAAAGGAGACACGGAGCTCCTGGATTGGGTCCAGTGGAGGACTACGAAGATCTGTAAGGGACTGGAGCATCTCTCTTATGAGGAAAGGCTGAGGGAGGACCTGAGGGCCTGGTCAGCCTTAGGAAGAGACAGCTGAGAGGGGACTGTGTCAATGTCTGTCAGCATCTGGAGGGAGGGTGTCAGAGGATGGAGCCAGGCTCTGCTCGGGGGTGCCGAGCAATGGGACAAGAGGTGATGGGCAGAAACTGAGGCATGGGAAGTTTCACCTGATCATGAGGAAGAATTTTGCTGTGCAGTGACCATGCACTGGAACAGGTTGCCCAGACAGGTTATTGAGTCTCCCTCACTGGAGATACACAAGTACTGCCTGGACACAATCTTGTGCAATGTGCTCTGGGATGATTCCTCTTGAGCAGGGTGGTTGGATGAGATAACCACTGTGATCTCATCTAACCTGACCCATTCTGTGACTCTGTGGCTCTGTGATGGCAGTGCTAGATCTAGATTTCAGATGCAATGTCACCAAAGTCTTCTCTGCCAGGAAAGCCCACTTATGTCTAAAATTTACCTGAGGGTGAAATGAATGTGCATCATCATGAAATGACTCATGAACACACAACTACCTCAGAGAGTCCCATGGCATGAGGAAAACAATGTTTGCCACATCTGTCTAGCACTTGATGGAGGAGCTGGTTTGTCCTTCTTATAAAATGCTAAAAAGCTAAAAAGAAAAAAGGATGAATGCTACTGAACAGCACAGAGATTTCTCTGTAACCAAGAAATGGCTGTGAATGTCTCTCACACTGTTCCCACCCTACAGTCCATAGAGCATCCCTGCACCAGTAGGTGAGCTGCAGCCTCCTCACATCATGGACATTTATGAAACATCACCCTGGGACTTCCAAGAGACCAACAGCTCTTTAACTGTAGTTTCCACTTGCAACCTTTTCAGGTATTCATTCAGTACCTAAACATGGGCTGAAATCAGATGAAAAATGGCCTTGTGTGAAATTAGGTGAAAAACACATCTGTTTTCTACACTACAGGTCCAGTAGCTTGGGTCACTCTGGAAAACACCTGTGCTAGGTATTCTCAGCCACAAGCCTAGGAACCGAGCATAGGTCTGAGCTTGTTTTTTTCTCTGCCTGACACATCAGTGAGTGCATCAGGACTGTGCATGGTACTGAAGGTTTTCATTGACACCTCTGCAGCCACAAGGCAGGAGTGATTGATTGGCTGAGTAATAGGAACTTGCAAAAGGAACCAGCTGAAGATGTACAAGACAGAGTGGATGCCTTAAACTACTTTCTCTTCCTTGAAATAGCTCCTCAGGATAGACATGAATCAACTGCAGTTACAGTTTTATACTCTCATAAGGCTCAGGTCACTCTCAGGCTTCAGGGTTTCTCCTCATGTCCTCTGTTATCCCCAGAACTGTGCTCTACTTTTTATAAAATTTAATCTTTTTCCTTACTGCCTACATTTATTTCTTTGTAAGAACACATTAAAAATAAACAGACGCATTGAATTCAAATCAGGGACAGTCTTGTTCAATATAATATTTCCCCCCATGTATTTTCCCCCTTTCTGACCTCTGAAAATTTGTCCCTTAAGGAATTAGGATTAGAGAATCATAGGATAAGAAGATAGGATCACTGGGAAATTCAGGCTGGAGGGGACTTCAGGAGATGCCTCACGCACCACAGCAGGGCCAGCAGTGAGGTCAGACCAGGTTGCTCAGGGCTTTGCCCAGCCAGGTTCCATAATCCCCCAAGGATGGAGCTGCTCAGCCTCCCTGTGCAGGACCTGCCTGTCCTCACGGGAATGTTTCAGTGCCAGCCTGAGCCCTCTCATTTCAGTTCCTGCTGCCGAGGGCTCGGCTGCCTCCTCTCCCTCCCCTCACCAGGGGCTCAGGGGTGTCTGTGAGGTGTCCCCAAAGCTGTCTCTGCCCAGGCTGGACCAGCCCCAGCCTCTGCTCTCGGGGCCAGCTCCAGCCCTGAGCACTGCAGGGGTGAACTCGCTCTGGTATCGGCGTCTTTCTGCACTGGGGCACCAAACTGGTGCTGCCCAGGTGTGCTCTGGCAGCGAGTGCTGGGCACGGGGTGCTGCCCCAGCTCCTCACTGTGCTCCTGCTGTTGCAGCCCCAGATGCTGCTGCCTGTCTCTGCTACCAAATCCTGCCCAGCTCGCTGCCCCAGTCAGAATGTGTATCTGCATACCAGTTTCCCATATCCCTTGGCTGCCTCCTCTCTATCAGTTTGTCTCATTACTTTTGAACCTGCTCATAATTTTGACTACTACAACATCATTTGCCAATGAGCTCAAAAAAAAAAATCAGTATTTTGTGAAAATTCTATTATCATTAAAAGGTGCTCCTTTTCATTTGCTGTCTCTGGTGGTTTCATTTGGTGACCCACAGTTCTGTGAGAAGCAGTGAATAAATTTTCTTATGCAGCATACAATTTTTGTAGAGCAACATCCTATTTCTCCTCAATCATCTGTTTCCCAAGCAGAAGAATCACATTCTGTTCAGTGCTTTTTTGAAGTGGATCTATACAGCATACTCTTGTTATTTCCTGTACCTCTTTTCCATTCCCATGATAACCTTTTGAGATGAGATGACAGTACATGAAAAGAGGATGCACCATCAATTTACAGTGTAATGATGCATGCTGTTTTGTGCTCCCTTTTTTTCCTAGTAATTACCAAGAGTCTCTTTACTCCTTAACACTGAAATGATGTTCTCAAAGCGCTATCAGATATTTCTTATATATTTAGGGGTAATGGAGAGTCCATCAATACTTGTATGTATGTAGTTAAGATTATTTTCCTTATGTGACCTGTGGTGAATACTGTAACACCAGCTTTCACCTCTGCCTTTATTTCCAGTTACTTTGTACCCTGAGATCTTCTGCAACTGTCTGCAGCTGGTCACAGTTTAGATACCTTGGGATAATTTTGCAGATGTGGCCTTAGGGACATGGTTTAGTGGTGGACATGGCATGCTGCTTCAACAGGGGGGCTTAATGATCTGAGAGGTCTCTTCCAACCTAAACAATCCTATGATTCTCTGACCAACAAACCCATCCAGCATGATGGATGCTTTTCTTCCTACATCACTTACAAGTATTTTGAATAATGTAGGTCACAACACAAATTTCTCTCAGATTTCACCCATATCCTCCTTTCAGCTGCTTATTTATCTTTACTTTTATGTCCCTACTCCTACTCCTATTCCTATTCCTAATATTAAAGCTTTTCTATATCCTTGTTTCTTCAAAGATCTTGCATAAAGCAACCTGGGGGGAGAGCCAAAGGCCAGCACTGTCCAATGGTCTGAATTGACTTTTCAGAGAATGGCCAGTCTGCACCAGAAGGTGTCCACAACCTAAAATCTGCATCAGTTGTTAGAAACTGCATGGAATGGAACTGGCCTTTCTCAAATAATGCAGGCTCTGAACAAATATTTAGTACAAAATCACTTTTGCCAGGGTAGGTAAGTGGCATCAGATCAGTGCAACCCTGGCAGGAGGAGGCCTGGGTGTTTCCCTTCGGGCAGGACAAAGCCTCCTTTGAGAAAGCTGTGCTTGAGTGGGCTGCAGGCTGTGCTGCCATGTGGTTATCACAGCAGACACGAGGAAGGTTCCTGCTCATGGGCTCTGCAAGGAGACACAGTCTCATCCCTGAGGCAGGAGGACCATTCCTACTGCTTTGTGGAGACTCAGAGCTGCCTGGGTCTGTGCTGGGAGGCACCACAGCCAGTCTCACCACATGCCTCTTGCAGGCCATTAGTTATGGTTTTGTTAGGGAAGAGGAAGAGTAGCCTCTGCCTGGAGCAAAACCAGCACTTTCCTACAACCTTCCTGAAACCAACATGGACCTGGTATAACTGTGCCACATCTATGCCTTCTACTGTAACGTTTGAGAAATGCTTTTACACCTGAGGAGACTCTCTTAACAGGGAGAAGATGCATGTTTTAATGGAAAACCATCAGGACAACTCACCTAGAAAAGTCACTCACCTGACAGCTGCTCACTGACATGGGCTAGGACTGTGTGGTTGTCACCCTGGGTGTCACCAGCCTGACAGGTGATTCCTCTTTATGAGCAGAACGGGTGGACTGGAGGAGTCAAGGGAGATGGAAAGCTGGGAATGCTGGAGCTGAGGCCATCCCTGTTAAAGCCGTAAGACCTCTACACTGTCAGCCCCAATAACCTGTGGTGGCCTTGCCACGCTTCTGCCACCAAACCCCAAAGGTGGCACCTGAGGGAGGACCTTGCATTGATTCCATGGCAGCATTGTGCACTCTGCGCAGACACGCTGCAGAAACGCCTGTTTGTGCACACACAACATCACATCAGTCAGACCCCACCCTTGCTCCAGCAGCGGCTGTGAGAGCTGAGATGGGGACCTGGCAGAGGACTGCTCAGAAATGCCTGCCACAGCTTCACAGTGTCACAGTCCAAGGGCTGAGAGGGGGTGGTACCTGAGGAAGCACACTACCCTCACACACCTCCTGGGCTCTCAGGATGAAGGGAGGACCCCCTGCTTCTTCATGCAGGATGTGCAGGACACATCTTCTCTTGCCACAGGCCATGGAGACCAGCTCTCCCCTAGGCAAGACCTGCAGGTGTTTGCAGCCCATGGCAAGCACGGCATTCCCATCCCCTGCACATCCCACTGCTCGCTCCCGGAGCGGCTGGGGCGCAGCAGAGACAGAAAAGCTGCCTGGGCCCAGCCCTGCTCTTGCATGCCCAGTGCTGGGGCAACAACTGAAGCATGAGGGACTTCTTGAGCTACCCTCCACCTGGATGCAGCTAACCAGTGAGTAAGGAAACTGCTGTTAACCCCGTGTTTGTCACAGCACAGACAGCCCAGCTCGCCCATTCCTTGGGTTTTTTGCCTGTTGTTTCTCCTACAGCCTAATCTAAGGACTACACTTAATTCTGATCTCAGTACTCAATATAAGACAGAGGTCTGAAGATCCTTCAATTTTTGTTACTTTAGTGGGAATGATTACTGTACAAGAGAGATAAAGAGATAAAAATACCTTTAAATAAAAAATAGGTGGTTTTTTTTTGTTTTGTTCAGAACCTCAAAACATGTTAGCATTGAATTTTAAAGGTCAGGGCTGGAGTAATACAACTCACCAGTTAGGTCTTCACTAGGCTATTATTGCACCAATCTCAGAAGGAAAAATCTGAAAAAATTGCCAAGGGAGATCGAGATCAGGCTGGTGACAAAAAAGCTGAAATGAAACAATGAGACTCATTGTGTTGGTGACTTTATTAGTTTTTCAACTTTCTCCTGAAGTGTGCTTCTCTAACAAAACTTAAACGCCAATGGTCTGGCAGAGAATCCCCTGGCACATGGCCTGCTGGGTCAGACATCTGTGATACCACAGCCATGTGCAGCCCCTGCAGATACTGAGGGCACCACATGAACTACACAAATAGACATGTGTCAAAGTCAGGCATTTTAGACTCTGTAAATGGCAAATTTTCATGCAGCTCATGAAAGGGTTCCCATCATCTCTGAGAAGACAAAAAAGTGCTGTCCCCGAGGGCTCCTTCTGTATGTGTGATTTGTAAAATGTTAGGAAGTCATCCTGATGGTTGCAAATTGCTTGACACTTGAGAGAAGGGGTAAATAGATGAGGAAAAACTGGAGATCAAGGACTCTTTACTCAAACAGCTCACATTTAAAAGATACTTCATTAGTATAAACATATCAATACAGCATAGAGCTTCTCTACTTTTGTAAAGCCACATGCTTTAGCACTTCAAGAGCAAACATAAAATGCCCACATGCAAATAGGAATAAAACAGTTGAGAAAAGGATTCTTTGCTAAAAATGTATTGTTTGAAGTAAAGCTGTGCCAAGCACGGAGAATGGTCAAAGAGAAAAGAAGAGGTAAAACAGAGGATGGGCAGCAGATACAGTATTTTGCAAGCTGGCTAGAACTTTACACTTGTTAAACACTTAACTTTCATCAAATAAACCTGGTTTATTCCCATTTTGAGTCTTGTCTAGCAATAAAGTGATCTCAAAGTAAGCCAGGAGGTGGTGATGTTCCTTACAGAAACAGCAAACTGCTGAACAGGATGCCTCAGGACAAAGTAAGTGCACACAGTTCAGCACGTGTGTTGGACACCAGACACAGAGAGGTTTCTGTCATAAGTCATCTGGCAAGTTTAACAGCTAGTAATATCAAGTGATAGATAAAGGAGAAATATTTTCTCTAACAAAGAGAAAATACTTCTGTCTTTGGCAAAAATCTGCAGCTTTTCCACAGCTGAGAAGAATATGTTCAATGCTCAATGAGTAATAAATAAGTGGAGGGCGCATGAAATGGAGACTTCTGTGCCTGAACCTGGGCGGGCAGTGCCTTCACCCACAAATACCCATGTTCAGGCATTGCCTAGCAAAGAGGACCTGGCAGCCAGCCCATGGCCCTTGCAAATGCCTCTGATGGAGAGTGACTTGCAAGGGAGGGTTTTTGTGATTTAAGGGGACCATTTATTACCTCCTTGACTCTAATCAGCTTGATTTATGCCACTGAAGGATTTGGACCACATACATGTCTGAAAAGTGTTTGCCATACCTCTGATTTGATGGTGGTTTTTAGCCTGACCTGCTGACCTTGATATCCACACTATGGACTGTGATACATTCAAAGTGTTCAAGTACTTTGGGGGATTTGGGGTAGTTTTTTCAGAAGCCCTGGTAGATGGTTGAAATATCACAGCTTGGATTTTCCTGTCTTATGTCAGATGGCTTTTGCACTCCAGTGCTAACAAATTACTGCACTGTCCCTTCTGAACCTCAGCTTTACTACTAGAATGTATTAGAGAAAATCACAGCTGTGCAACATCTCCTGAAGGTGGGCTCATGTTGCAATATTAGTGTCATGTAATTCTTTCTAGGTCATTTTTGAATGGCATTTGTGCATTTGTAATGGAGGAACAGCCAGCTAAAAATGAGGTCCTGGACTTTCAAATGACTTGGCATAGCCTTCTGGGCCTGAATGTCAAGTCTAGCTAAATATGTCTTCAGGGGTCAGATTTGAATTTTCAGTCTTCAAAAACATGTTGTAGTATCAATATCCCTCATGCTTTTGCTTCCTGGGGCATTTGGAATGATTATGCTTAGCCTGTGTGATAGTTTGCCTCCTAAAAGTTTTTTAAGAGGTGATTCCATCAAAAGCAATGTTGCTGCTGTTGGGGAGGTTTAAATTTTTTTTTTGTTTGCTTACTTCTGGGCCTTACACTGTGCATGTTCACCGTGTGTGGGTCACACTGCAAAGTGACACAGAATCCACTAAATATATGGTTCAAATCTTTCCAGACCCAAACATCTTTTTGATTAATTCTCATTTTCAAATCCCAAATACATTTATGTGTATTATAGCAGACCATATGTTTGCTGACATTGGGATGAATGAAATTATCTGATTCACTATTTGGGAATTTTGAACATACCCTACAACATCTCTGAATGTCACCATTCATTTTAAAATGCTCTAAATTAGTGGCACTGTAAGGACTAATTACTGTGCTGTGACTCTAGGTGTGTTACATCAGTCATCATAATTACATGCTTGATTTAAGATTTACATATTGTGAAACATGTTTGTATTAAGATACTGTTTGTGGCAAATGGGGCATCAAATATAACAACAGTTCTCTCCACAGTGTTAGAAGAATCTTTTCTCTGTGTCCTACAGGGCATACTAAATCACCCTTTTCCTCAATTCAATGCTGAAGTTTTCTGACATTGTTGGGAAGTCAGAGGGCAGCAGGATTGTATGAAGAAATGTGTAGATTGAATGGAATAGAATGGAATGGAATAGAGTGAGGATGAATCTTGCTATAAGAAAGAATATGCCAATGCCTTCACTGGTTTAGGCTGAGTTAAAAAGAAAGTAGCTGGGTTGGTGTCTCTTTTCCCTGAAGGGAAAGGTTATTTTGCTTACAAGAATTAAAAAGAAGCATACTTCAGAGTCCAGACATAAGTATTTTTCAAAGCTTTGGCTTACATGCCAGTTTTGTCTGGAGAAGCTTTCCTCTTTTTGCATGACTGAGTTTTTGTAATAGCAAATAGTACCATCCCGCCAAAAGGGAGGACTTCAAATTCTCCGTTGCATTTCTCCTGCAAGCATGGGCACCTGGCACCTTTCTCACAGTGCACAGCGTGTGCCTGCCTGAACCTGAGGCCTCTTCCCTTCTGCCTGGACAGAGATGACACCTGGAAGCACTTGCAGAAAGAAAGCTGAGCTGCTGCTGGCAGCTGAAGCTGGACGCCCAGCTGAGCCTGCAGAGCTGCCCATGGCTGAGAAAAGGGAGTCGGTCCCACTTCTGCTGCTGCTGACCCCGCTACCCCACCACCTTGCATGGTTAGCACTTTCTTAGACCCTCTCCTGTTCCCATTCACCTACCAAAATGGCCAAACCTGGCCACTGCTTTTGCTCAGAGAGGAGCCTGGTGCATGCCATCCCTGGCAGAGGCGGTGGTAGGAGCTCTGGCCAGGGGCTGGGATGGGAGCCACCCCCTTCTGGCAGCAGGGAGCTGTTCTGCTGGCTCACACCGTCTTAGGAAACCTTACCCCAAGACAGCTGCAAAAGGAGGAATAGCACAAACAGCAACCTGGAAAGGAGGCAAAGCAGCTTCTTCCATCTCAGCCTGACTTTTCTTCTGTGGCAGTTGGCTTTAAGAAGCTGGTGAGGGAACAGGAGTAGAAAGAACGACTGTAGTGGACACAGGTGCCAAATAAAGGTGCAGCACACAGGCAAAGAGCAGATTGAAACCCCGTGTGCCATCTCTAGTGGTGTGTCTTTAGAAGGAAGCCATTCATAGCCAGGAGTAAAATATAACTTCCCTTAAGGAAAGGAAAGCACAAAGATGAGTTCTCTGGGTAACCAAGAGCTCGTGGGACCACCAAAGACAGCATCCCTGCTGCAAGGACCATGTGGTCTTCTCCTTCCCCCTTCATAAACTGCAGGCTTTTGGTACCCCAGAAAACAGCCCTGAGACATACATGACTATAAGGGCAATGTGCAGGTCTGGGGCTGGTTCCCAAACTGCTCCACAGAGGTTAAAGGACAATACCTCAAACCAGATTTAAAAATCCTTTAAGATGCAAGGGATATTGATGGTAGCTTTAGTCCTACTCCTTTACTCTCATTCTCCATTCCTCCTTATATTTCTTCAGTTGATATTGATCCATTTAAGATGCATAAAGCAAATAACTGTATTTAACAGCCCTAGTTGTGAGTAATCAAAGAGCTCTCAGAAGATCTCAGAATGTGAATCTACAATGTTTACCCTCAGGCAGGAATTCCATTAATAATTTAAGATGTCTGTGTGCAATTGAACAGTAATGGTAATTTTCAGCTACAAGGGATCAATCTAACAGTGTATTCCAGATGTCTGTATGCTGTGGAAACAGTTCTCCTCTGGGTAAATGTCATCCTCATATACAGTGAGCTCTGAAAAATTACAGCCATTTTCCTTTATGGTTCATTTACAAAGCTTTCCTGAATCCCAGGAAAAGCCTTTTCAATGTGACCCTCAGCTTGCACGCCTATCATTGCCTTGCACGGCCAGCAGAGCTGCTGCTGCTGCCTTGTCCTGTAAGTCCAATGCTCCTAAAGTGTCCAAAGCCTCAGAAGTGAATGACAGAATCATAGAATATCCTGAGCTGGAAGGGACCCACAAGGATCATCAGGTCTAACATCACACAGGACAGCATGAAGAATGTCACCATGTGCCTGAGAGCATTGACTGGGGGGTGCTGGCTTCAGTGTGCCTTCCTGAGGAGCAGCACTAGATCCACCCAGAGCTGGATCAGCTGCTGGCTCATCCCAGGGCACAATCACACATTGGACACATAACATCAAGTGATGTAGCATCAGACAACACACTGTTTCTGCAAGAAAACATCTTTCAGTAGGATGCCTGGCTATCAACCTGGTTTCCCAGTGGGATCCAAGGTGACAAATCCACGGTGAGTCCACCTGCAGGGTCAGCAGCTCCATGCCAGCCTGGTATGGGCTCCTCCCTCATGGTTGCATAGGTATGGAAATGCTCCATCAAGGCCAGGATGTAAACTTCTCCAAAAAGTAGTTTCAGGGAGGGCAACAATTGAGAAATCAAGTAAGGAATACACCAGTGCAAATAAATTCCAAATGAAAGTAACATCTGTAAGAACATCCAGCCTAGGCATTTCCTTGTCTGGAGGCTCCTAAAATTCCTGCTGACACCTGTGGGACAGAGGTAGGCAGTGCAACCCTTCAGATACTGTAAATAAAATGCCATAACACCCCTTCTGGAAGGAGTACACCATGAACTAAGCTTTGGTCCAAGGTCTCTGCTGGCTGCCTCCAGCTGGAGGATGGTGCCCAAGCCTGCCTTCATCCTCCTTCAGAAGATGCCAGATGCTTTCCATGCCAGTTGTCCCTAATAATGGCCTTTGAGCTATGGAAATTATACCAGCTGTGGTTAGCATTGTAACAACAAAAAACCAGCCTGATAGTCAAGGCTAATGGTGGGGGAGGGAAAAAATAATCAGTTTTTACTGGACTTTTCTGAATTCAGCCTCCCTCAACAAGGCTGATTATAGCTAATTAGGCAGAACATGGTAACAACACTCACATTTGGATGTGTGGTGTCTCGATGGAAGAGGAAATTAAATAGGATGTGATCAGAGAGCTGCAGACAAAGAAAATGAGGCCAGTCCAAACAAGTAGCTTTTCATCAGAGAATGGATGAATAGATTAGTCAATTTATTTTGTTGTACCTAGAACATTAATAAGCATTACATAGTATTGTAATTTGCAATTCAAGGAAGCATCTGACATACCATCCTTGAGGGCATTGTTTTCCTCCTGCCCTGAGCAGACACACACACAAAGACACACACACAAAGACACACACACACACCACATATACACACACGGACTCTCTTCACCAAGTGTTCAAAGCAAATGTAGTTGTTAAGTACCCAGGATTGTCACACTGGAAGGATGCCAGGATGCAATAAACTGAGGAGCAAAATAAGGATTACAGAATCATTAAGGCTGGAAAGCCCCTTGAGATGAAGTCCACCAAGGAGGTGCAAGGTGTACCAGATGACTGGGTCCAGTGAAGGCACTGGCAGCTTTGGCACAACTCAGAGACACCTGGCAAAATTTCTGGATATAGTACAAGAACTTTAAATGTGAGCAGAGACTTGTGCTGCTTTGGTTGCTAGCAGGTGTGATCCCAGCTCTGAGACACACAGCTCTGGTCTGACCATCTGCAAAACTAAATCCCCAAGCTTCTAGCGACTCTTGAAAATGTAGATCTCCAGGCAAAGGTCTTTTTTTCATTACTCTACCATATAAGAACTGAGAAGCATATATACTGTGAACTGACAGTACTTTTTTCTTGCCTGCTGTTGGCAGTGCCCCCAGTGTGGTCAGAGACAAGAAGTAACCTGAGGTGGAAGCAGGAATCAGGCTCTGCTGTCCTCCTCAGCATGAGCAAAGAGCAGGATTGAACCTAGTGGTCACTGTTTGGGGTCATGATCAAGCACCAAACACCTGTCCATGTGCTGCTAAGGCAGAAATCAAGTGATTGAAAGATTCTCACTGATTAAAGCTAGTGCCAAGGGAAATCCCTCAGGCTATGAATTCTACACAGCACAAATCAGGAAATTTAATCCAGAAATTCATGCTTCACACTCTCCCCATACCAAAATTGCATGACAGTTTCAAGCTGGGCACCTGGCTCTGAAAGCTGTTTTTGGACAGTGATTTTCTCTCTCCTGTGAGCTGAAAGAATAAAATCACAAACAAGCATATAAGAAAATTATTGCCTCAGCAATAACCTCTCCATAATCTAGTGGGGAGGAATTGTGTGCAAAAAAAGACTTTGCAGTAAGCTACAACAGTTACCAATATAAGCTTCAGGCCATGTCACTGAAGCTGTATATTATCCATGCAATTTACAGAATCTATTTTAATTTAGCCACTCTCCCAAGAATATGAATGAGGCAAATAAAAGGCTTCACAGGAGAAGAAACAGCAGTGAAGGTACACAGGTGTCCAAGTAAGGACTGGCAGCTCAGGCTTCAGGCAAGATGAAGACAAATAATCCAAACCTAGAGCCCAGAAGAGTGTGGTTTCTCCCAAGTGTCTCCTGCTGCAGCATCATTCCTTGCAGGAGAGCCTGGCCACAACCAGGAGGAGGGCAGGTGATGGCTGTCTGTACAGGGAAGGCTGGGCAATGTGCATGGAGAAACTGTCCCCAGACTGAGGGACAGGATGTTGCTCCCTAGGGCTGCCACCCACCCCTTTCCATAAGTGTCCTGATTGCTAAACAGTATTTAAAATAATAAAAAATTATAATTAAAATTTAGCCAAATATTAAGATAAGGGGAAATAGTAACCACAGGCCCATTTAAAAATACATTGGCTGCCAAATTTCACTTTCTGCTCTGCCCTCCTCAGAACATGCTACAAGTTCCCAGCTTGTTCCATCCATGCTTCCCATCAGCTTGCTCTGCCACTTGAACACATCAATACCTCCTGTCTCCTTCAGCCTTCATTTCCAGTGAAGGATGGTGTGACAAACTTATTTTTTTCCAGACCATATGGAAATTCTCAAGTAGCAACTTGCTGATCTTTAAAAGCAAGTATTAATATTTTTCAACTCTTTCAAAAATATGGATTTCATTTGTTCTAACATTGCTGCTATTTTTAAAATTTTATTTTCCAAGAACTTTTCTTCAGGAAGGGCAACAATTGAGAAACCAAGAAGATGAGTTAGAGGTTTGTGAGAAGCTGCTTGAGCAATGATGGACTGAGAACATCAGTGTTCAGAGGGGGACCTGGCTATTCAAACCTCAGCTTATTCACATTCCATTAAAGCACCCCTTCTAATACTGCATGTTTGCTGATTTGCTTATTTCCAAGAGAGAAAAAACTTATTTAATACCTAGTTCAGACAAAGAAAAAAAACAAACAAACAATGTACAAACAATTTATGGGTCTACAACAGTAGCCAACAATTACATATGAAAAGCTGGGCTGCAATTAAACAGCTTAGCAGTTGCACTGCCCAGCTGAACCAGGCTCCAGTCAGTACCTGTACTCATTTGGATCAATGGTTATCCCAGGCTGCAGAGATCCCACCAGCATCCCAATGTCAACTTTCCACTCATAGAGACTTTTTTTAAATCTCCCTTTCTTTCCTTCTCTTTCTCTGCCACTAGCTGCTAGCTGTCTCTTTTATTTCACATCTTCCTTAAGGCTGAGTGTGACATAACCCTTGCAGATCTCATTCCTGCACAACGGGGAGGAGAGACAATGCCAGCAGTACTACCCTAGCTCCTGATGCCATTCCTTCCCTCTCCTGCTAAAAGGATTGGCTCATCATCTGCACAATAAACACAAAATAATCACAGCCAGGTCTGCTGGGGAAGTGACAAGAAAATGTGTAACAGGGCTCGAACTCACCATGCCTCACCTACGCTCGCTCATCTGGCTCCTGCAGAGCAGAGCGAGGCGGCCCTGGCCCCACAGGGAGGGACTGGGGGCAGCCAAAAGCTTTTCCTTTTGGGTGTCTCCAGACTCTGTGTGTATGAATGGGGACTTCCATGGGCCCAGTATGGACTGCAGGCAAATCTGCTTTGGGCACAGGTCTGGCTTTGAGCTGCAAACTGCAGTGGAGGGATAGCTTCCATTCCCTGGATGGCATAGTGGGAAAAGGTGTGGGATTGCCTGAGCAGCACGGCTCAGGCCAGGTCAGTGTCTGGTGTTTCATGGTGAAAATTTAAGTCTTGGATCACAACACAGTGATAATTGAAAGGTGTTGATGCTGATACTGGAAGTGAGTCTGAAGTGAGGCAGGTGAATGCAATCAGATCTTTGCTCGAGTGGGTAACGGGACACCGGAGCAGAGATGTGTTTTGGTATGAGTGTCTCAAGGTTTCTAGACAGATTGATTTCAATCTTTGCTTCTGTCCTTTTCCACAGAGTCACATTTTAAGTGCTACCATCCTATTACATTAATATTTTTAACATTTCAATAAGCAAATTCAGCTTACAGACACCAATTTATTTTCCTTGTTGGTCTGTTTAGCAAATTTCTTTTTCTTTCCCCATGGTATGATTAGCAAATCTGCACTTACCCAGATATTGTGAGCAAGACATTTCATGATGACAGGGGAATCATAAGGAACAATTTAATGTGTCCAATCTCAGAAAAGCCCACTGATGTTTGCATTGTGAAAAATCATGACCTGCTAATACAACAAAGCGAATTCCCAGTTGTATTGAACCTTGTGAAACGAGAACTCTACTTAAAATATAACGTAAAACATACTGGAAATTCCAAGTGGCTTTGGTGAAAGCTGTAGGAATTCATTTGATGGCAAATTTGGTCAAAGAAGATGGAAAGAATGGCAAGGACAGGGTGACAAGACACCGTGCATGCAGATAGTAGAGATGTGAGATAAAAAATCAGTAGGAATTGTGCTTGTGCATGTGAATGACAGTTTAGTCCCAACTCCCAGTCTTCTACAGCTGCACCTGTTTTTGGGGTTCATTTATGTTCATCTTCACTCCTAATTCTTACAGTAGGCTTCCAGTATACACAAGAGAGCAGTCTGGTGTTGCTTTGGGCTAAATAAATTAAAAAGTAGCAGAAACAGCTCTCTATTAGCATAAAGCAGATACATAGCAGCAAATCAGTAAACTGTGGCTTCACAGGCACACTACTGCAAGAAAAAAAACACCTCTTGAAGGTCTGTATGTTCTCTAGGGCTGGACATGACCCCATGGCTCTCTGGAGCACCTTGTCCCATGTCCTTCCAGGGCACACAGAGGCACAAGGACTTGCTCATTCCATCCTTGTCCCATGCCAACCCTCCACAAGGCTCAAAGCTGATGCTTTTGTTACAGGATTAAAGTGCCCTTCTCCTGCTTCATGACTTTGCCAGACACTTGCATGCCTCTTCTGGCATCCTAAAGAAAAATAGAGACAAAATATCCAGCAACACCTTGCTGCTGCAGAGGACTCCCAAAACAGTCTCAAACATGACTGTGTGCCTAAATAAACCTCCTGTGTAGGACCCTCTCCCCAGCTTCTCAGACACACTTTGGAACACAAAAGTGGGCACATATTGCCAGTGCTTCAGTCTTTCATACCCAGCTCCCAGGACATGCAGCCTTGTGCACTTAGGCAAGTGGCATCCCATAGATGTCTCTCAGATCAGGTTCACCTCCATTGGAACAATTTCACTTCTTCCCAGAGCCTATAACATCACTGTAGTTTGGGTAGCTGTGGAAGTGCAGCTGTGCCCACCCAGGCACCTCCAGACATCACAGTGGCAGCAAACACAGCCATTCCAGGCTGGGAGCTCACACCTTGCAGAGGACAAGGCAGCAGAGGCACCAGCTCACAACCCACTGTGCAGGCCTGTGTGCAATTCTAGGCTGTTTTCCCTCACCCTTTTCATGAAAAATTTCACCATCCTTCCAATAAATATGGTGTCTTCGCTGGAAATTTCCTGTTTCCTGAGTTACAGGATATATAGAAAGAAAATTGCAATAATGAAAACAGCACTACAACAGCAGACAAGTTCCACATTGCTCCAGTTGCAGGCATGGCTAAGCTCAGAAAATCCCATAGCTGTGGAAGTTTATTTGAGAAACTCAGAAGCAGTGTTCCAGCATGAAACTTCTTGCTACCACTGTGAGCATTTCAAACAGCTCTGTTCACTTCCAGGTGATGAAGTAGTAATAAAAATACAGCAGCCCAAAATAGTTGTCAAGTTTTCAATTTGTCTAAAATTTATCATAAACAAGATGTAGGAAGCTGTGAAGTTGCCTGAGGCACAGCAAAACTAAACCACGAATAATTACATAAAAAAATTACATAAACCAGGGATTCCCTTCTCCTTCATCCCAGTTACAGAGAAGGTTTAGAAAAGCTGGTGATATATTTTAATCTCTTTCTCTTTGACAGAAACCACCATGGAATATCTTTGTCCAAGGGAGAAAAAAAAAAAAAAAAAAAAAGAAGACACTTTGCAGAGCTGTAAACTCATGTCAGGACCATTTAAGCATGGGCTACTAGGGTTACTCTGCTTATTTGCTTTTTTTTATCATGCTGATCCCCACGGATGAGACAGCAAACTTGTCTCCAGTGCTTCAACGGATTCTTATCTCTGAAGTAAGAGTTAGTGGGTGTTTCCCTGCAGACTTCTAGAGAGCTGCATGAATTCAGCTGTCCTTGTTGAACTGCACAGCTTCCTGCCCTGTCCAGATCCCTCTGGAAGGCAGCATGGAGGGTACCATCATTCCAGCCCAGTGACACTGACAGCCCTCGCAAGGTAAAGGGCCCTTCATCACTTCCTCCAGGGTAATGGTGTCACACAGGACAGGCCACAGGACAGACCTGCAGTACTCCACTCATGACCAGCTCCCACCAAGAAGATACATGACCCAGTGACCACGATCTGCTAAGCCCAGTCATCCAAAGGGATGCTTACCCATCTAGATACATTCAAACTACAAATTCCAAATTTAGATGCATGAATGTTATGGGAGACAACATTTAAAAGCCTTGCAAAAGTTTACATGAACTGCACCCACATCATTAAAGCTGCAGTAAATGAGATCCAGTGCTCTCCCTACATTCACAGCTGTGGTCATTTTATCCCAGAAGGCAAAACAGGCTGGGCAGATATGATTTGCCTGTGTAAAGTTGTGCTGAGGGCTCTCTCACATTCTTCTTCATGTGCCCAGAAATGGACTCCCTGATTTTCCCAGAGACTGAAACAAGGTTGATTTGCCAATCATTCCCCAAATTTTGCTTCTGGTTCTTTTGAAGACAATAATATATAACAATCTTTTCCACATGCTGCTGCATACAAAAGGTCATCACACCTGGCATAATTTGTGTAAAGTCTTTTCACATCTCTCCTCTGGCCATCTTTTTGATCATCCCAGTTTACCTAAAATTATTTGCAGGGAGCAGAAGGGTGGAATGAGAAATGCTCACATCCCTTTGAAGTGAAATGCTCCTTCAGACAGCTGGGAATCCAATCCTATAACAATCCTTTCTGTTCCTACTGAAGAAAGCCACCTCTGTTCCCTAAAGCCTGTCCAGGTTTAGCAGTGCTGGAGAAGTGGCTCTGCTGTTACTGTCACCTCGTGCTGCAAGCATGTACAGAAGCTGGCAATCCAGTGTGTATCCACTACCACAGGCTGTCCACCAGAAGCAATTGACAGGTAAGGAGAAAGATAAGCTTTCAAAAGTTCATTCAGTATATTGCAGAAATGAAACACATCCACTCATCTTGTCTACTACACCCTTCAGAAACACACACCCACACACAAACAAGGAGTAAAAAAAGAGTGTGTGTGTCCTTGTCTACCTACCAAAAGGATGTTTCCTAAGTGGTTTCCATAAAAATAGAGATCCCAGAAACAAAAAACTTTGTTGACCAGGGTTTTCATGGAATGAAACAGCCTCCAGCAGCAGCTTGCTACAGCGTAGAGATGCCTTACCTGTATTTTCTCTGGGGGATATATCTGCTGTCCAAAAAGACACAGGTGAAGGTCCAGCATAGAAAGGAGCCACCTGCACTGATAGCATATCTGAGTCTGTGACTCTAGTTCTTCAAGTAAGAAATTGATCTAAAAGGCCCTGTGTTAGAAGGGATGGGGCAATGAACCCTCCTAAAGTTAGATGAAACTGTTAAAAAAATATTTACATCAGTTTTACAAATAAACATACACCTGTTCTTTCTGAGCTTTGGTACAAACCTATTCATCTTGTCCTCCAGAAGCTCCTTTGTTTCATCCTTTATCACTAATAGCGCTAGATAACAGATCTCTTCACTTAATATTTCCAGAAATAAAAGTGTCTGACATTTGCCTCAGTCACCTATGGAAAATATGAACAGTTTATTCATGGAAGTTAATATTTCTGCTTTTTTTTGAGAACCTTTCTTAGCCAAGGCTTGACAGTGAGTTGTCAAATATAATTTTGTCTGTTTCTGCTCTTCAGACAACCCTTGGCCTCTGACTTGAACAATGAAGGTTCTTTGTCTTCTCTTGAAATATCCACGGACATGAGTGCTACCTTCTGGCCAGTGGTGTCTTCCATAAAATAACAACTATGGATGGCAGGACACCCTGGAAGTCCACTTCTGACAGTTCTTCTGTATTCTCTTGTACAGCATGACACAATTTGCACAACGTCACTACTGCCCTGACACACAATAGCCTCCAGTCCTTTCATCAAAGCTAGTAAGAGTGTCACATAATTTGTGTTTATCTTTTTTGGAAATTTGATGCTCTATTTCCCTTGATCCCATTTATATAGAATTCCTTTATATCTATTATAGCATAGGGAGGAAGGATTACTTTTGAAAGCAAAGTCCCACTGTTTAGCTCAGTATGGTAGCCTTTCATCCACTCTTTACAAGACTCTCCCTTTTGTAAAAGTTCCTTTGTGCTGAATCTAAGGGCTCAGTGTAAAGGAGCCCTCACCACAACTTCTACATTTCCAAAAAAACTTAAATAAAATATTAGTGTGGATAACAAAGATGGAGAGCAGTATCAGTAATTTTACTTTAAAAATACTACTTTTGTCTTCCTGAAGCTGTCTCCAATCCAAGCAGAATAGGGTCAGCAGACAAAATACTGAGACAAAACATAAAATACATAAAATCCTGATAAAGCATGGAAGTGAAAAACCAGGGCATCCCAAAAATCACATTACTCTTCTGCAGTGACACTATGCCAAAATGATATGAACATGACCAAAGTTTTAAAGTACCTCTGACCATAGATTAGGCTTGATTAAAGTTTAAGACATGTTACATTTATTTCCTTCTACTTCCAGTGTCCTCCAGAGACCCCTACAAACGAAAGCATTCAAACTCAGGGGACTTTCCGGAAAGAATTGCCCTTAATCTTTTAGTTGTTGAATAAAATCACTGTGTGGAACATTAATCTAACAATTCATCTTTTACCGATAGGGCTCTCGCTAAATTGTCTGTTCCCAAAGTCATAAGACTGAAGAAGCTATTATGAGAACAGAGCATTTTAGCTCAGATGCATCCACACAAATCTCAAGGAGAGAGGATGCTGGCAGAAAGAAAAGTCCCCTGATATATATCTTTTAATTAACATTGCAAAACATTCCTTTCTGTATGCAGGTGAATAATTTACGCACAATTCGCTTGTATTTCAAATCCTTATCACTAAATACCTTTTTTTTCTTCCAAGTTTGATTTATTTTGAAAAAAAAATCGAACGAGTGAATTGTATTTTATGAGGAGGGAATTCAAGATGTACACCACCAAGGGTATTTAAATTGCATTAATTCTTCCACAAAGTGAGAGCATAAAGGTAACTGTATCTGTCTTACCCAAGTTTTGCATTATTCACTTAATGGATTCAAGTTTATTTTAGGGTTTTTGAGGTTTTTTGGTTTTTGGGTTTTTCCCATAATGCTGAGCTATGAGCCTGAGATATATTAACCTTTTGGGGCCCCATTTGTCAGTAAGCCAAATGCAAGAGACAACTCAGTACTCTTTGCATCAGGATCCTTTCCCCAGAGCAAGAAGCACAAGCAGAAGTTCAGGTCCAGTTCAGCCAGTGTCAGTGTTGGACAACTGATGTGCCACCACCATGAAGTCACCTATTGCCTGCATCCTCTGCAGATCCCACAGAGTCTGTTCCAGCCCTCAGTCTCAGCTGAGGGGCACAGGAGGCAGCTGACTTATTAAACTACAGAAAATAAAACAAACAACTTAAAGCACCTTAGAAATTAATGTTACGGTCCATAGGGCTACATGGAAGAATTGCCTTGAAACATTTTTTGAGGGGGACAGACACAATGCACAGGCACAGGGTGCTTACAGCACACTCACATATTACACAAAATTACTGTATTGCAAGGAATTCTGCCATTTCAGACACATCTTTTGCTCCCATCATCCCTAGTTTCCTAAAACTTTGATGGAGGTTAGATTTTCACCCCAACAACTGAAAAGAACTTTGACCGGTGTGAAGTGTCCATCCACCTGGGTGGGATTAGTTTTTTACTCTTTGTTACTGCAGTATCTGTAGTAGTCATCTACTGTGACTACATATAGTCACAGTATAGTATATATACACTTGTATAGTATATATACTATATATATATACTTGTATAGTATGCAAGGTCTTTAAAAATGGTTACCCTGAACTGCCAAGGCATTGGAGAGGACAGCAGAGCCAGCAGACCTTCTCAAGGGTGTGTAAGGCGCTGACCCTGGCTGGATACCAGGTGCCCACCAAGCCACTCTATCACGCCCCCCTTCTCAGCTGAACAGGAGAGAGAAAACAAGACGGAAAACAATTCGTAGGTTGAGATAAGGCAGTTTACTAAAACCAAATAAAAGGCTGTGTGCACATAGGCAAATGCAAAACCCCAAAGATTTTATTCTCTACTTCCTGTCAGCAAGTAGGGGAAGGAAGACTTCAGGGAAGCAGGACTTCAGGAAATGTAGCAGTTGCTCTGGAAAGCAAACATTGTAAATAACGAATGCTTCCTACTTCCTCCTCCTTTTCCTAGCTTTTTTAGCCAAGCAGACCTCATATGGTATGGAATATCTCTTTGGCTAATTCAGTTCAGCTGGCCTAGTTGTGACCCTTCCCAAGACCTTGCCCACTCCCAGCCTACTGATGTAGGGGCAGAATAATGGAGAGACAGTGCTGAGGCTTTGCCCACGCTGCTCAGCAGCTGCCAAAACACTGCAGTGTTACCAGCTCCTGTTTAACTCCCAGTGCAATGGGGAAAACAAACTCCATCTCAGCCAGACCAAATACAGTTTCCACCCCTTATTCCATACCATTTGTGTCATACTCAGATCCTACAAATTTTAATCTTCTAACTATTGCACGATATTTACTTCTCATTACTGAAAACCCTTTTTACCAGCACCAAGACCTTAAACTACATCCTTAAACCATATTTATACCAAACATAAAGATCCATCTTCATCAACTATTATCCCCAGTCCTTTCACAGATAGATATAATTTTCCCATTCCATGGTCTTCCTCTGCCCCTCCAGATGTTCAGAAACAGTCCATGACTTGGATTCTGTTCCATCAGGATGGGTGCTCAGGAGAGGAGAAGCAGCACACGACCATTGGGCACTGACACCGGCCTGGCTTGGGTTGTCATCACACTTGCCTTGCTCCCCGCAAAATTCACTCTTCACCAGTTCATGTCACTCCTGCTGCTTTACTTCCTGCAACATAAAACTCACACCACGGATTATTTTTCCCCAAAGGTCAAATCTCCTTGAGGCACACATCAGGTCTCCCCATCCTTCCGCATTACCCACCAAGTACACCCGGGTCCTTGGGCAAAGACAATCCCACAAATGGGTTTGCCTCTTCCCATGGGAGGCAAGATCCACACTGACTCCCCCAGCTACTTCCCTATGCATAGTACAGGGGCCTTATCTCCTCCCACAGCTTGGGCAGGACCAGGGCGGTTAGCAGATCCCGTAGTCTGAACCAGCCAAGTGGCTTCTGCTAAATTTGCATCCCCATGCTTCCATGCCCCATTGCCCAGCAACTCTCAACATAGTCTTCAGCAGTCGATTGTACCTCCCAATCTTTCCAGAGGCTTGTGGGTGATAAGGGAGGTAATGCACCCATGAAAGATGCAGGGGTGTGTTTCCACCCCCTGGAGACATTGATTCCAGGTTTATTTGACACTCTCGACACTGGAGTTCTAACATGTCTGATTCAGCAGTACTCAGGGGTGCTGTGACTTCATTTAGGCCACAATAGCCTATGCTAACCTCCATTCTTCATCAGGCTTTTGCAATTGACATATGGGACAGTTACAAGGTGAGTGAGTCTTGCTGATAACTCCTTGGCTCTCCAGTTGAGGAATCAGCTCATGGATGGGAGCCAGGGAATCTCAGTGGGTGCCAAACTGCCGCCGATGCACTGTCTTGGTAGCAATTTGCACCTGCTGTTCTTCACCTTGCAGCTCTCCTGCAAGAAAGGGATGTTCTAAGAGGCCAGGCAGGGTGGATAACTACTTGATCTTCTCTGTATTCACAGTAGCTACACCAAAAAGCCATTGGTACCCCTTTATGTCCTTGAAGTACACTCTCCTGAGATGGTCAGTTTCAAGGATATGTGGGCCAGTCACAATGGGGCACTTTTCACACTTGTCCCCTGTTAAGCTCCCTTCAGCCTCCAAAACAGACAATTTTTGGCATCCCCTTGTCAATCCAGAGATCCAGATGGGTTCTGAGCCCCTGTATCCCAATAGCACCAGCTTACACTATGCACCAGTATCTACCAAAGCCTTGTATACTTCTGTGGGTTTGATATGCCAGGCTATCAAATACAATACACACAGTCATTCCTTTCCTCCTCCTGGCAGAAGGGAGGGACCCTCTACTCTTTTTCCTGGTCAGAGCATTCAGTGTCTGACCCTTACAGTGCCAGACCAGAAATCTCCTCGCCAGGATCAAGAGAGGCAATGTCAGTTCTTCTGTGTCTGGGAGGTTGCTGATTGCTGTCTTGTGCCTGCAGAAACCACACGGACAGCTTTGTTGGATGGCCCTTTCTCTCTTCTCTCACAGCTCTCGTCTTTCTCAGCTCTCTTCTCTCTCAGTTCACGGACACGGGCTTCCAGCTTAAAGGTGGGTTCACCATCCCACTTCCTCATGTCTTCCCCCTGATCACACAGAAAGAACCACAGTGCACCACGTGTCATATGTCTGAGGCTCTCTTTCCCTCTGATCAGGGCAGGAGAAGACTGATTTCTTGGACTACTCTTGACAGCTGAGGGACTGGCCTGTAGGGATGAGGAGGTAGAAAGAGTTTCTTCTAAGTTTTGGAACCAAAAAGATGCTCTCTCTACAGTTGGTGTTTCCATTTCTGGGGAATACATTGCTGCCAAACTGTTAGAATATGATGCAGGGGCACTTTGAATTACCTTCCTCCACATGGCCATTGTGCAAGGGACATCCTCTGGATCTTTGGAGATGTTATCATTATTTAGATCACTATAAATGACTTCCATCACTGCTAATTCTCTCAGGTACTGGATACCTTCATCTGCGGTGGTCCACCTTCCTGGAGAGTTCACAAGATCTTCCTTAAAGGGATATTTTGCTTTCACACTTGAGAGGAGTCGTCTCCAGAGACTGCAAATTGCCATCTCTTTTCCAATTCCTCTTTCAATTCCCCAATCCCTAGCAAGGGATCCCAGCTGTTGGGCTTCCCTACCCTCCAGTAGGTGACCATCAGCACCACAATCCCAGCATCGAAGCAGCCAGGCAGAAATCCGCTCACCTGGCTGGCGGCTGTAACCTTTCTGCAAGTCTTGAAGTTCTGACGATGTCAGAGACTGGGTAATTTCTGTTTCCTGTTCAAATTCTTTCACTCCTTTCTTTGATTTATTTGTTGAAGAACTGGTTTCTTGATCAGACCCTTCCTTTCCTGATGTTTCTTCTTTTTCTTCATTTTCTTTTTCTTCTTCTTCCTCCTTTTCTTCTTTTTCTTCTTTTTCTTCCCTTTCTTCTTTTTCTTCTTTTTCTTCTTTTTCTTCTTTTTCTTCCTTTTCTTCTTCCTCTTCTTTTTTTTCTTCTTCTTCTTCCTCTTCTTTTTTTCCTTCCTCTTCCTCCCTTTCTAATTGACAATAAGGACTTGTAGCTCTCCCTGTCCACCTTTTCTTTTCCATTACAGGGACAGTTAAAGTAGTTGTTGTGGTCTGGGTTCCTATCTCAACCATCATGTCCTCAAACACAGTTTGGGTCTCTGCATCAGTCACAGTCCTCTGAGAGTACTGAAACGTGGCTCGGTAGGCACAGGCCAGGCCCCAGCACAGGGTGAGAAGCTGCTGGATTTCATTGGGCTGGGCAAGGCATGTCTCTATCAGCTGATGGGTCAGTTTGTCAGGGTTGATTACCTGCTCGTGTGTAAACTCCCAGGCAATGGGAGGTGATAACCGCCCTAGGAACCTGCCCAAATCCTTCCACACACCCTGCCACCCAGGAACTGACTTCTTCTGGGAGCATTTTGATATCACCTCACTCAAAATTTGTTTTCTCATATACCACCATGACATCAGATTCCACAAACCCCATGATACGCTTACAGTACTAATTAAACAGATCATGTAAGGATGAACAAGGACTGCGGGTGCCTGCATAATAAAAGAATCCACATAAATTCCCGGTAGGAAGAGAGAGATGTATTCCCTCATTGTCTCCACAAGATAGCTCCCCCAGCACAACAAGGCCATCAAAGCCAGGGAAAAGCACAGAGCCATTGTTTGTATTAACATGTTCCCAAACTCAGCAAAATGAAGAGATAAGCAGTGCAGCTGGCAAGCTGCAATCTGCACAGGAGCTTGCTACCGGGTAACTAACACTACTATAGCATGCAATATATGTGGTGGGTCAACTCAGGCTGGATGCCAGGTGCCCACCAAGCCGCTTATCACACCCACCTTCTCAGCTGGGGAGAGAAAAATAAGACAGAGAACAACTCGTAGGTTGAGATAAGGCAGGCCCGCAAAGCAAAAGTAAAAGGTTGTGCATGCACAAGCAAAGGAAAAAACCCCAAAGATTTTATTCTCTACTTCCCATCAGCGAGTGATGTCCGGCCACTTCCCGGGAAGCAGGACTTCAGGAAATGTAGCAGTTGCTCTGAAGGCAAATATTGCAAATAACAAGTGTTCCTCACTTCCTCCTCCTTTTCCTAGCTTTTTTAGCTGGGCAGACGTCATATGATATGGAACATCCCTTTGGTCCGTTTGGGTCAGCTGGCCTAGGTTGTGTCCCCTCCCAAGACCTTGCCCACTCCCAGCCTACTGATATGGGGGCAGAATGCTGGAGAGACAGTGCTGAGGCTGTGCCAGCGCTGCTCAGCAGCAGCCAAAACTCTGGAGTGCTATCAGCTGCTCTCTAGCTCCCAAGGCAAAGCACAGCGCTGTGAGGGCTGAACTCCATCTCATCCAGACCCAATGCAGGATCTTAAGCCACAAAGTAAACCCACAATTCTCAAGTAAAAGCTGAAAATTTAAATGCAGGCGCCCATTTTTAAAAGTTTGTTATCACCCACCTTTCTTCTCCTTCCACCACTAGCAATCTGTTTATAACGTGAACCAAAGGAATAAATTAATCTGGGAATCCTGGCTGCAACTGGGGAATGTCACCAGCCCCCCTGGCCACTAATGCACCTTTTATTCTGTGAGACAAGACAGAGATTTCTTTGATTTTTTTAACTACCAACAAAAATAAATGCTTACTGGGAAAAGTAATCTTGGAAATGTAATCTTAAACTCAGGAGAAAACCTTAATACTGTTTACAGCACTTTCTATACATACTGCATTTGCTCTGCTGCTCTTCCTCACTGTATCATTCTTCCTGCTTGTTATACTGGGACTTCAGTGACAGCTGGGAAGGTAGGAAACTGCATGGATCATTATTAAATTGATTATTTTTTGACATTACAGTACTCACATTACTCTTTTGATACACTACTTTTGCTCACACTACTTTTCATACTCAGAAGTTACTAGCTCTTTTGAAAATTCATCCACAATGGTGGGGGCAGAATTTATGAACATATAGCAAATAGGTTATGAGAATGATGATAAATCTAAAACAACAATTCACAACAAAGATGCATTGTTTTGAAGCATTTCTCTTACAGAATTTTTTATTATATTATTTGCAACTGTTTACAGTGTTTTTATCTCTTTCGTTGTTATTACAATTTAAAAGATTAACTAAAAGTACCCTATGAAAATTAAAACAGTGGAGCAGTCCAATTTGATTGCATATATTCTGCACACTGATTGCATACTTCTGCACAAGAAATTAGGATACAGGTTATCAGCAACTGTGCTTAATTAGTAAGAAACCTATTTAAATCTAATGATACATATGGTCAAGGTTGCTGCTGCTCAATGGAGACAGTAGTTCTGCTTGGTTGGGATGCTTTCAGATGTTGTAATTGCTGAAACTGATGCTCTGCTCTGCTGGTTCAGGCTTGCAGTGGTTTTCTCTCACTCTCTCCCCAGCTGGCTGGGAACATTTTGCAATTGGAGCTGACATAGCACCCAAAGGGCTCCCTGGCTGATGACTTTAACTTCCCAACTCGTGCCTCCAGCACCAGTTGTGCACTGCCAGCTGGCCCACTGCACAATAAATCTGTTGCCGAGGACAGGGACAACTCCGGGGCAAGGTCTGCTGTCAGCTCCCTTGACTTGAGTGCTGAACTGCCAATTTTTGGTAGGTTGGAAAGGCTTTATCATTAGCTCAAGGGTTTAGCACCACACGACAGACATACCTGCTACTCCTACCACACAGAAGAGCAGCAATTGCAGCTGCCTGAATAATTTCAGTGAGAAGTTTAGTAAGTTTGTGACTCCTGCTGCTCTGACTTCCTCCTCAGCAAACACCCAATGATTTTTATACTTTGCATTGATGCTGTAACACCTGAGAGCTGTTTACTAACCTGTGGGAAATGGAG
This sequence comes from Chloebia gouldiae, assembly GCA_003676055.1. NCBI lineage: Eukaryota > Metazoa > Chordata > Aves > Passeriformes > Passeridae > Chloebia > Chloebia gouldiae. The sequence goes on along the minus strand of QUSF01000007.1, from coordinate 21,662,837 downwards.
ATGAAGTCTTAGCTCAGCTCCTATAAGAGCCTCCCACTCACTCAAACCTTTTGTTGGCAGCCTCGGTGGCAAAGGGTCACGGAGCGAGTCACATGTTCTCTCAAACCAGACAGATGATCTCCCCAAATCACTCTGCTAGGCAAAATAAGAAAGCTTGCAAAATAGCTGATCTGTCACGCAGAAATAACAAAAATTGGCTCAAAAGATAGAAGTTTCTTGTGGCCATTAAATTCACTGTGAATAACTAAGACAGCATTTTAGACGAAGTACCAAAGCTAGGACAAGTTTGCACAGTCAGCAGCGCTTGGCAGTGTGTCAGTATAACACAAGATGGCTCCACTTCCATCAACAAAGAGCTCAATGGCACTGCAGAGTCCCTTGCATCCAACTAATCGTGCCCATCGACTGAAACCAGACCTTCAGGCTGTCCCGTGCCAGCCCACTCTGTCCTCAGGGCCAAGGAGCAAAACAGTGCTGCAGCCTCCAACAGGGTGAGTTGGGAAGGAAACACAAGCCTGGGAAAAAGCTGTGGAAAGGGACATAACTCCAAGCTGCTTCACAGATCAGCAGCTGTCTTCAGCAAAAGACTGCAAAATGGGAGACCACAGACAGCCTTCAGTAGCTGGAAATATTTAAGGGCAGTATAAATATGGCTCTACTGATCCATCTATAGCTGAACATTCTTACTGTCTGCTTTTGCATTTTTGTTGTTTCCTTCTGGCTTTTCACATTCAAAATATCCCTCAGAATCAATTGCAGACATTTTGTGAAAAGGCTTGGTTTGAAACCTTGTCTGCAGTAGTTCCTATATGAAGTTTCACTGGGGTTTTGCTAGTACAGTCCTGCTGCTAAGTATTGATGTTCTCAGCATAGGCTGGTGGGAGAATGAAAGAAAAGCTGAGGCAGAAAAGACCAAAAACATCAGCACCAACCACAGTAACAGCAGGTGGAGGGAGAGAGGAGCAGGAAGGACCAGTAAGTGTGTAGGGAGAATGGAAAACCAGAAGGCTTTAGAGGAAAGATTAAAGGAGAAGGAAATGTAAGAGAGTAGAAAAATTACACACCGACCCTAAACCACCTCCTGGGAGCAGGAGACTGATTCGGAGCAGGCACTTGCCCTGGGCACAGGTGGCTCAGTGTAACCTGACAGTCTGAAGAGACTGGAAACATGAATGCAGGTGCACACACTTAGTGCACCTATTTAGAAGTAAAACAGGACTACTTGTCACTGTGAACAAGTTTGGCTGGCAGGAAATATCCATGCAAAATGATGCAGTGCATTTTGGGGCCCACCAGTACACTTTTAGAAAACACTGAACCCCTTCAGCTGTCTTGTGTTCGGCTAGATCCAAAACTTTGCTTCCTACAGAAAGATCTTCTGGAATACAAGGGTCATTTCAGTGGTATGGTTTCACTGTTCAGGAAAAAAAAAAACCACCATTATACACAGAATGTTCTCCAAAAAAAAAAACAAACAAAAAAACCCCAAACAAACCAAAAACCAAAACAGCCCGAGGCTTCCATGTTTTTATGTGAGTCTTTGCCTGATCCACTGGATTTCACAACCTTCATTTCCATGGCCTTCCTACTGCTGGTCCCGTTCCTTTCTCACCTGGATGAAGGCGTGCAGGGTGACAGGGAGATGAAATCTGCTCACCCAGAATGTCAGCCACAGTCATGATGGTGAAGGAAACAGCCTGACCAAGCTTCACTATCCACCCAAGGGACAGAGCACTGGATACCTGGCATAGCACCTGGGGCACAGCAAGTTGTGTTTTTGTATGGGGTGACCATGAAGAATAAAAAGGCCTGCCCTGGAACAGCTGTGGTAATACTTAGAAAATGCCAAAATGCAAAAGATCCCAGTAACAAACATGGAGTCATTTATATCCACAGTGAAAAAAGCATTAAAAAATCTGAACAAGACCAGCTCTGTATTATTGATTTTCAGATAAGTATCTGAGTCTGGGAGTGACTGCAAGCACAAAATGAGAAGATTTGGATGGAAAGTTAAATGCTATTTTGGCTCTCCCACGATCTTGCTGGCCATGCGTTCTGTGAAGATTCTTCATCAGAACTGTAATTTGGTTATCATTACAACAGTTTCAGGCTTCCCAGCAGCAGCTTGCTGGAGCTGCTGAAGTCAAACAGGAATTTCTTGGTTTTTTGAGCTGTATGAATGATCATTGAACAAGACTGCTAAAGAAGCAAACTGTCAAAGTCATTTCATTTATTTCTCAATATCACATCTGTACAATTTTCATACATACAGCAGGAAATGCACATTGGTTACACAATGGCATTTGGCTGCATTTCCATGTATAATACAGTAAGTGCAACTCCACTTAAAATGTACATTTATACAACTTAAACAAATTAAGGATTGCTACACCACTATCTGTGACAGTATAAAGCTTCATTTATGTTATGTCTCATTACTAAACCACTTCCCGGTTAAATACAAAACATATTCAATTATTTAAAAATGGCCTTTGTGGTACCTGGCCAGCATATAAAATATTTGTTGTTTAAAATTTAACCATTAACTTTTTGTTTTAAAAAATAATCTTCTAAGCCTATTTAAACATTTGCTATTGAACTGTTATACTGACACTTTGTAGCAGGAACCAAATTTTACCCTCCTTTTGTTTGCTCTTGCTTATCACCAAAAGAAGTTACATTTGCAATGTATTGCAGCTTTATTCAGATGCAGCCAACTGGTTAAAGTATTTATCAATTTTGCTCAAAAGGTAAATAACATTTTTCATTAAAGAAAACCAAATTACATTTCAGAGATATTTGTCAAAATTTTAATGGGTAGAGTGCTACCAGGACTAAAAAAAAAAAAAGAAAAAAGATAAAAAAGAAATAAAGAAAATTATTAATTTATCTCTTAAGAAACACCCGAATGTTCTTATAATTTTACTTTTGGAATACACTGGTCCACAGACCACATTCTTGTTACAGCTTACCAAATGAAACCCAAAATTTCTTATTGCCGTCCCTGTAACAGGAATGGTTCAGTTTTAAACCTCCTTTAAAAATATACATTTTACAATCCTTTCACCTCAACAAAGGTGACACTGACAATAAATACACTGGTTTGGTGGGTTTTATCCTTCACTATGAAAAGTCCACAAAGTCCACAAAGTCTACCTGTTGTATGCCCTTTCTTTTTTAGATTTCTCTAATGCCTTGTCCATAGTTTTCTCATTTTCTCCTCTACATTTGGGGCAGTACCATTTGCCCTTTGGTTTATGGTTGAGTCCCACACAAGAAAAGTGAAACCATTCAATGGGGCACTCATCATTATCACATCCTATCATTTCTCCATAGGAGACTTGGTTACACAAGCAGTATGTTGGTTCATTAGGGTCAATAGGAAGGTCAGGAGGAGAAGCTTCCCGCTCTGCTTTAGCCTTGGATCGTTTCTTCTTCTTGGATGTTTTTGCTTTCTTCTCCTTTGGTGTTCCTGAGGTGATGTCATCATGATCATGATTATTTGAGGCATTTTCTCGATTCTCATTATTCCGTTGCCTCCTTGATCTCTTGTTGTTAGGCTTTTCAGCCTGTGCGATTGCCTCATTCTTCGACTTGTCCTGGCTGGCTTTCCCGCTGTTTCCAGTGGTGTCATTAGTCTCTTGACAGGTCTCAAACAGTTCCACGTGGCTGTCCACTTGCCTTGTTCTATTCTCAACGAGCTCCACCATCTGACTGACGATTTGGATCTTCTCGTCCCCCAGTTCCTGACTTCGAATCAAGGCTCTCTGTATGCAGTGCAGCATTCTTCTCTTCTGCACAGCATCTGTCTCCCGTTTAAATTTTTCATAGTAATCATCCAGGTCCTTCAGAATCTCTGCAAAGAAGAAATAAAAACTATAAATATTTTTGACAGGGAGAATGGCAAAACAAAACCTCCCATTTTTTTTTTTTCATACAGCAAGAACTTCTTGTAACTTGCAGCGACGATCAAAGACAGATGCCCTGAAACTCGGTATCTGACAAGCAGTTCATGACTCCACTGGACTACTTTTGTTCTACGTGGTCCCACAGAAATGGAAAACAAATGCTGGTTTAGAAGAAAAAAGTGACTAAATATATTTTTATGTATGTTGATAATATTTTCCTTTAAACTTTTCAGTAGTCAAAAAGAACTAACTAAACCAACACACATACCAAAAGTTCCAAGGTTAACTTCAAAATTAGAGGGGAAATGAATGGAAAATTTCTGTGTAAGGACATTAACATTTTCAGTGAATGACAGAGTGGGACAGAAAGAAAGCACAAAGCAGTGTAAAAGCATGTTCCTGGGTTATTTGACAGGAGATGCAGAAGCACCAAATACATGGTCTGGACTCAAAGCTATTTCATCTAATAATGTTGAGGTATTTCTACTGCAAATATGAGGCCATGAAAATCCCTGGATTGCAGAATTTGGATTACAATACCCAGGATGTTTAGATTATTTCACACCTATACTTTCTGTAAAATATATGTAGCTATTCTTTAAAACACATAAACATTATCTTAATTAAATATTTCCTGCAGAGCAGAAAGTTGAAAGGAGGTAAAGTTGAAAGATAACATTAAGATTATAGGCAACAATGGGGATCAGCTAGAGCTTCTGCTTTAAAATATATTACATCCTGAATTGCACCTCAAGGATTGTTCTGTTTATAAAAAACAACAATGCACAAAGTATCGAAAGTTTCAAGAATGGCTCTAGAAACTTATTTTTAAGGAGATGTTTTTGAGTTTCATTATGATACACAAATCAACGACAGCATATGGAACACTCAGCACGCCATATTAACAAAAACACACTGAATTTTTTTTTCTGCAGCTCCTTTCTTCTCTGAATTTTCTCTTCCTCACAGGTTAGAACAGCCTGTCTTAAAGAAGTAAAATATATTAAAATATATATATATAAAATCTGACCTCAATAAATCTAACAGATACCAGGATCTCTCATACATGCCAATGGCATTACCAAAACTTTTTTTTATCTCTTATTTATTTATTCATAGGAGAATATGACACATATGCAAACCAAGAGTCACCCTGTGGTTTAGGTTTTGGCTTTCCTCGGCAGAGTTTTTAAACATACATGATTTTCAGTGAAGGAATGGAAATATTATGCAAGCTTTACTTTAGATTTCAGAGTTGCAGTTTGTGCTTCACACATTGGTTAAGTATGACCTGTCAGCTGGTTCTGCAATATAACCTATCTGACCAAATCAGTATTCCGATATGTTATTAAGAATAACTGGTGGGGTTTTTTTTAATCTACAAAAAAGAAAAAAAAAAAAAAAGAAGCCCAAAACAATAAAGAACTACCAAAAAGAAATCCAAACTCAAGATACCACCAAAAGATCCTTCAAACGTACAGCAGATTCTACATTCAGGAAGGCTGAAAAAGCAGAGTTACTGATTTTCAGTGGCCGAACTGCAGAAGTTTTATGCGTTAGGCTTTGGCACTTGACTGATGTCATCAGTTTAACCCATGAGAATCTGTCTCAACACCACAGAACAATTACCGACTGAAGCTCGGCGCTGGGAAAACTTCGGCTCTAGCACGGCACGGTGCCATTCCCGGCCGGCAGCAGCTCCTGGCCCGGCGCAGCTGTGCGGGAGGAGCGCTGCTGCAGGCGGGGACCCTGCGGAGCGCGGCCCGGCACGGCCGTGTGTGGAATGCGAGACGCGGAGCGGGGCTGCCGCAGAGCCGGGCGCTCCGCTCCGCGCCCTCAGAGCCATCGCGGCCGCCCGCCTCGGCAGCCTCCGTGCACGGCAATGCCAGGAGACCGCCGTGCCGCAGCAGCGGCAGGGCAGAGCTGCGCTCCGAGCCATCAGCGACCGCGCGCTCCCGGCACCACAAACGCCGCTCAGCCGGCGGGAAGCCGTGCCGCCAGAGCCTCGCTCCCAGCGCAGCTCCGCAGCCTCACGGGGGCTGAGGCGCCGCGGAACCGCGGCGAGCAGGACACGGGCGAGGGCCCGGCCTCCTCCCCGCCCCTCTGCGGCGCGCGGGGCCGCCCCGGAGGTGACGGAGCCGCCATTGTTCTCGGGCAGGAAACCGGGACGTCCCCGCGGAACCCGCGGCGGTCCCGGGGCCGCGGGGGGGCGGGGCGGCCCCGCCCCCGTCGTCCCGAGCGGGCCCTCCCGCGGTAACGAACGAGTGATTGACACGGAGCCGCGGCCAATCAGGGAAGGCGGGAACGCGCTCGCACCCGCCCCCTCCGGCCAGTCACGAGCGAGGCGCGGCTGGAGCAGCGGAGCCCCCCCCTCCCCCCCACTCCGGGACACGTCAGTCACTCTCCGGACGGCCAAGGTGGCCCCGCCCCCTGCTACGGATCCGGCCAATCAGAGTGCGCCGCCCGGGGCCGGCCGAGATATTCAAATCAACCCCACGGAAAAGTTGCTTCTCGAAACGTCACGACAAGGCGGGGGCGCGAGACGGGCCGGCCCGGCCCCGGAGCCAATCCGCGCGGGGAGGCGGGGCACGGCCGGCCCGTGGGGACGCCCCCGCCCTATCAGCGCCCCCGACGGGCGTGGCCAACCGCGATATGCTAACGAGGACTGTCTATATAAACAGTACGGACGCCCCTTCCTAGCACAGCGCGGAGGTGCCCGCTGGACGTGGTTTCATGTGGCGCGATGCCCGCTCTGTCCTTTTCTTCCATTCCCACCCCCGACAAGCTCCCGCGGGCTCCCGAAGAAGTTTCCCCCGGACCCTTCCCCCGGGAGCTCACGGGCTCCCATGGTGAGCTGCCCGAGAAGCGGCTGAGGCAATGGCAGGCAGGGCTCGCAGCCCACCGCCCCTAAGGCCACATGCACGGGTGCGCGGGCAGGGAGAGGGGTTCCCCCCCTCCCGGCACCCCGGCTGTCACCGCTACCTGCGGCACAGAATAAAGCGCCCCCCCTCTCCCCCTCCCTTCCCGAGCGGACGCTAGCGACCAAGTGACAAAGCTGCCCCGAGTCCCGCAAACCGGCCTCCCCTTCCTTCCCTCCGCCCGTGGGGACGGGGACGGCGTGCCCCGGGCGCGGGGAGGGAGGGGGGCGTTCAGCCCAGCCGTAAACGCGACCGTGTGTGTCGTCGCCCCCCACTCACACCGCACACGCCGGTCCTGCCCCCTCGGCCCCCCCGCCCAGCGGACCGGGGCTGCTTCACCGGGTGAAACGAAACCCACCGAGGAGGGAGCGAAGAAAGCACACCCTGCCCCCCACTCTCGCCTAACCCCCCTCTCCTCCCTCCTTCCTTCCCTCCCTCACTAGCTGCCTCTCTCCCCTACTACAGCCATAATGAATACTGTACATTCCTAAATGTTGTGCTGTAATCTCTTCCCTTTCTATCCACCCAGCACTTTCTTCCGTACCCCCAAACCCTTCCACCTCAGCCCCACGGCCAGGGACGGCCCCCCTTTGTGCACCGCACACCCCACTTCCCTGCCCCCGCCTTCTTGGCCAGCAATTTACACAGAAAAGCAGAGTCCTTGCTTAGTAAGAAAAGCCGGAGACCTTTTGTTCCGCCCCATGACAAGAGCTAACGCTGCAGATCAGTCCCCCTCTGTCCTCGGATCTTTCCTCCCGGCTTTCTTCCTCCTTTTACCTCCCAAAAATAAAGCTACCATCCCTGTGGGGTGCAGAGGGGCAAACGGAGCCGAGGCTCAGCTCTAAAGAAAAGAAAGGGAAAGACACCCTTCCCCCCGGAACCCCAAGCCATACACACGGACACACACATATATAGAAAACACTTACCTTGATATTTGGCGTCAATTTCCCTCATCAAGGAGACATTTCTCTGCAGATCGAAGGGCATAGACTCGATGGAGTCCAGATAATCCTCCACATAGTTCACTAGGTGAAGCTGGTCTCCGTTTGCAGGACTCAACATTTTCATCCGGCAAAGAAACAAAAATCCTTCCCCACACCTCTCTGTGTGAGAGCAAGTGCTGCTCCCTTCAAAGACGGTAACCCCGATGAAGGTCTCACTCCCTGTCCACCTCTCTCGGTAGCTCCCCCCCCAAAAAACCGAGGGAAGCTACATCTGACTCCTCTTGTGTGAAAAAGAGGGAGAGAGAGACACACACACCCTCCGCTAGTCCCCTACAGCCAGCAGCAGCTGATTGAATGGCTGTCGTTGTGGGTAATTCACGAAGGAGGTGGTAAGAACAATCAGAGGGATTTGTGTGTGTGTGTGTGGGGGGAGGGGGGGGAGGAGGAGGAGGAGAAAGGAGCGGGGCTCAAACCAGCTCCTCCGAAACAATCTGGAAACAAAATGTGCTCTGCAAAGTGTCTGTCAGAGGCAGCGGCAGCCCCTCTGCCTGCGCCAGCGCCGCTCTGCTCCGCTTCTCCTCCGCTTCTCCTCCGCTCCCCCCTTCCCCGCTCTCCTCCTCACCGCCGCCGCCGCTCCCCGGCGATATCAACGCAGCCTCCTCGCTCGCATACGCCGCGCTAGATCCAACGTGGAAAACCCAAATACCAGTTTCAAACACTTGGGAAACATTCGGCCCCGCCAGCCAGGGCGCATGCGCTCTCTCCAGCGCTGTGTACACACACACACAGACACACACACGCACTCTCTCTCTTTCCCTCTCTCTCTCACACTCACCGCACACACTCAATCCCTTCCCCCGCCCGGAACCTCCGCATATCCATCGTCCCGCCTCCCTTACTCACGTTTGGGGAGGGAGGGAAGGCGGCGGGGATGCGGGCCGAGCCAGGGGGCGGGCGGCGCAGCGCCGGCGTGGGCGTGGGGTGAAGGAAGCCCCAGGGAAGGCGGAGGCTCCGGTGAAGTTGTGCAGAGGCTGCGAGGCGAGCGGCCCGCGGGGAGGCTGGGGGGATCGCGGGGGCAAGTGAATGCTTTTGCGGTAGGGTACCGGGACTTTGGAGGAGTCTCGCCTCCTGCCAGCTCGCCCCGGGATGGAGCGGCTCCGAAGGCTTTCTTAGGAGAGGGGAACACTGAGAACCATGCGAACCCCGCGCTGCAGGCAGGGCTGTGCCCTGCGCGGCGCCGGACGCCGAGGGGAAACGGGGAGCGTTCCGTCCCTCCCTCCTCAGCGGGCACCCGCATCCATCACCCCGCGGCGCCTGACAGCCGCCCCAGCCAATCAGCGCGCCCCTCACGTCCCGCCCCGCGGCTCCCTCGGCCAATCCCCGCTGTGACACCGCTGCCCGGGATACCGCGCGCCGCGGCGGAGGGGGCGGTAACGCCCGAGGGGAGGGGCGGGCCTGCGCACGCGCGATTCCTCTGGCGACGGGGAGAAAATGGAGCCGTTAGGGACACAGCGCGCCTACGTCTCCCAGCGGTCCCCGGGCGGTTGCGCATGCGCGAGGCAGGACTGGCTGGAAGGCGGGAGGGGAGGGAGAGGGAAGAAGGGTGGCCGGCCGAGCGAGCTTGCTGCGGCTCCCTCAGCCCGCGCGGTGGCGAGGGAAGGGTCACCGGGAGACGCCGACGGCGGCTGCGTTGTAGAGGAGACCGGCGGCGGAACGCCCCCGCCCTGCAGGGTTGCCGGCGGAAAGGGCTCACTGCCGGCGAGGAGGAGCACAAGGGGCGCCCGGGTACAGCCCTGTGCTGCCCGCCTTCTTCCCGCCACAGTGACCGGCGGTCGTGCGGCGGAGCTCCGCTGCCGGTCAGCGTCGCCTTTTGTGTCCCGGAGCCTGCAGGCACCGGCTCTGCCGGGATCGCGGAGCGGGGAAGGCGGGGCTGGAAAGACCTACCCCAGCTCTGCAGAAGCAAAACAACGTGCGCTTTCTGCCTCTTGTTTTTTTTTAGCAGACGTCACTGGCAATCCCCTAATTTAGGGGAGACTGAGTCATCGCTTCTGAGCGGCCAGACTCGCTGGTGCAGGCGCTGCTCAGTGAGGCGCTGACGCTGTGCTCGCCGCAGGAGCGGCGGCCTGGTGGGTACCTCAGCGGCTCAGCCCCTGCTAAATGGTTTTGCTGCTGCCATCAGCGTGGTGTGTGAACGCCAGAATTGGGGTTTTCAGGGGAGAACAGGCAGCTGTTTAGCAGTACTTCCAGTGTCCTCCCTTCCACCCTCCAGTGGGAGACATGCACCCATAACTTTCTGAGGAGTGAAGACGGTACCACAGACCAAACTTTTTGAACTGATACCGACCCGCTGTTTCGGGCAGATGTCAGAGGCACTTCCTTGTTTTCTGAAGATCCCTGTAAGTTCTCCCGTTATTTTCTTCCTCTCATTTGCAGTTTCCAAGAGTTGCTGCAAAAAAAAATGAGTCGCTGAAGTAAACCTCACATACACAAGATCTCAGGTTTTTAACTTAGAAGCACCATGGCATCTAGGCAGTGCTCCGAGCCAGTGTTTCTGGACCTGTGTGCTTTGATTTACTGTGGCATAGAGAGGGAGTTGTCTAATGGCTGCACTAGCCTGGGAATAGGTATTCCTATTCCAATTCTAAATTGTTGGCACCTATGTGGTAGTTAAAGCCTTCCTGCCTTCAAGAAGGTGAGCCACTGTCAGCAATTAAAGGTAGTTAACAGTCCCCTGGGTAGTGTAAGAATTCAAGCCAATAATTATGACTCAGTAGAGGCAAGCCATCTGTAAATAATACAGATGAGTCCTAAAAAGAGTAATTCTTGCAGAAAAGGTGATCATCATTCTAGAGGCACACAAGTAGTAATTACACATATGAATAAGAAATTATTTTGTAAAAGTACTTGCTAATTTACTAAACAGGAACTTTTGTCTCCCTCTCTTAGTAGATAAAAAAGAAAAATTAGGATGGGAAAGGCCAAAGTGTAATAGTAGCCTGCTAAGTTGCAGCAATACTATCTTTCAGCAGAAGTATTGATAGTTCGGATGTGCTGAGTTTTGAGAACCTGGTATCATCTGGCTCTTAAAAGTGCTCTCTACTAGATCCTCCTCTGTTAGCTTCTCATATATTACTAGAAGAGTGACAGAGAAAACCATCATGGGATTTTGCACAGGTCCATGGGACAGGAAGGGACTGAGCTCTCCTGAGAATGCATTTGGTGTCCTCTTTTACAGCTCTTAAAACGATGCTCAGTGCTTTCTATAGTGCTGTAATGAAATATATACCTGTACCCAGAAATATCAATTCTCTGCACCCCCCTCTAAGCTCAGCAGCAGGTCAGCCATTGTTTTAGGAAGCTGCCAGGGGAGGGGGGAAGGGAAGGATAAAATCAGGTGTTATGAGTACAACTCTAGAATGGAAAGTTTTAGAAGGTATGGAGCTCATGCCCACTGCTCATCTCTGCTTTTTCTCCTTCTCCTCTGCTTTCTTCTTATTTGGCCTCTTGTCTCTGACCTACAATAGGTGAGAGATGGGAGATTTTGAATAGAGTTTCAGATGTTTTTTTCATATTAGAGGCCCATTTCTTACCCTGGAGAAAAAATTCACAAGTAGAAGTGAATGTCATGAATCAAACAAGGAACAGACTCTTGGACTTCATTTTCTTCCTATTTCCTGTATTTGACTAGAGGATAAAAGTATGTATCTCTTCTCCTTTGGCTCCCAAGCCCCTTTGCTCTGTTTATAAGAAATCTTTCCTATTTAGAATCTCAGATATCTGAGTTTCTTGAAGCTGTTGCCTTACTACACATCTAAACTCACAGCAATTGGAATCAAGGGAACTTAACAACCAGATCAACAACTTGCACAACAGCTGTGTCATATATATACTATGTGTGTATATACAAAATATACTTCATATAATAGAAATGCTTTAGTAATTATAGTTGATTATAGTTCCACTAATTATGGTTATCCCAGCTTCCCAGCTAATCAGCACAAAGTTCAGAATACTTGATATGAGGAACATAAAATCCTGAACCTCCAAATGTTCCACAAATGCACACACTCCATACTGCATATGTGATATGAGGAATTCTGGCTGCCTCCTTTCTCCTTCTCTGCCTTAGCTGAATATTGCTCTATGAAATACTATGTAATCATTACAGCTGTGTCTCTGTTAATTAGAAAAGATAGTGTCTTCTGATCATTTGTCATTATACTTTATAGTACATACAAATCATATGGGTTTATTCCTCCTAATGAATTGCTGTTTCCGCACCATTTAATAGCTTAATCTCTCTTCTATAGTTACATATGCTTGGAGGGTTTTTCCTTGCTTGTTTGTCTGTTTCTTCTTTATGAGACTAAATTCATGCTTACGTGGATGATGGCAATAGAATTTTACAAGTCTGCTGGTTTTGCTTGTGGTTGTAAGTTTTGAAACAAAAGTACAAACAATTAACATGCAAGATGAGCAGAGCTGAGGTTTGCAAGTATGAAGACCAGCAGAGTCATGGCTCACCCTCTCATGCAATATGCAGTGGCTGTGCCCTGGATAGTATATACTGTTTACAGATATTTAGGCCAGAATTACCTGTTCATGTCACCATATAATGTTGGATGGATTCTAAAATCTGGAAAACAAATCTAGTTGTGTTTGTCCTTTTGTGGCCCAATAAAGGCTCAAGAACTTCATGAACTTTCCAAATGCCTACCTAACATTGGTCTGCCATTCTAAACTTCTCCCTTTTTTTATCAAGTATTTCACATCTCTTCTGCTTGCCCCAAGGCAGTTGCACTCACTGCCTCTTCTCACACCTGTTTCCTGGCTACTACCTTCTTTTTCTTGCCTGCTGCACTGATGTACTTCCAAAGCATAGTGAGCTTAAACAGTATTACACTGACATTAAAGGTCAGCAAAAATTTTTGACCGGCACAAGTAAATGTGCATTCTAGTAGAAGGCTGAGGCAAATGCATCTGAGTTGTCCCAGAGTGTCAATGGAATGAATACAGATCAAGGTCAACATATTCCATGGGCTTTGCATGCCTTTAGTGAAGTCAATAGAGATCTACCTCAGCAGTTGGCAGCCACTGACAAAGACACCAGGCTGAAACCTGACTGAATTCATACCAACCCTCAGACTTGTTTCTGTCAGCTGTGGTGCAGGACCTAAACTCTTTAGAGGAAAAACAGGCAGTGTATGTCAGAGCAGTTGGTGGGTAGGTTTTCTGAACCGTAGTAGGTTGTGCTAAAAGTTAATAGACTTATGGTAAGAGCAAGAAAGTTTAATTGGTCATATATGGCCACCACCAATGAATTTTCTCTTGCAGTGTTACTCCCTGTCCCCAGAATGACTCTTTTCAAATAGGTTTCTCAAGATGATTTCTCTTTTATGAAACATACTCTTCACCTTGCAAATATTTGGTGGAATGCCCACTCAACATTTACAATATTTCTGAGCCAAGCACTTCTAGTAAGATTGAGGCAATTTTCAGTCTCCTTTTGAAAATCAAACAAGAGTCTGAAACAAACCAATAAGCATCTAGATTTTGTAAAAATAAAACGACTATAAAAGTTAAGTCAAAATGTGTCTGTAATTACAGATTGCTACAGAGCACTAACAGAAATTCAGTCCACTGCAGTGCATTTAGCTCATCTTTGCTTCTGGTTTGTAATTTGTCTTTATAACCTTTGCCCCCATATTTTCTCAGGTTCAGGCTTCCTTGCAGGTTTCTTGATGAGAACTTGATGAGAAGGGCCACAGATACTGGAAACATGCTCTTGCTTAGCACAGCAAATGCAACCTTTTTGCTGTCAACAATTCTAAATTGGTGTGGTTGAATTTTTTATAAGAAAAAAATACAGCACCTTTAGCAGTGAGGAAAAACTAAAAAATTACAAAGCATGTGTCTCCTAATGCTACATGGAAATGGAAAATTGTTTTTTAGCTTTATTCATGTATAATACAAAAGATGCATCTTACCTCTGGGGGCAAATGTTATGGGTATTCCTGGGACTGGAAACTGGAAAATATAGAAGCCAGGCAAGCCAAAATACCCAAAGATCCCCCCTGTTCACCACAGAAATGTTGCCATCACTGCTGGTGGACAGCACACACAGCTGTGCTTCTAACAGACTTCCTTCTTGATCAAGGATGGAGGAGAAATGTATATAGTGCTTTCTTACACACGGAGATAAAGGAACAGAAAACATAGAAATCCCTTCTAAGGTGTTCAGGAGTCACCCCTTTACCTTTGAGTTTCAGTTTTTGATTTAAAGGAAGTTTTAGCCTTGATGACCCCTAAGAAAAACATGAGAACATGACCTGACAATATTAAATCCATGTATGTCCTCTTGAAACAACAGTTTACCTGAAGCTCAGACAGACATGCCACAGTGGGATTGTGACTAAGCCGTACTGCTCTGCAGATCAGATTTCCTCCTGGCTATTCAGCAAGTACTGAAGTAACAGGAGTACAGCAGGCCCAGGCCTGGCACTGATCATGTGTACCTTGGCTCCAACTGCTCACAACCTCCAAAGGCATCTTCTATTCCAGGTGGAAGCAAAACTCTCCTTATGGCATAAAATCTTTTGCTGCTATTCTGCCTTTCTGGTAGATGACTTGTGTCCTTGCACATGTCCCAGAGCAGGAGTACGTAGGTGGTATAAAGTGGAGGTATGCTTACAGCCACAGACCAATTCATTCTGAGAATGCTGGTATTGTTAACATGAATAATTTATGTTTTTTATCCACCAGGATTAGTTTTGCTTTTATTTGAAATTAGGTTCTTTTTGTACTTCTGTGTTTGAAGAACACTTTCCACCATTCCACTGGATGTATTCTATTGCATTCAATCTCAACTGTGAATGATGTAAGCTGTTTATTTCAGACATTTAATAATTGTGGCTTTTCCCACCGTCAGAAAATAATATTTTACAGCAGTATATAGAGGTTTTGGGACTAAATGCTAAAAGCCAGTCTGGCTAGCACAGACACTAAGCCTTCTGAAACCAATGGGAAAGAAAAAAACGCTTGCATTCTTCTGATCTGTTGGCAGTTTCATCCATGATACCTAAACCTGGAATTAAGCCTAAAAAACATCCATTGTTACTTAGTATTGATTTGAACTCTGTCAAAGTGCTTGGAACCGTACAGAACAAAGAAGACAATACAGTTAATGACAACTCTTAACTAGATGTGTTTTGAACAGCAAGACATCAAAACCAGCTCATTATGGAAGCGGAAATAATTGGCTTGTGAAGCTTCCTGAGAAACATACAAAGCAAACATTTACCAAGGTTATTGGATGGTATTCTGAATTTCATCCTAGGTAGTCTTAAATTAACAAGCCCATAAAATAGGTTTCTTATTTGATCAAAAAGTTCAGATTGTTAAATGACAAATTCTATGGAAAGTACCTATTCAAAGGAAAAGGAAACATTTGCCACTGGTAGGGCTTTATATCTGATATGATCTAAAATTAAGGTGTAGACAGACATCAAGTATTATGTAAAAGCAATAATTTTAAATGATCTTATTACTTATGAGATAAATCTATTAAAGTAATCCCTGGCAGATAGAAGATACAATACAAACACTTTTGTGAGGCAGCTCACCACAGGCAACCTGCAACACCCAGTCTAGAAAAGCTGTGAGTGTTCAGTATTACCTTTCTCCCAAAGGCCAGCAAGGTGCCTTAGCAGGTAACACAGTATGGTCTGGGGGATCTGAAAAGGGTCTGCCCTGAACAGCCTGTTTAGAGGGTCGGGTGGAATACAGAAGCAGGACAGAAAACGTGCTGGCACTGGCAGTTCACTCACTCTCCTTGTACAAGAGCAAGGGGGGCCACAATTGGAGCTCACAGGCCTTGAGTTCAACACATGCCAAGAGGATGCTTCCTAAAGATGCATTAGACCTGCAGTACTCCTTGGCAAAGCCTGGGATTGATGTGGGTTCACAGAGAATGGGGAAATTAAAGGTACAGAAATCTATGAGGATGGGTTCAAAAACCTGGGGGGGGTGAGGCAAAAAAAAATCACAAGATAATCAGCTGAGGATGCCATCTGGTTGGAAGCTGGAAAAATATCTGGGAAAATATTCACAGAATCATAGAAAGGCTTGGGTTAGAAGGAAACTTAAGGATGATCCAGTTTCAACCCCTCTGTCATGAGCAGAGACACCTGTCACTTCGACCAGGTTGCTCAGAGCACCATCCAACCTGGCCTTGAACACTTCTAGGGATCAGGCATCCACAGCGTCTCTG
The DNA here is from genome assembly GCA_003676055.1 of Chloebia gouldiae. NCBI lineage: Eukaryota > Metazoa > Chordata > Aves > Passeriformes > Passeridae > Chloebia > Chloebia gouldiae. The sequence continues at coordinate 21,646,798 of QUSF01000007.1, read as the reverse complement.
GGCAACTTGTTCCAAAACCTCCCTAACATATGAGTAAAGAATTTTTTTCTAACATCTATCTAAATCTGTATTCAAAACTGTTCTCCCCTTGTCCTATCACTATCTGTACATGTAAAAAGTTGTTCTCTCCTTTTTTTTTTTGCAAGTCCTCTTTAGGTACTGGAAAGTGCTGTAAGGTCTCCCTGGAGCGTTCTCCAGGTTGAACAACCACAACTCTTTCAGCCTGTCTTCCTTCATAGGACACCTGCTCCATCCCTCTGATCATCTTTGTGATTATAAGCTTGTGGAATTCTCACTTGTTTCCGTGGTACCTGCTCAGTTACTTTTGGAAACAAGGTATCTGTTCAAAAAATACTTTTGGTACCCTTATGTCTGTTCCATTACGCTGTTATTCATTCTGGTTGAGTGACTTATAGTTTCCCAAGTGGTTCAAAATACTGCAGCCAGTTAAGCTCCATTTCCTTGATATGCTCTGAAAGAAAGAAAAAAAAAATCCCCAACGAGGAAGCCGACCTTGACAGTCAGCTCGGCTAAAGGCCAGGGTACCTCACCAAGTACTCGGCAGCACTTGCTGTCATTTTTGAAAATGTCTAGGTCAGGTAACACTTTATACAAGTATGTGGGAGTCAGGGGGTGCATTAAGTGTTTTCTGAGACTCTGATTTATTAAATCCAGTTTGGGAATGCCACACCATGTTTTATTTTCAAGAGCTAACAGGCTGCCAGCCATTCTCTGACCTGAAAGGCAATGCAAAGATAGATTCACTCCCTGAAGTGACCGAACTGACTTGACACAGTGGAGACCATTATGCTGGATTAGTCACAGATTTCCTACAGCCGTCTCCCTTAGAAACCTCGCTACGAAGAAGCCGCGCTGGGGTTACACGGAAGCACAAGGCTGGGTACGGGCCGTGCCAGCGAGACCCGGCCGGCGCAGGCCCGCCCCGCAGGCTCACCCAGCACCGCCCCGCCCCGTGGAGCGGCCCGGCGGGAGGCGGTGGCGCCGGGCCCGGCCCCGCACGCGGGCCCCGCCCCTTCCTGCGCCCAGGCGGCGCGGCTGTCGCGGTTTGTGCGCGCTGCCCGCCCGCGGCCCGGCACCC